>OX457028.1:58060172-58470172 GCA_949752745.1 Protula sp. h YS-2021
TCGAAAACATCTGCTGAATATAGAGTTGTAGGCTACCACCATACTTATATATGCCACAGTTTACTTGGAAGCACATCCTCTGAAATAGGCCTGCTGATGACATGCATTGCCTTCGTAAGAAACATAGTTTCTAAAACCAGCGGAATCGGTAGGAAAATTTACGATGTAACATTGATGTAACATTGAGCACGAGTTGCCTGGCCGTTACTTGGGGACAAACCACTGATAAATCAGAATATTGGTGGTTTCATGGGATCATTACCAAACCAACGGATCTATTCCGACGCGAGGATACTGCTTGAACTATCATACGGAAGTATGCAGTATGTTACAGTGCAGATACAGCCATAACTACCCTTCATACATGAAAAACATGCCCAAACAATTGCAAAGACGCTCCACACTTGCATCTAACCCGAAGCAGGACACTCAAAAATAAACTGTGCGATATGGAGGAAGCTCTGTGAGATCAGCTGCTGCGCGATTACAATATGGTTTCATGCTGCACTGTCAAAAGTTTCAAAATTCTGTCATCTTGCCTTAATTTTGAATCTTTCAGCAAAGCTCTCCATTGGATATTAACGTATCACTTCGGAGTGTCCACTGTATCCCATATACTCGATGACTTTATGTTTTTTCTCCATCATCATCCCAACATTGTCCTATGAACTTGAAGCTTTTTTTCGCGTTATGTAATATGCTACACATTCCAATTAATGAAAACAAAACAGTTATGCCAAGTCCCTTGGCAGTTCTGCATGGGATCAAGATTGATACACTCAAAATGGAGGTGCAGAGAGCTACCCTTAAGGATATCTAATCTGTCATTGGTTTCTTGAGCTTCATCCATATTACCAAGGCAGTCTCTAACAAATATTTTTTTGTGCGCTTAACGTGCGACCAAACCGCGACCTCCTTGAGTGGTCTAATTTTATTGTATTTCCTCAGTTCATCTCTACTTGGATGTAGATAAACTTAAGGATTTGCTGTTACACTGTTGTTGCTTCTGTGGGGAGATAAACTGAAAAACACAAATCTCCTTTATTTTTGTGATAACATGGCGGTTGTTAACATTCTAAATTCTAAACGTCAAAAGATGCTATAATGATTTTAGTTCTCAAACTCGTCATATATTGCCTAAATTATAACGTTAATTTTCGTTAAGGGGTTTAAGAAAAGGTAGCTGATTTACTATCACGGCTACACTTTCAGAAAGCCAAACCGATGAACCAAAAACTAGCACTAATTCATCTACCTCTATCTCCAAAATTAGAGCTTTCAAGGTTACTACAAGACACTTAATACGGAATTCCGTGTCAAAAGCTTCCAATAGAATCTACAATAAAACTTCACGAAGTCGAAATAATTTATGGAGTACTGTATTGCCAATGGAACCGAATTAAGAATTGATCTTTATTGGTTATTTAGAGATAGCAACATCCTCTCTCTCCTCAATAGTGTGGATGATATGGTCTTTAAATTTTGTTCAAAAGCTTGCTAATGGTCAGCATATTCATTCAAGCTTTCTTGTGTTTAAAGCACTTAAAGGGATTTACAATTCAAATCCACTCCAAGACTTTCGACTCCCAATAACACTGCCAATATTGTAAAAATTATGCACGGCAGTGCCAAATTTATTCTGTGAACCCTACAAGGTTTCCCTTAGTATTGCAAAGTTAACACCAGCTTTTTCAGCATTTCTGCGTATTGGCGAAATTATTGTTTCATCCCCAAAAATAACTCACACCTCCTACACCTCTGCACTTCTACACAAATCTATCGCTTCAGTCGGTCTCTGCTACGATGACCTTTTATTCTTTTAAGCACAGAAGGTCACGGACCCCCTCCAAGCTCTGCATTTATGATAGCAAAGATTTCCCTGTTGAGACAGCTCGTAACATATTCACCTCCAGGGCACCGTTCCCGGTGCCCTTTTCCTTCTGGATTCCAAACCAGTCAATCGCAAAGCATTTGTTCACATTCTACAGCACTGTTTGAAGTTTCTAAACCTTGCGCCTCATCCGCATAATACCCATAGCTTTCGGATAGAAGCTACTAGTGCTATTTCTAAAGGGTTTTCGCTTGAGCAAACAATGCTCATGTGCAGGTGGCGGCCAGTACCCGCTTTCCAGAAATATGTTCTTAACAAAGCTCTTACTTTTAGGTTATTAGCGTTATATATACTGGATAATTAGTTATTATGGGTGTTAGGTTCTAGAGAGTGTGCTAAAATAAAGTTGTTTGATGGAGTAATAAAACCTCTAGTAATCTCGGCAAAACCGCAATTTTAAGTTTTATTTGAGGTGTTGTTTAAGATCGTAACCAAAAATAAAATATTAAGGAATCACCTAAGACGAATTTTTGGTCAGATCAATTATTAACCGAGTACATATTTTGTAATGCAGTAAGCAGTAAGGTCAAAACTGGGTCAGTGTTGTTTATGTCTTTGACCAGTGCAGCAATCCAGCCACTTTTTTCAATTGTAATTGTAGACCCTCCACCAATCCCCCCCCCCCCATCACACCAAGTACTACTTTAAAGGTAATTGTAAATCTAACTCTGTTATCTCAAGCATGTCAGTTAATATTGGTCAAATTAAGCTTATTAGCATTGTATATACTGGATAATTAATAATTATGGGTGTTAATTTCTAGACAGTGTGTTAAAATAAAGTTGTTTGATGTGGTAATAAAACCGTCCAGTAATCTCCGCAAAACCGCAACTTTAAAATTTTTCTGACGTGTTTCGTTGTTTGAGATCGCAACCAAAAACAGATGTCACACAATGCTTATATATAGGCATCTTTGTTTCGACCATTGCATCTTCCGTACCCACACCCACCCCCATTCCCTTTGCCTCTTTTGGGGAATAATAACACAACTTGCCAAATATAAAGTAGTTACTAAAATCTTTATTTGCTTTTTTCCAAACTGAAAAATAACACGAGAATACACAGACAGCCGCCGTACAACAGGGTAAAACAGAGATTAACTGTCGCTCTGCTTATGGACCGATAGCACTCTGATAACCAAACAAATTACCGAAGTTATAAAGTATAAGCTAAACTATAAAATTAGAATTTATAACATAAATATGGTTATTAACTATTATAAATGTAAAAACATTGTGCATTTTAGAATTATGTTAAGTGTTAAATAACAGAAGAGCACTTCGGCGCAAACTAAACTATTCACCTTCTTGACATTTAGTTAAAACGTGTCTTCTGTTATTATCAGATTCGAAACTTTGCGTGAACGAAATAAACAAAACGCGGCAAAACGGGGTAACGATTATTTAATGAATACGTGACCGACACAAAACGTACACTGAGTCAATTGCACTCTCGCAAAAGGTCACATGGCAAAATCGTAATTGCTGAGGCATCAAGTTACAAGACGGCATCATAGAAAATAAATCGGTGTATACTATTTACAGTGTTAAATATCAATTAGGGAATAAGAACAGGGAATAGAAAATAAATCGGTGTATACTATTTACGGTGTTAAATATCAATTAGGGAATAAGAACACAATTGCCAAAAAACGGGTCAAAACCAGTTTATATAGTCTCATTTAAGAAAAACCAAGAAAAGGCCAGTTTTAACACCTGAAAGATATTCCTGTATTTCCTACATAGGCATGTCAATATATAACCTGTGTACATATTCTCCTGCTATCAATACATCTTCAGTGGTGAAGTTGAGATATTTTGGCCGAACAGTCAGTTCATTTTAATCGCAATGAATATTCATTTTTACCTTCATTCAACAGACAACTGTTAAGACTATCATTTGTTGCAGGGCACAGGTCTTTTGCCGAGTACACATTTAGTAGATATTTATTTACTGGAGTCAACAGGAATTATTTGTTTAACGTTGGCTATGGCTCGATTACACTCTGATAACGATGCAAATCACCGAAATTATGAAGCATGAGCTATACTATAGAACTACAGTGGCCAGTGCATACCAACATCAGTGCACCCAAATACTTATTAGTTAAATCTTTCCCAAACACTTCCTCCCTCTTCTACACTACGATCGTTTTCCAGCGCTTCCCCGACTTCAATTTACAAAATTTTATTTTGACAATTTGTACGATTTCAAAATTATAAGACTTTCTATCTTATATAAATATATATGTGATTTGCCACGAAGTCTGGTTACGGAACACTTTTATCCTATTCATCTGAATATCTGAATATATATGTGATTTGCCACGGAGTCTGGTTACGGAACACTTTTATCCTATTCATGAAGGGGCACTGCTACGCAACATGACTTGGCTTAATCCTTAATTTCTGTATACATAGAAGTCAAACAATGTGGAATGTTGTCACACTAAACTGAGATCATACTCTACGTCTTTTTAATCTGGGCCTGGAAGGTGATCAGTGTAGGGGTTTTACTGTGAGTTTGTTTTTGTATTCTTTATTGTCTTTTTATCCGATTCTGGTAGGTGATCGCTGAAAACAGGTTTCACTGTACATTCTGATTTGGGTCGAAGAGGGGAACTACAAGCAGGTGTCAGTGTACGTCGTTTTATTCGGCTGTTGAAGGTAGTCGCTGAATAACTTATTCTTCGTTTCATTGGTGATCCCTCAAGCCCTATCTAATGCAGGTACGACTCTGAACGCAACCCAACCCTTTTACTCCTTTCACGGTACAGACCTGTACCCAAAGTGTACTTACATCTATGGTATATACCTTGTTGTTGTACATTCTCATCGGCCAAAACATACAAGAAAGGCGCCCCTCATAACTATTCAGTAGATGGCACATCTCAGTGGGGGTGGGAGGGGAAAACATAATTGTGCCAAAATAGTATAACAGAAATTAACAGATGACTCAAATGTAAAGTGAAAAATAATTCCAGGTACAGCTAGCAAATGTTACTTAAATGTTACTTAATGTTACTCAAATGTTACCTTATGTACATTTTGTTCACTATATCCTACCCGAGATCTCAGTCATGCACTCCGATGTCTTCTATTTGTTACTTGAACAGAGTAATGTCGTCTTCCGTTGGTTCACAGGCATGATTTTTAGCTTCGTTATTTTCAACAGTACCAAAAAATTCCGCTCTTCTTTTTTGCGCTTCCTTGCAATATTTAACAGAAAATTCCACAATGTTCTACTTCGCGAAAACGAACCACATTGAAATATTTTTAATATCTAAGTCAGTCCAAGCAATTGATACTGTTAATAAGGTTTTTGGTAATTTCATTGTACAATACCTCTTTAATGACTGAGGAGTTCAACTTAAGAATTCTGGGACCCGAGGAATGCTATCTAGTATAATATCTAATTAATAATGGAAGTATCGCTGAGGATTCCGGGAAAATGCCTAATACCTATTTGGTTCACTCTAGAAGTCCAGTTTTTTAATATAAATAATCGAACCTATATTTCACTTTGGGTGAGCTCGGCGACCAAATTTTTTCCTTCAGTTGTCAATCACATTAAATTCCTCTATCACTTAATGCATTACTAACCTGTACATTTGTTTGCTCCTGCTACCTCTTTTTCCATATTCGGGTCTAGTACTATATTAAAAGTTTCCAAATCATGAGTAGGTCCCCTAAACTCAAATTAGTTACTAGAATTTGCCACAGCTTGACTATGAACAAAAGCTTGTCTAACTTGACATTCGGACATATGGATTCAATATCACTGTGCATGTTTCAAATTTTGAAGATATGTAAGCATGCATACACTCGTTTAAAAATCTAGCATGACTAGTTATTTTCCTATTTTATTCAATGAAAAGGAGTAACCATCTACTACTTCCTTGATTTAAACATGTAAGGTCCTCTTTTCAGGCAGTAGTTAAGAGAATGTTCCTCCTGTAGTTAAGAGAATGTTCCTCCCGTTCATGTCTGCTTGTCACGCAATCTTCGCGCATTGTATCCATTGTCACAGTGTAGGCATAGTGAACCTCTAATAGGGGTATCAATGATCTCTAGAAAATATCACTTGTGAAACGTTCAGGCAATGCCGTTCTCATGATAGCTGCATAACGTTAGGAGAACGAAATTACCAAAACTATTCTCCAAGGACTGTCCAAACGTCTCGGTCATGGTGGTACAATCAGTGCTGATTGAACGGTGGGAGATGTTAGCTCTTGCGGCCACGGATGGCCTTCGATTTAAAACCAAAGCTGGAGAAGTTTGCTGCCAAGTTCTCCTGTGCCTCTGGACTCACCGGAGTGGTCGGTGGACTCTGTAAACACACTAAAACATTATTAATTTTATAATTCTATAAAAGAAATTTGATATTTGTCGAAATTCGAATCATGAGTCGGGTAGGGATCTGGGTGGGAATGGGTGTAGACCGACTACTCACATAGTTATTGCTTCTCGTCCTCTTTCAAAGCCTTCATAATCGTAAGTCAAATGTGAAGTGAACTTTGTGCCTTATTCCATTTCCTTCCTTTTCTTTGACCAATCAAACAAAACAATTTACTTACCCACCATTATAATATAAATAAATAAAGGTCATAGATATCAGTTTAAACTATATATCACTCGGCTAAATGCATATTCTGTAAAATTATTTTTAATTCTTCCTACGCTTTGAAACCATGTTGCTTAGAATTTTGAACTTAGTTGGAACATCCTAAAATTTGGCCACACACTACTAAATCTATTTTTAAACATTATTGACATATTTCTGCAGCTTATTTGATACCTTTTCTGACATTAATAAACCTTTTGTTCGATCTCTTGTTATTTGACCTATTTTCATATAATATTTGATCTAGTTTCAGACATGCAAATACATTATTGTGCATATGATACCAAGAAGAAAAAACACCCAGTGTAAAGAAGTGAATTAATTATAGTATTTAAGTAGTGCAAAAACAGGCATGACAATAAAAATGTTATTCTCAGGCAGATCAAGGGTATGACGGTTCATCCAACTCAAGATATCCGACTGACACGTCTAAACCCCATGTATGTCTTAACTCACAATTGTAAACGTCATCTTGGCGCCATCAAGAGCCTAAAGCAGCAGTAATAATAAAGACACGAAATCAAAGGCTTCCTTGTTTGCTAACACTTAGAAATCTGCAAAGAGTTTACTGAAGTTTTACGGGGCCAATGTTTTGGACCTCGTTTTCTCTTTACTGGTCCCTTATTTTGTCCTTATTATATCTGTGGCCATATTAACCCCAGAACCAATAAAATTCGCACATAATTTATGTTTGATCTGAATTTGTGCACCTCACTTTTTGGTTTCGCCTTTGTTTTCATGATCCAAACGCAAAGCAAAAACAATGATTTTATATCACCAAAAAGAATCGCTAAGGGCTGCAGCAGCATTTGTAAAAGCCTCTCTCATATGCCACCAGCCACATTGCTTATTAATAAATAATGTTTGTTTTATTTGTATATGCTAAATACGCTGTGCATACACGCATGCTTGGGTTGGTTTCATAAGAACCATATCTGGATGCAAAATCTTACCTTGTCATTTTAAATAGACCGAAATTTCATATAACTTACCAGCTTCAGTTATGCAAATTCTTGGTGAGGGGCGGCGTACGGATGGGCTGATGACGTATCATAGAGTAAGTAGAAAAGCTGTTTTAGAGAGGATTCGAACTGGCAAAAAAAGTATCTAAAAAGTGTCGGTATCTGAAAAGTATTTGTTTGTCTGCAAATAGAAGCGAACCGAAGTCAGAATGAGTTTTTGAAGTAAAAAAAAGGTTTTTGAAATTCTACTCGAAAGGAGAAAGAGATTTAAAAATATCAATTTCTAGCCAAGGGTTTAATATTTCGTCTTTGAGAAATGGATTTATGTTTACTATTTAAATACCACACTAACAGCACACCTAACTATATTCGGGTTGTTTTTTATAAGTGACGGATATATGCAGTGTACTGTTTTATCTTTTCAAAACATAAACAGCTCCTGAGAAATGAAATTTAGAAACTGCTGAATATTTGTTGATAGCGGAGAGTTAAATACCTTTTTGGTGTTATGCAACTAAAAGTCACTTTGTAAATTCATGAATATCGCCGATATTAATTTTATTCGAAGAGCTGAACATTTTTGGTGTCAATTCGAAAAAGAGGCTCCTTTGTGCCAGGATGCCAAAAATATAAACAAAGTCATGGCCGAAATGTGTCTGCTCTTTGGACTCTGACTGTGCCAAGGCTAAACTTCAGTCGTCATAGATTAACCGAAAGAGACGTTTTCGGTCCAAACTGCAGTTATCATCCACTCTTTTTTTTAAAGTGTATTTCAATTTTGCTTCAGTTCGAACTGGTGAAGAAAGAGGAAGAGGGGGTTGCAGCCTTTAAATCTCCGGTAGTTCCCGTCAATTCATTTATACCATGCTATTAGACAAAAGGGGCGATGACAAAAGGAACGGCGACGTTAGGGACGCGACACAAGGGACCACGACGGAAAGGACTGCGACATTTGGGACTTTTGCTAAAATGAGACAAAAGGGACGAATTTTAAATTTTCGGTATTTATTATAAAAAGTAAACCATAAATAAAATGGTTCAAACCTGAGATGCCCGAGAGTTGGATTAAAGATACATTCGCGATGAATCCACATACTATTGAACCTGGGGATTATGTTTTCCCTACGTTTGATTTAAAATGTAGTTCAATCCGCGAATCCACATCTTATCCGGTTCCTCAGTCTTATGGTTTAATTTAATAGTATTACAGGGTTTCATTTGCTTTTGATTGAAATGCAAAATAATCTTATTACTGAGATTGAAATGTCATTCCAAAATGCGGCCAAATTCCCCGCTTTTTGCGAATCCACATCCAGGTAAAGTATAAATACGCATCCATTTGAGAAAGACTAGTATAGCTTCAGACAACATTGAATTGATAAGAAGTAATAAAGGAAATCCAAAGCTTTTGCTTGACGGTTACATGTACCACCAAAGACCTGCAGCCAAGCGGCATATCATATGGAAATGTGTTAGGAGGCAAACCGCTTGGCAGGGATCTTTGAAGGGTGGAATAATCGCTTCACACACATTGTAGGTTATACGCATCAATGCATATGGACGCTGGTACGGGTTCTGAAGCAAGAGAACTGCGCCGCCAGATCTCTTATCGCACAGGACCAAATCGGAGACTCACCCAGGAAACGAGTCCGAAGACAATATACCAACCTACAACACATGTCTGTCTCAGCTCTGCCGCGACCGCGCTGCCGGGCAGGAAAACCGTGGCAGAGGCTTTGCAAGGACCATCAGATGGAAGCCAACTAACAGAGAAAACCAGGAAGGAGACGAGTAAAAACTCTGGAAACAAATTTCACGGGACACTTCCTGATTAATGTTATAGGCTTGTAAATACGTGTAATATCTGGTAGTGATCTGGTTTTGAAGAATGTGTACCAATAAAATTCTGGTCTGTGAACTGGATTTTGTAGACAATGTATCAATAAAATTGTGGTTTATGTTTATGTAAGAATGGCACGTGTTTTTTCTTCGTCCCTTTTCTTGCACTTATGTCGCCGTGCTTTTGATGGGATAGCATGAAGCATGCATCATGATGTATCCGCCACGCTCTTAGCAGGTCTTTACCACAGCATTTTTACACTTGGAGATTTTTAATCCCCTAGTTTATTGAATTCGTACGCTTCGGTAAAATCTTTCCTTATAATTCTTTTTTTTTTCGCCAAAAGCTTGGCAAGCGAACCCTTCTCAGACGGCCAGGGCTACGACGACCAAATCTGGTACAGACATAATGTATTATGTGTAGTTGGTCCCGCTGATATTGATATCCAAAAATGGACATTTAAATGTTGCCACTGAAGTCCATTATAAGGCAGGCAAACGATATGATTAGACACGAAGGGCATATGGTGTGATAGCAGCATAGTCATATTGATCGCCCAGCTGTCCACAATGAGAGCGATTGTAGCATGTGTGTGCTGTTTGCTCATAGGTAGAGAATGATGACACCTCGTGAAATTCGCAATTCTTTACCTTGACCTCAAACGTAAAGGCTAAGTCGAGGTCACAATAACTTTATTTATCATGAAAACTGGTCAGAATAGCGCTGAGGTTCTCGTTTGAACACCTACAGAGTTCTTAATAGAGTAACCTCGCGATCTGAATCCCAACATTCAGGGTCAAGGTCAAAGGTCAAGTGAAGTTTGTATATCGAAAAGCCTTAGAGAACGAGTGGCCATTATCTTGTAAACGGTTAGAGATAGACAATTTGGAGCTAATGTTCGACCCTTTGGGCCTAAAAGACATTACGTAAGATGTATCTCGGTGACCATGGTCAAGATCAAAAACAGGAAGCTGTCTATTATCTTGAAATCGGTTAGAGATAAAAAACTTTCAGCTATTTACAACGATTGGGCCAGAAAGATGTCATGTACGAGGTCCCTCGGCGACCTTGGCCTCGTCATTCATGGTCAATTCTGAATTTTAAGAGTTCAGGATTGCATTTTTTGTGGCCCCCAAGTTAAATTTTAGCTACTCGGCAGTGAAAACTGTCTAGTTCTTTTTGCTTTTCAATGACTAATAACGGTTTTATTTAGATTGTAAGCGGATTTTCAATTATATGTATTTGGAAAGAAAGTGCGAATACTTTTGGTGCTATAAATAGCCTTTTGTTTTTCAACCGATTTAATAAAAAAAACCTGCGCTTCTCTTTAACGAAAAAATGCTGCAGAACGTTTTAGCTGTGCTTCAGTTTCTGAGGCATCTTCATGAAATATCAGAAATCTTCGCTACCCATACAGAAGATGTAGTTGACAGACGTAAACCAAACATATCGCCAATTGTAATATAAAACTGTGCGGTCAAAAAAAGGTAACTGGGTGGTAATACATGAGTTACCTCGGTTCAATTTTGTGATTGTGTAAAATGACGTCTGTAGCATGTGGTAACTATACGATTAATACGTGTTGCAATATGTTGGTAAATATTAAAATGTTAAGATCATGTGCTTGTCGTAGGATAAACATGGTTAACATATATGGTAGCATATATGATACTAGGTTTAAATATAGGTTGATCATCCTATATTTAACTGTATGGCAACCATGTGATAAAGCGCGTGGTCACATGTACCGCATGGTTTGTGGTTGGCCAAGATTTGTGATACAGAACGATTACTTATTTACACAAAATGACTGGTTTGCTGCCCGGTGGCTTAAAACGAGTGCATGGAAAAGGATTATTTGTGATACCTTCAGTGGAAAGATCTATGGTATATGAACGCCAGAAGTTGCGTTGGCACGGAGAGCTCCAAGAATTGCGGTCTTCAGGCTGTGTGTACGCTAACGTTACACCCAATGGATGGCGTCATAAATTTAGCCTACAGGGTACGCAAAAAAATCCGAAATATGTACCTGAGAATTGCCCCAATTCTTTAAATTTGAAAAAGTGAAGGAGATATTTTACCACTGCCGATGTTCTTTATTATTCAACTAATTAAACTATGTAAGTAACCAAGTAGTCCCCTCTTCCCCTCCCCAACTCTAGGTGAAAAGTTCCTCGGGATCTTGCAGAGCGAGTTATTTGTAAGCTGATAGTGCCTAGGCGCAGAGTTGTCCCTTTTTCATTTCGCATATCTTTGCTCAATACTAACTGTGACTCCGAACGGGACGAAATCTGGAACTCTGTTCTTTAAAACTGCGATGTAAAAAGTGATTGCTCTAGATATACAACATCTGCAGTACGTGCAATTTGCACAACAGATTAATAACATAACACATTATTACACAATTCATCTTGCTCAAAATTCTTTCCCCACCCTCGAGAGATCAAGTAAAACACAAGACAAACACGTGCTGAAAAAGCGGGAACTACTGGCTAGGGGAAATGCTGTTGACCCGGAACACTGGCTTGTTTATAAGCGGAACAACGACTTATTTACACGCGGAACCACCGGCTTCTTTATACAGTAACACATGCGATAGAAATACAAGCAATGTATGGAGAAGTTTATTAGTTAAGAAAATGATATAGGACTAACATGGACCCGAGAAGAAGGCGCTCGGGACAACTGACGCTGTAAATCTTTCCGTACGGAGTAATCCCTATTCTGTGCAACACACAAAAATATTTAGTAAAAGAAGTCATAGACGTACACCAAGAAGGCAAATGGCGAAAAAATTTACATCTCTATACGCGCGCAGCCGAAATGGCTTTCCATAGCGCCTAGATGAAATTCAAATCGCCGAAGCGTGGTCTTGAGCAGTTTAAACACGAACCGGGGGGGGGGGGGGGCATTTGGTACCTTATATATTACCATGCATATAAAAAAAGGGGGTAATTTTGAGACCAGATGCGGTCCGCGTGGGGTTGTAATTCGGTTAAAAAAGGGGGTATTTTCCATTCAGTACCCCGCGTTTCTTGCAAAAAAGGGAGAGGTATTTCGGAATTAGGTTAAAAAGGGGGAATTATTTTTTAAAATGGCATTCCGCGTTTAGAAGTTGTTTTAAAAAGTCATGGACACGCATGGAAACCAGTTGGTACTTGAGTGTACCCCAGGGAAACACGACGGATTTGCCCCAATACCATTTAAATAACGAAGTAACATAACCCGAGGTCACCGTCTGCTCGGGACCTAAGTACCGCCAGTGTTAATGAGGTCCCGAATTGACACTGAGAACCCGGTGACACTGAGAACCCGGTGGCACTGAGGACCGGTGGCACTGAGAACCCGGTGGTACTGATGGACCCGAACGTTTTTCGCTTCAAAATGCTAGATTAAGTTGTTTTAAGCTGAAAGAAACTTTCACAACCAAAAATCAATGCTCACTGACCGAAAAAGTAAAGTGGTGGTACTGAGGATCCAAACTTTTTTGCTTCAAATGCTAGATTAGATTGTTTTAAGCTAAAAGCAGCAACAAATGGGTTTGGGTGTGAATATTATCGGGATGAAGACCGGCATATACCCACAGACCAATGAACGCCTTCAAAACAATTGTGGAAAGTACGGCGCTGCAGAGGAGATTTTCACAGGGTTTAGGTATCGAAGACGGTCAATTTTGCGCCCGATACAGACAAACTCTTAAAATCCACTAAGCAAAGGAGCTGGTTGAACAGTCGGCGGTGTTTTAATTAGCTTGAAACCAAAGTGCAAAAATACCAAAACTCGAATGAAACACAAAGATTGTGCGCATGCCTTTAACAGGTTATCCAGAAGGCTTGAAAAAGCCTATTGACTAGAGCCGAAACGACCAATTTTGACGAGTATTTTGTGAAATATACTCAAAAAGAAAAAAAAGTACCTCCTGTATCCCGCATGCATTGCATGTGTATAGCAAGAATCCGGGACAGAAGGGCCCTGGACAAAAGGGCCTTGGACATAAGGGCCTTTCCCAAAACGGCCTTTTCCAAAAGGGCCTTTCCCAAAACGGCCCTAAATGAAAAGTTGGACAAAAGGGCCTTTTTTGGATATGGTTCTCAAAATTATTTTTATTTTTTGTGTAATAAAATAACAACTCCTGATTCATCGAGACAAATGTTTGGCTGTCCTTATTACTTTGTTTATATACTTTGCTGTTGGCCACAGTTCAAATAAAAACCTCAAATTAAGATTTTACTTCGCAAAAGCTTTGAATTCGCTTATCTCCACTTTTAATGGGTTCCCTTCCAGTAATATTTACCACGCAATATAAAAAAGAACTTTTTGAGGTACTGTTCAAGATACTCTAACCCTTCCATCCATCCTATGGCCAATCAGAATGCCCGAGACGTCGTCTGCTAGTCTCGTATAAACGACATTCCCTTTTTGCGTGGCGTCGATACAACACGCCATTCTGTGTGCTGCCGGTTTTTTGCAGCAAGGGAACTGGTTTAAGGTGCGAATTGCTTCATGTTTTACTTAATTCACTGCCTAATGGATTGTTTTATCTATTATTGTGCGTTGGGATAAATTTATGGAGCCGAAGTGTGTTTATTCGCCATCTTACTCTTCGGTCTGATTAGGTTGAGTTTGCACGATCACGGAGACACTTTCCTAGTCCCGAGAAGTGCGCCTCTTTCTCCACTTTCATTCAGATCGAGGAACTTACCAGTTCCACCTCAGTTCGTCTAGGAGTAGGATCTTTTCAGGCTGCTGGACCTGATCAGACTCCAAGCTTTACCAGCCAGCTGTGTCATCGCGGAAATGGCCAGTTTTTGCTTAAGCTTTACTCCATGGGTCGCTTCTCAGTCTTTGTAGAGCAGGTTCTGCAAGTCTGACAGCGTTCTCCGACGAAAAGAGACGTTTTCTGTGACGTCTGAGGGTCATTTTCTTTGCCAGGACCGTTTTCCCTTTGTGGTCTTACGGTCACGGGTGCGAGAAGACCATTCTGGTCCAACGGGATTCACAAAACCCGTTACGGTCCGATGGTCCCAGGTGCATCTGAGGCAAGAGAGATCCATATCCGACACGGGTGGTGCCATTACGGTCCAGCCCGTTACGGCCCGGGAACGTTATCGTTCCGGGAAGCATCTCTTTTCGTCTTTCCTTAGACCCAGCGAGTTATTGCGGTGTTTAAGCAATTGTAAACACAGCTTGGAAGGTTAAAGCTTGCAGTTGAAGCAAAGCACGGAGAAATGTAGTTTTGTGCGTTGTTTTATACTACATATTCTCACCGTTGTTTTTCTCTGCTTGCATTTCAGATATGACAGAGGCCAGTCTACATTCTCCACCGTTACTGCCTCAGTGTATCCATCCTCCAACCGCGTGTAACCCCCACTCCATCTGCGACCGCTGTAGACGGAATAGTGGAATACCTCTGTGTGAGCCAGACAGCCAGTGTGGCGAGTGTCTACATCTTTCTCCAGAGGATTGGAAAGTCCTATTACGGAATAGGACCAAGAACGAGCGCAGGAGGGATAAGCGCAAATTCCTTTCGTCAGCTTCGTTTGTTACTCGTGAATTTATTCGTGATACCATGAAGAAGGCTAGCTCCGTTATTCTGGGCCAGGTCTCCACCCCCGTACACGTAGACACTGGTGCAGAATCGGAATCCGCTACGCCAGTTAAGAGACATAAAAAGTCCAAGAGTAAAGGACGTGCATTTTCTGAGACTGTAGCAGAATTGGACATCCCGGAAGGGCAAGAACGGGATCGTCTCCGCGAGGCATGGGCCTCACCTCCTAGAGTGAAACCCAGTGGCAGTCCAGGAGGGGCGTTTAAGTCCCCGTCTGAGGAACAAGTGACTTTAACGCATAAGGATACGGGAACAGTACTTTCGGCGTTTACAGGCCAGTTAGGCATTCCCCCGCGAGAGGACTTATCCCCCCCTCCTCAGCTGCAGCGTCTCCCGAGTGAATTTTCAGCGTTTTTGTCTATGCAATCGCAACTGCAAAAACAACTTTTGGATTTACAGAGTCAAGTTCAGAAGCAGGAGAGTCTGCTTAGTCAAAGGCAAAAGCCTAAACCATCAGCTACGGTTTCTCGTCCTCCTCCGGAAATTCAGTCAGTGGCAGCGATATCGGGCTCGCCTGTACCTCACCTCCCGCTGGACTCTAACGTGGATATTCCCGAAACGGTCACCATCAGCGAGGAGGATTCCGTGGGCGTGCCCCTTTCGGGCCAAGTCTCCGCATTGCTGGAAGATGATGAGGAAATCGGGCCGATGGAAAATTCTCCCCTAGCAGCAGTCCCAAGCAACAGGGAGAAAGAAATTTACACCCCAGTAGGGGAACCCCACATGTCACATTTTTCACAATCCCAACTCCCAGAAGCAGCATCTGATGAACAGGAGTCGGAGGTGGAAGACGGGGAAGAAGAATCCGAGGGTACGTCAGTACATTCCCGTTGTCATTTACCGTTACGGGCAGTGGAGCAGGTGCGTTCTCCCGGCCAAGGGCATCGACTTTGGAGAGATCCAGCGGCAGCGGGCAGACGGCCCATCCGTACTCCCTCTCCACCAGATCTTGCCCCATCGGTCGAGGACGCGGCCCCCTCGAGTTCTGCTTCTACGATTGCACCAGAAGACGTGCCGTTCAGGGATGCCATTCAAGAGATAGCCCGCTTAGCAGAGGTCTCCTGTGGCTCCCCAAATTTAGATAAGGAGGATCCGCCCATTCGGATGACATCTCAGGCAGCTCCACCACAACAGGACTCGTTTATCGCACTAGCCACCAGTGAGGGCATTGCTCATGCTGTCACGGTCCGCGCGAAAGAGTTCAAGAAGATGGACGCCGGTGAGGGTCGCACGTTGTCGCGTTTCCATTTATCTAAACATTGCTCAGTACGACCAGGACCATATCGGTCAGCGGATGAAAAAATTCCCCTAGAGGCACTGGAGCAGCCCGTGAAGCGTACAGTCTGGATGCCCACAGTGCGTAGTGACTCAGACATTCCATTAGTGGAGAAAGACGCAAAGACCATCGAGGCGTCTTCTCGCCACATCCTGAACATTATGTCTTTTCAAGATCATGCACTTAAAGCACTAAAGTCGCGTTGGGAAGAACTTCGCCTTAGTGATCCCGTGTCTGCTAAATTGATGGAATGCCTGGCCTTAGCTACCCGAGACGTGGTCAAACTTTCCACTTTTTTGATGACTTCAATGGTCTACTTACGTCGAGATGCCTTTCTCCAGCACTGCTGGTCTAGTGTCAAAGGTTTGCGGGACCTGCGTCATGCCCCTATCCTGGAGGAACGAGAACTATTTCCTCCCGCCGAGATAGAGAGGGTGAACCAGGAAAGTCGTTCGCTTTCGCAAGATTATGCCCTGATGTCCAGGATGTCTCGCTCCTCCTTCAAACGTCCACTGAAGAGGAAGAGACCACAACAGTCCTCTCCAGCACCGTCTAAGCCGAGTGCGCAGCCACAACAGCCCCCTGTCAAGAAACCGAAACCCAGCCCCGGCAGCAAGACAGAGGGTCCGGCTCCACAGTCGTTCAGGTAGCAGCCAACCAAAGTACCGTCACGAGATTCCCTTATCTCCTGGCGATACTTTAGCAAACTTAAGAGACTTGGAAAATTTACTTTCCTTAAACGCCTCCTTGCCCGTAGGAGGAAGACTAGGAAAGTTTTGGCAGCAATGGGCAGAAATGGGGGCGTCTCGAAGGGTAGTACGTTGGTTAAAGAGAGGTTACTCCCTACCTTTCAAACGAGACCGGAACGGGCTCAGGTGCCCTATTCCCCTAACCGCCCATGCGCCAAGACAACTAGTCACCTCTTACGCCAAGGGGTCAGAAAAAGACCGAGCTCTCCAAGAAATGCTACTGAGCTTGTCTCAAAAACAGGCGATAGAGGAAATGCCAGAAAATCAAATGGGTTTTTTCAGCAGAGTTTTTCTGGTTCCCAAGAAATCCGGAGGGTGGAGGCTGGTAATCGACCTTTCCCCCATAAACGGTTTTCTCCGAGTGATCACCTTTCAGATGGACACGGCCCAGGTGATAAAAGGGTCATTACGGGAAGGGATGTGGGGTACCTCCATAGATCTCTCCGATGCTTACCTCCATATTCCTCTCCATCGCTCGGCAAGAAAATTTCTAGCCTTTCAAGTAGGGAAAAGACGATTTTGGTTTCTGGCACTTCCCTTCGGTCTGGCTACGGCCCCGTACGTTTTCTCCAAGGTCATGAAAGTACTGAAAACATGGGCACGGCTAGAAGGGATGTTAGTCTTTCAGTATCTGGACGACTGGTTTCTGGCGAATCAAGACAGGCAGGTAACCGAGAATCATACAATGTCTTTAGTTCGCAAGGCACTAGAGGTAGGTCTAGTAGTAAACCTAGCCAAGTCCGAACTAACCCCCAAACAGTCCATTACCTTTCTAGGGGAGTTTTGGGATCTGGCAATAGCAAAGGCGTTCCCTACGCCAGAACGCCGCCAGAGAATTGCAGATGCCATAAAAGGTATTTCCCCAGGAAAGAAGGTGAGATTACAGGCCATGGAATCGCTCCTCGGCCTGTTAGTGGCAACAGAGAAGACAGTCCCCCTGGGCCGTCTCCATTACAGGCCATTTCAAAGCCAGGTAAGATGGGCGTTGCATCAGGGTCGTTCACCCGCAGCGAGGATGCAAGTTTCACAGGTAACCCTACAAGCCCTACAGTGGTGGTGCGATGTTCTAATTATGTCCGAAGGAATGCCATTTCAGCCCCCCACCCCGGAGATAGAGATTCAGACCGATGCGTCCCATGCGGGGTGGGGAATTTATTGGAATGGTCAGGTATGGAAGGGCAAATGGCCACCCTCGCTTCAGTCCTACCACATAAACTGGCTGGAGCTTCGGGTGGTCTGGATTGCCCTAATCAAGCTGACCAACCAACTCAGAAACAAGGCAGTCCTTTTTCGGTTAGACAACTCCACAGCCATAGCTTACCTCAACAAGCAGGGGGGCACCAAATCACGATCCCTGTCCAAACTGGCATTCCAAATTCTTTCAAAGGCCAGGGAGGAACAGGTGACCGTTTCCGCCCGTCACCTGGCCGGGAAATTAAACGTCCTAGCGGACTTAGCCTCCAGACAGGGTCAAGTTATCAACACCGAGTGGTGCCTATCCCCTCGGTCCTTTCAGTGGGTGACACACCAATCCCCATGGGGTGCCCCGACTCTGGATCTGTTTGCAAACGCGATGACCACCCAACTTCCCCGGTACGTGTCTCCTTGCCCGGACCCAGCAGCTTGGGCAGTAGACGCTCTCAATTGTCAGTGGCCACGGGACGAGGTACTGTATGCCTTTCCCCCACAAGCAATCTTAGGGCAAGTCCTGCAGAGAGTAATCGAGTTGAAACCACCGTTCCTATTACTCATTGCCCCATGGACACCGGAAGCCCCATGGTTCGCCCTCCTACTCCATTGCAAGGTAGTAAGGTCGATACCGATCCCATGCCACAACGAGTTGCTATCACAACCCCATTGGCATCACTTCCACCCCTCCCCTCGCTTACTGAACCTCCACCTATGGTGTCTGACCAGTCCTTTCTGAAAAACAAGGGTTTTTCTAAGCAGGTGAGAGAGAAAATAGTAAACAGTCACAAGGGTTCAACGGCCAAAGTTTACAGGTCGCAGTGGAATAAATTTGCCGCTTGGTGTAGCACTTCTAAGCTAGATCCGTTTCAGGCTAGCCCAGCAGTGGTAGCGGATTTCCTCGATCACCTTTTCACGGAGGTGAAATTAAAGGTAAGTTCCATCGAGGGCTATAGGGCCGCTATAGGGTCAAGACTCAAAGCGTCTACAGGCTACGACCCGGGCGAAGATACTTCCCTATCACAGCTAGTAAGACATTTTAAAGTAAGCTCCCCACCCTGCCCATCCAACATAGCGCAGTGGGATTTATCAATAGTCTTACAGTATCTTCAGCGCCCAGATATATTTAGTAAGGACGTGATTTCAGCAAAAAAACGCAACATTAAGATTCACGTTTTTATTGGCCTTTAGCTTCGGGCAAAAGAAGAGGCGAAATCCATGCCCTAGACAGAAAGGTAAATAAAGATAAGGGTACATGGGAGAAGGTCACCCTAGTCCCTAGAGCAGGATTCATGGGAAAAACCCACATCATGACCCAAGGGATGG
This sequence comes from Protula sp. h YS-2021, assembly GCA_949752745.1. Classification (NCBI taxonomy): domain Eukaryota; kingdom Metazoa; phylum Annelida; class Polychaeta; order Sabellida; family Serpulidae; genus Protula; species Protula sp. h YS-2021. Next base: position 58,079,636 of record OX457028.1, read on the forward strand.
GAACGTTCGATCACATTACTCTCCCATCCCTACCAGATGACCCCGACTCAGACGGTCTGGTCTCTTTGTGTCCCGTCAAAGCGCTGCAACAGTATTTGGAAATGTCAGAGGCCTACCGATCAGATAATCAGAAGGCTCTCATCATTTCGTTTATGCCGAAATTTAACAAAGATCTTTCGAAACAGTCGATCTCAAATTATATTAAAAGGATCATTTTGGCAGCCTATGACGATGCACAAATCGACCCTAACCCGTTAGGGGAATCAAACATCAAAGCCCATCAGGTAAGGCAAGTAGCCAATTCCCTCAGGGCGGTACGCAACGTGTCCCTTTCGGATATATTAAAAACAGGTTGTTGGGTTTCCCCCAACTCGTTTGTTAAATACTATCTGAAAGATTTTTCTCAAGATGAATTGTCTGGCTTATATTCATTAGGACCGTTCGTGGCTTCAGAAACGACCATTACAGGCTGAGTGTTTCTGTTGTAGGAATGCTTCTCCCAAGTTTAAGAACAAGGGCAAGCACAAGAGTAACTTCTCCAAGGGCCGTAATGGGAACAGTAACAACAACAACAAGCCACGAAAGTAACAACCTACAAGAAGGTCTTTCCTTCTTACTCTGAACATTTCGCCTTTCGCTCAGGTCCTTTGGACCATTTCGGTTCGTGCTTATATTAAGTTACGGACGAACGCTGGACGGTTATGTTTAATTAAGCATTTATTTACTCCGAAGTGTTCAGGATCGCATGTGTAATGAGTACAGCCCAGTCTTCGGTCTTACGGCTACTCGGATGCTTAAGTTTTGATCTCCTTTCTTCATGTTTTTCAGAAAGAAAGGGGGGGGGACCATGTCGGTCCCAGACGTACCCAGTGACCGTACACCCGTTGTAGCCGGAAGGCCGAAAGCCGGTTTATGGTTCATGGTATGAGGTACCATAGTGTCATTATGGGCTTATGGGACCATAACGGCCCCATATAGGAAAACAGTCATAAATAAGCAAAATTTTTTCTGTTTTTCATTTTATGACGATTTACAGTAGTTTTAGTACTATCTAGTCAATCGCTATGAGTTTATTTCAAATAAACGTGGTAATTTATCAAATGAGAAGAAGAAAAGTTAGACAGCGGACTCGCTTTCTTTTTCAAGTTTGAATTGCATGTCTTGTAAGACACTTCAGTCACTTTACTAGAAGTGTCAAAGAGTTTATTTGCGTAATTCCTATGGATTTACGATCGTTTTGTAGTACTTCTAAATAAACCTAATTGTTCATCAATACATAGCAAGTGAATAGTGAGAACTTGAGGAAGGGATCCATCCGGTGGGCGGTTGGAGGGGGATGGTGATAGTTCTCAAAAAAGATGATGGCATGGTTGGAAGCCTTCTCATCTCAACTGACAGTTGCTGTGATATTTTTTACTTTGTTACGATTTACCTTATGTTGAAAGACCGGAATGGTACGCCTCCGGACTTTATTTAGGAAATCATTAAAAGAATTGAAACTTAGCTGACAAGTTTTATTTCTTCTTTGCGTCGAGTGCACAGCACTCCTCGCCTATATGCAATGAGCTTTTACAAGCCATAGTGTAATTCGCGACCTTTTTGGGCAGTTCAAGAATGGCAGGCTCCCCTGCTCCGGACTCAAGTCCCATTAAAAGTGGAGATAAGCGAATTCAAAGCTTTTGCGAAGTAAAACTATCGTTTTATTTCGTAAAACGAGCTTTTACGAGTAAAAGCGCAATTCGCGTTCTCCACTTTTAACTTTGATTTTAACCCGTCCCATCCATCCCCAACTAGCCTGGGCGTGTTTTACCGCCTTTTGGGGCTAAAAAGGGAATGTCGTTTATACGAGACTAGCAGACGACGTCTCGGGCATTCTGATTGGCCATAGGATGGATGGAAGGGTTAGAGTATCTTGAACAGTACCTCAAAAAGTTCTTTTTTATATTGCGTGGTAAATATTACTGGAAGGGAACCCATTAAAAGTGGAGAACGCGAATTGCGCTTTTACTCGTAAAAGCTCGTTTTACGAAATAAAACGATAGACTAATATATCGGCAAGACACTGACACCTCAACATCATCCGGCTTAGTGCGTGTGTTTAAACAGTGCAGAGGAACGAAACACAGGACAGAGATTATCTTTTGTGGCACAATGACTCCGAAATATGGCATCTAAAGACAGTGATGGGAAGTAATTGAAAGAGTCTTTACAATGAGTAAAACATCGAGGCAGTGATTGGTACAAACAGGGATTAACCTGTGGCACAGTGCTTTGGAAATCTCAAGAGAGTGATGGGGAATCATTGAAGCAAAACATCAAGGCAGTTATCTTTAAAAACACAATGAAGTTTGTTTTTTTACTTGTTATTTATTACATATTTTATTAAATAATTAAAACTCAAAATCCTAGAAAAAAATTCTCAAGGCCCTTTTGTCCAACTTTTCATTTAGGGCCGTTTAGGGAAAGGCCTTTTTGGGAAAGGCCGTTTTGGGAAAGGCCCTTATGTCCAAGGCCCTTTTGTCCAAGGCCCTTCTGTCTGGATACCGTATAGCAATGATGGTAAAAATTAAGTTAAGGGTGCTGAATAATACACGCTTCTTAACGCAATGAAGTTGTGCGAGGAAATTATGCTGTGAAAGCACTTTCTCCCCCAAAAGTAATATAGGCTCAGCTGACTGTCTTTGATCTTGCGGCGGCAACATAACTTGCATGAGAAAGTGCGATGCACCGCAGCACCGGATCTTGGGTGAGGGGGGCGGAAGAAGCAGTGATTTTAAAACACAATTTAAGATAGTTAGGAGTTCATATGAAAAAGTTGTCGGGTTCTCGGTGCCACCGGGTCATCAGTGCCAGTTCGGGACCTCAGTACCACTAGTGGTACTGGCGTCCATAGCAGACGACAACCTTTACTGTTTTTGTTAGATGCGGAGTGCATTTCAGAAAGAACATTTTTGTGGGAAACGTAGAGTGCTTGGCGAAAATTACTCCCTCTCCCCTTTCGTTTTTGTTTCGCTTTTTTCAAAACGCATTGTGACACATATGACATCGAGTTCCCCCCCCCCCGTCCCTCCCTCCGGGGAATACTAACTTGAACTTCCCATAAATAGAACCTTTTTCCATGGAAAATGAAATTTTTGAAGACTTTCGAAGCTTCTGTTTTACATTCTGACCGTTTTAACTTGAAATTCGATGAGTAGTATCCAAAAGCTACATCGAAAAATTTATGATAATTAATGATTTATATATATAATATTTTATATATAATGACGCATTAAAATAATGCACACAGAAATGGATGCTATTAAATTTAAAATCTATTAATTTTTATCGTGCACACAAGTTCAACTGATCTCGAGCTATATTGCATGCGCACACATGTACAGTAAAGTCTCTTATATCCGACCCTCCCATATCCGAATTTTCCTAGACCTGAACTCAAAACGTGTCCCCCCGAACATTTACTCCCATATCCGAACTCAGAAAACCCCGCAATTCTTGTGCATTTTCTTTGCCTTAATTCTTGTCAAATATTCGGCGACACATTGTCTCTTATTGTGTACACATAATTCTGAGTATTTACGGCACTAAATTGCCCCTTTACTTGGTAGGCATAGCAACATCTCGCGTAGATACACTGTATGTTATCTAATGGCTCAATACCGTTGCGATGGACATGGTTTTGTAAAAAATGAAATCACCACCTTTTTTAGCAAAACGAAAGGTTAAAATTGTGAACAAAAAGACAGATGCATACTGTTGTTTTTTCTTGTCTTGTTCAAATTATACCACGAATGTAACATCAAAGTACATACACACATAAAAGGCTTTATTGATACTCATAAACGACCGAAATTTTCGCATCCGAACTCTCTCATATCCGAACAAAATGCATGTCCGCCGCAGAGTTCGGATATGAGAGACTCTACTGTACTTATTTCTATCAATAACAGTGAATGCTTTGACGCATTGCAAAAAATAAGCAGGCCTTAGCTGTGTGGTAATAGCAAACTATGCACAGCGAGCATCAGCCTTTTGCTCAGTGCAGAAGAAATGAAAAATTACCCTGTCCTTGCGTATTGAATAGACCTTGAAACGACCGTAATAATAAATAAAAAATATTGACAAAACTAGGTTACGTCAAGTTCTATATATTGCAAAAGATTGGTGTCAATCGAACCATTAGTTTCTGACGAGTTGTGATGACAAAATGACGGGCAAAATGTTAAGAAAAAAACAATGAAAACCTCGCGGGTGCCCTAATACCAAAGCATATAACTCTTTGCAAGACTTCGTCTTGCCAAGTGTTAACAAGCACTCTGAATTCGCCTTTGCACATATTTTATCAAAACCATTAGTAATCTGACAAGCGATGCAGCAGTCGCGTTGTTTGTGTAAAATTAAATTTTAACTAGCCCCCACCTCCCGACCTCCTCCTTTGTCTAATTTCTTAACATAGTGTGTTTATCAAATCGTATATTGAAACCATAAGGCGTAGTGCCGCCATTTTCAGTAAGGGTTGTCGTCTGTTCGGGACCTCAGTACCACTAGTGTTACTGAGGTCCTAAAGTGGCACTGAGGACCGGGTGGCACTGAGGACCCGACAAATTTTTCATATGAACTCAACGCCCCCGTCCCCTTCTTTAATTGTGTCTTAAAATCACTGCTTCTTCCCCTCCCCCAAGCTGCGGTGCTGCGGTGCATCGCTCTTTCTCATGCAAGTTATGTTGCCGCCACAAGATCAAAGACAGTCAGCTGAGCCTATATTACTTTTTGGGAGGAAAGTGCTTTCACATCATTTCGTCGCACAACTTCATTGCGTTTAGAAGAGTGATGACTCGAATTATTCAATACGTTTAACTTAATTTTTACCATCATTGCGATACACGTCAATATACTCGGGAAACAGGAGGCACTTTTTGAGTATACTTTCACAAAATACTCGTCAAAATTGTCCGTTTTGACCCTAGTGAATAGGCTTTTTCAAGCATTCTGGGTAACTTGTTAAAGGCAGGAGCACATTTTTCGTGTTTTTTTTTCAGCTTTGATGTTATTGCCCTTTGGCTTCAAACTGATTAAAACAATGCCCACTGTTCAAACAACTCCGTCGCTTAGGAGATTTTCAGAGTTTTTCTGTATCGGGCACAAAACCGACCGTCTTTGATACCTACTTCTAAGCTAAAAAAAACTCAATCTAACATTTTGAAGCGAAAAAAAACTTTGGGTCCTTAGTACCACCGCCCGGTCCTCAGTATTACCACTTTACTCTTTTTCTGAAAGTGAGCATTGAGTTTCTTTCAGCTTAAAACAAATAAATCTAGCATTGCGAAGCGAAAAAAGTTCGGGCGGTCAGTACCCCCGGGTCCTCAGTGCCACTTCGGGACCTCATTACCACTTGTGGTACTGAGGTCGCGAGCAGACGGTGACCCCACCTCGCCATTTTAGACGTTTGTTAATTCGCTTTTATGTAACTTTGTAGAACGTATTAGCTGAATATGTACAAACAATGGACATAATTGCTCGTCATCTTGTACGAGTTCGCGTGTGTTCTATATTAGGGCGTTGTATTTTAATACTTAACAGCGTAATTGTTACGTCATGAATGACTGTATCCATAGTAAAATTCAGTGCAAATTACGTTCTTATAAGTATTGTGACCAAGTGTTTTGATTTTAAATGTAAAATTTTAGCATATAAAAAAGATGGCTTCCGGTAGGAAGAAATATTGAAGTGAACTAAAACAAAAAATTGTAGAAAGTTATAAGCGCAACAGAAATACTTCCGAATTGGCAAGAATTTTTAATATGCCTCGGACTACAATTTGTAGTATTTTGAAAAAAATTGAAAAAGAAAAAAATGTTGAAAATCGTACTGGTCGAGGAAGGAAAAAATTATTTACTGAAAGAGACAAAAACCAACTTTCTCAGATCATTAAAGCAAATAGAAGACAAATTTTGGTGGACATCATTGGTGTATTTAATGAACAAAACTCACATAAATTTTGTACTAGAACTATCAGAAGAAATATTAGTAGTTTAAGGTATCAACGCAGGGCCAGCAAAAGTTACAGATGTCAATAAGAAAACAAGAATGAAATAGTGCAAAGAAAGAAAACATTGGTCAGTTACGGGACAGTGAAAAAAATGGATTTTTTAGCGATGAAAGTCAAATAGTTTTGGGAAGTGATAACCGCATTTATGTTTGGAAAAAAGGCGACGAAAAGAACAACCCTACACCTCGTCACAGGATTAGTTTAATGGTCTGGAGATCTGTTACCTATCAAGGGGTAGGAATAATTATCAAAGTTGAAGGTACAATAAATGGTCGAAATACATAGATATATTAGAGAAAAACCTCTGGCCTGTAATTGCACAGCATTTCCCCCAAAACAGTTATGTTTTTATGGATGACAATGCACTGATTCACAGGGCTCGAATTGTACAAAATTTTGTAATGGAAAACAATATCAATACGACAGAGGGGCCAGCACAAAGTCCAGATTTAAATATAATAGAAACTAGAAGCTCATTCCGCTAGCGAAATGTTAAACACTTGACAAAAATTAAAACGCAAAAATACTGGCTTCAATTGGTTATTTCTTGAATAATATATTGCAAACAACACAGCTTGAATACGTCTTATAAGCCGAGTAGTGTTTAGTTTCTGTTGACTTAAGGTTTTATTGACTGATCTAGCATACACAGTGAGAGCTCGCACAAAGCTCACTGAGCAACTGTGTGTGATGTGGCTTAAATGCTACGCATTAACTTGCAAAAAATACACTCTTTTCACATGGCGTTTTAACAAAGAAAACGAAATCAAAGACGAAAATAAAAAGTGACATGCACATGTTCAGATCAAGCTCTTCATAAGTCCCAAGTTTCATGGTCGTAGGGCCCATAGTGTCCGAGAAGAAGAACACACAAAAAATCGGAAAAAGTGTCAAGAAGAAAAAAAAGGACGAATTTTGCTCGCACAAATTCATATAACTCTTGCAAGCCAAAGGCTTGTCAAGTGTTACATATGTGGCTTTCAAAAGAAAGCTACAAGAAGCCGTAAATCGAATACACAACCAGACAGAGCTAATATCTGAAATCAGACACATATGGGAAAACACACCACAAACCCGAATTCAAAGTTTATACGACACTATTCCCGCTCGTATTTCGAAAGTAATCAAAAATGAAGGAGGAATAGATAAATAGTTACGCACGATTAGCAAGATCCAAGACGAACGAAACAGGAATGAAACATGCATCAGAGGTAAATAAACTTGACAGGATGGCATTTATCTTTATATTTGCGAGAAAAGAAAAGCGGTGTTGTTTTAACCGAATGACCCCTGAAAAGAATGGTCATTTACCAAAAAGAAAAAAAGGATCTTGGTATCAAAACGGAAAAATAGTGGGATATAACATCCCGTATCATGTATTTCCATTGAATTTTCATAAAACAGTATGCGCGAGGAGCAAGTGTGTATCTGATATTAACACTTGACAAGCCTTTGGCTTGCAAGAGTTATATGAATTTGTGCGAGCAAAATTCGTTCTCTTTTTTTTTTTCTTCTTGACACTTTTTCCGATTTTTTGTGTCTTCTTCTTCTCTGACACTATGGGCCCTACGACCATGAAACTTGGGACTTATGAAGAGCTTGATCTGAACATGTGCATGTCACTTTTTATTTTCGTCTTTGATTTCGTTTTCTTTGTTAAAACGCCATGTGAAAAGAGTGTATTTTTTGCAAGTTAATGCGTAGCATTTAAGCCACATCACACACAGTTGCTCAGTGAGCTTTGTGCGAGCTCTCACTGTGTATGCTAGATCAGTCAATAAAACCTTAAGTCAACAGAAACTAAACACTACTCGGCTTATAAGACGTATTCAAGCTGTGTTGTTTGCAATATATTATTCAAGAAATAACCCATTGAAGGAAGTATTTGTGCGTTTTAATTTTTGTCAAGTGTTTAACATTTCGCTAGCGGAATGAGCTTCTAGTTGGCATTCAAATACAGCTGGTGCTATTTATAGCTCTCTCGGAGCAGACCTATTTGACCAAATGTTAAGGTAAGACAATTTTCTATTGCATTAGTAGAGGATATTGAATTCAGAATAAAACAATATCAATGCGCCGCCATTTTGTAAAATGACGAACAATTATGTCCATTGACTGTATGTTTATAAATTTTTCTGCTCAATAGTATCACGTTTAGATTATTTAAACAGTTTTAAAATAAACACGTCGAGAGCAAACCTCTCGACAAAACCGCAGTTTTGTCTTTTAGTTTTTGTTACCATTAGAGGACAGGTAGCAAAAAGCTGTCTTTTTTCGCACCCCTTTCCCCTGTTAGTGTGTTCAGTAGTAAAGTAATTAAAGCGAGCGTAGCGCGGATCACCTGTATCTTTTTGTCCCGGATCTTTTTCCTCATCTGCCAGTACATTTCGTCCTCCAGTCTCCCCAGCTGTAGCTCCAGGTCCTCATTCTTCTTCTTACACGTCGCGTTTTCTTCTTTCAGGCGAAGCACAAGGCGTTTTTGTTCTTCCAAATCAGCCTCGGTCTTTTTCAGTTGGCAGGAAGTCTAAATGTAAAGATGGTTTTCCAGTAAATTTACACTATATATATGATACTATCTGCGAAAATGGAAAATAATCACTTTTTCTTGTGTTATTTTTTTTTTATTTTAAGAGGTTAGGTTCATTCACTTTCAAGGTAAAATTTAGTGCCTTTTCACTTCCTTACAATCTGTAATGAAATTCCTGTCTCCTGCTTATTTCCAAATATAAAATATAAAAAATAATAACGATAACAAAATGAAAAAAATCCACCAAATAATAATAATAATAATAATAATAATAATAATAATAATAATAATAATAATAATAATAATAATAATAATAATAATAATAAACAGAGAATGTATTTAAGCTAAGAAGCGGCATCTGGCAATACCCTGTCTCGCTCTTCCTGCGCCTTGCAGATGTCGGCGCTGAACTCGGCGTTACGCTGCGCCATCTTTTCCACCTGTGAACGAAGTCTGGCGACCTGATCTTCGTTCTGCTTCTGAAAGCAGTTCACCCTTTTGCCATTAAAAAAAAAGACAATAAATAAAACAGCACTCATCATTTTTAAACTATGTTTTGATTTTAAAATTTACATTCGTTGGGTCCTGGTGTTTATCTCTCAAAGTTATTTGGCTTGGTAAAAGGTCATGGTCTTTGATTTAGTTTAGCAGCATCGAATTATATCGAAAAAAAAAAAAAACAAGGTAAGGTGCGGCCCAGCACAAAGGCATAAGAAAGAGGATGTCTAGGAAGTAACCAATGGAAAGGGTGAGGTGTGGCTCAAGCTCAATGTCAGGTAAACTGCCGAAAGAAGAATCAATATTTTTAAGGTATGATTTTTTACAGAGGGGTGGGGGGATGGCACCCGCCACCCTTCCCCTTCCTTGGATTCGCCCCGCACCATGATATAAGCCCTGACCTGTGCCGGCGACTGCAGGAGTTCCGTCAGTCTGTCGATCTCCTGTACAAGCTTCTCCACGTCCTTGGAGTCTCTGGCGTCCGGCCGGCTCTTCCGCGCTGTACACACGGCAGACCATTAGTTAGGGTGATTTCTCCCCCCCCCCCCCGTCCCACCTTCTGTCTCGAGAAACACTACCTACATTGAGGTTCAACGGTTTTGCATTTGAACCTGGGACCAGCGGTGGTATTGAAGTAAAATGGTTCCATTACCGAGGTGGAACTATTTCTGGGATTTTTCCCAATAGAGCGTACCTGGAACGGGACTATTGAAAAGTGATTCTCTTTGTGAGCTGATCCCATTTGTGGAGTAGTCCTATACGCGGGGTGTCCAGGACGTCGTTTAACCTTTTTAATTTTTGACTTTAATATTAAACAAACAATACACAAACGAGTTGCTATTAAACTACAGTTGTTGTTTTATTATTATCAATTTTATTAATAATCATTTCATTATTATGGTTTTTTTTCTTCACTTTTTTCTAAATCAAAGCCTACTAAATGCAGTAGCGTACCGTAACGGCACTAATTTGCAGTAGCGCTTCCGTGACATCATTAAGGTGCAATAGCGTAACCGTATCGTCATTAAGTGGCAGAAGCGTAACCGTGACGTCATCAAGTTGCAGTAGCGTTACCTTGAAGCCATTTAGTTGCAGTAGCGTTTCCATGTCGTCACTAACCAGTCAGCAATTTGATATAACTGTGACTTTGTTATAACTTTATTGAATACAGGGCGCTGAAAATATCACCGAGAGTTAAATTTTAATTCCATGATAATTTCAGAGCCACTGCCTTTGATTTAGTCAGCAACATGAAAACGCAGTCACTCGCTTACAGTACAGAGGCGATTCGAACCCGAAATCCTTCGGGATGACCAGAGCAAGGATTTTAACCGTGTGAATCATCAGCTGAACCCCGCTGTCGCTTACATTTAAGGCTTTCGACCTCCTCCCACAGCGCGTCGTGGTCCGCCTGCAGCGACGTCAGACGCGCCAGGTCCTTATTGCGCTGATCGTACAGTCTGTCGTTCTCTTGCTTTGCTTCTTCGTACTTCGCTTTCGTCTCGTCGTGTTCCTTCTTGCTTTGTACTAATTAAAAAAAAACAGCATCATTCAAAAGCATGGAAGTGCGTAAAATTTTACAGTAGAAAAGGTTTACAAGGAAATCGAAAAAAAAAAATACAGGAATTAAACTTTCAGAAGGAAAACTCAACTTAAAATTTTCGCGCTCGGGCCTTCAGCACTTGCATTTTCATACAAAACTTGAAACGTTTCAATGTGGCAATTTATCAATCACACTTGTGTCATACTGTTGTTTTATAAAACCGCTAGAACATATTTTATGAAAGTGCGACATTCAGTGTGATAAGGTTTTACTTTAAATGGCGGCATGTGGAGTGTTTCCTAGAATGATAACGGAACAATATTTGTGAACGTGACCCGTTTTCTTAGTGCAAAAGTTGAAGTGTGAAAAAAAAATGACCTCTTTAGCACAGCTAGATAAAAATGCGGAAGGTTTGTCTGCTTATCAATAATTATTCTAAACTTGCGGCTTTAAAAAAAAAAACACACACACACACACACAAAACGGGGAGTTGTAGAGCACTTGCGCACCTAATTCCTTTGATATTACAGCATATTTACTCTCCAGCTCGACTATTTGAGTCTCGTAATGTTTCCAGTCATCTTCCTGTTCCTGAGAAGTCTCCGTCTGAAACACGCACACATATTTATGATAAAAAATAAACATTCAATATCTCACTACTCCTGAATGAAACACAAAACGCGAGAATGTCTTTCACACTTTTTCATGATTCCAAAAAGGAAATGGTAATTCATAAAAATTTCGAGCATCTGCAATTCATTGGGGAAGGAGGACGAAGTTTTGTTTGGCAGTCAGATTTTATTTGTTAATTTTTAAATACTTTATTGGGTAGGGTGTGGAGTTGAGTGACTGAGTGACTGAGTGACTGAGTGGCGGAGTGAACGAGTAAGAGAGGGAGAGAAGGAGGAACAAAATTTGACTGTGCAATTTCATGTCGATAATTTCAAATTTATAATTTTCTTTTTGCCTTGTTGCACACCATTTGAATCACGGAAAAAGGGTCAGACCTCTGTCAGTAAAGGCAGCGGCAGTAGTGTGATTAGCAGAAACGCCTTATAAACTGGTGCAAAAAAAAAAAAAAAAACACCTAGAAAATGCTATTTTATTTCTAAAAAGGGACTTTAGCCGGATGTTATCATAAGATATTAAAATATTTCCAAGATCAGATGACAAGCTAACAACAAACCAAACTTTTCCCTTTCTTTCGATCTCTTTCTTTCCTTCTTTCTCTTTCTCGTTTTAACACACATGACGCGCCTTCATATCCTGTTTTTTTTTTCATTTCTTTTTAAACTGACACCAAAAACTTCCTCTACCTAATTCCAACAGAAGTTTAGTTTTTTTGCGAGCATGGTCTAGTTAGTACAGATCTTGGAATATTAAGTAATCTCTCACGCCATTTTTATAAACGCTGTCCCGATTTTTGCACTATTTTCCCTCTCTTTCACGAGTCCTTCAAGGTTACACGAATAGATCATATAAATTAACCTTCATATCCAATTGTCCAAGTCCAAACTTCAGTCCCAACTGCCCCAGTCCCAATAGTCCCAGTCCCAATAGTTCCAGTCCCAATAGCCCCAGTCCCAATAGTCCCAGTCCCAATTTCCCGGATTTGTCCTTCAAAGGCACATTTTTTGAAGACGCGAGTTTTCAGTTTTTTATGTGTGGAAGGATATGTTTGACGTCATGAGAATACCGTATCTAAAGAACGCTGGTTCTGATGCGGAAGGCGAGTGTATTAATTAATTAATATATTAATTGCTAAATATATTTCCTTTTAAAAAGAAAGCTTGAAATTTGGATCAACGTAATGACAGACCGCAATCTCTCCCCCGGGCCCAAGGGTTAAACCAGCAAAAGTGTGTCTTAGCAGTCAAAGGTATTTATAACCTGGTACCAGCAACGCTTATTTCCGAGTCTCAGAATTTTTTTATTGTATCTTTTTTTTTTTTTTGCATATTTTTGTGTGCATTCTCTGGATTATGCTCGAGATGAAAACAATATTTGAGAGATTCTCCAGAGTTTTTGCAATATCTTTCGCAGATTTTCGCAAATTCTTGAAGACAGATTCGCACCTGCAGGTTCTGCACAGCACTCATCTTGTGCATGATTTCGTCGACTGCTCGCTTTTGCTCACTGAGTTCGGCCATGAGGTGACCTATCAGATTCGTTAAATGTGACATCGATTCACGACTGCGGCGCTTGCGAACACTGGAGTTGGTTTTTCTTAACTGTAACCAGTCTGAAAAAAAATCAAATATCCTTTGAGTGGTTACCATGCAAGGGCCATCCATATAATTTAAGTACTTTTGGACCGTAAGAAACATTAATCACAGCACTCATTCACCATAACATTTGCGTGCGCTTAGCATATTCTGCCCCCTGCTCCGCACCTATTTCATAACAAGGCGGCGTGACGTAAGGACAGACGACATACCAGCAGGCGGTGTGACGTAAGGGCAGACGACATAAAAGCAGGCGGCGTGACGTAAGGGCAGACGACATACCAGCAGGGGGGCGTGACGTAAGGGCAGACAACATACAAGCAGGCGGCGTGACGTAAGGGCAGACGACATACCAGCAGGCGGCGTGACGTAAGGGCAGACGATATACCAGCAGGGCGCGTGACGTAAGGACAGACGACATACCAGCAGGCGGCGTGACGTAAGTGCAGACGACATACCAGCAGGCGGCGTAACGTAAGGGCAGACGACATACCAGCAGGCGGTGAGACGTAAGGACAGACGACATACCAGCAGGCGGCATGACGTAAGGGCAGACGACATACCGGCAGGCGGCGTGACGTAAGGACAGACGACATACCAGCAGGGGACGTGACGTAAGGGCACACAACATACCAGCAGGCGGCTTGACGTAAGTGCAGACGACATACCAGCAGGCGGCTTGACGTAAGGACAGACAACATACCAGCAGGGGGCGTGACGTAAGGGCAAACGACATACCAGCAGGGGGCGTGACGTAAGAGCAGACAACATACCACTAGGCGGCGTGACGTAAGGGCAGACGATATACCAGCAGGCGGCGTGACGTAAGGGCAGACGACATAAAAGCAGGGCGCGTGACGTAAGGGCAGACGACATACCAGCAGGCGGCGTGACGTAAGAGCAGACAACATACCAGCAGGCGGCGTGACATAAGAGCAGACAACATACCAGCAGGCGGCGTGACGTAAGTGCAGACGACATACCAGCAGGCGGCGTGACGTAAGGGCAGACGACATACCAGCAGGGGGCGTGACGTAAGGGCAGACGACATACCAGCAGGCGGCGTGACGTAAGAGCAGACAACATACCAGCAGGCGGCGTGACATAAGAGCAGACAACATACCAGCAGGCGGCGTGACGTAAGTGCAGACGACATACCAGCAGGCGGCGTGACGTAAGGGCAGACGACATACCAGCAGGGGGCGTGACGTAAGGGCAGACGACATACCAGCAGGGGGCGTGACGTAAGAGCAGACAACATACCAGCAGGCGGCGTGACGTAAGGGCAGACGACATAACAGCAGGGAGCGTGACGTAAGGGCAGACGACATACCAGCAACGGTTGTGACGTAAGGTCAGACGACATACCAGCAGGCGGCGTGACGTAAGAGCAGACAACATACCAGCAGGGAGCGTGACGTAAGGGCAGACGACATACCAGCAACGGTTGTGACGTAAGGTCAGACGACATACCAGCAGGCGGCGTGACGTAAGAGCAGACAACATACCAGCAGGCGGCGTGACGTAAGTGCAGACGACATACCAGCAGGCGTCGTGACGTAAGAGCAGACAACATACCAGCAGGTGGCGTGACGTAAGAGCAGACGACATAACAGCAGGGAGCGTGACGTAAGGGCAGACGACATACCAGCAACGGTTGTGACGTAAGGTCAGACGACATACCAGCAGGCGGCGTGACGTAAGAGCAGACAACATACCAGCAGGCGGCGTGACGTAAGTGCAGACGAATTACCAGCAGGCGTCGTGACGTAAGAGCAGACAACATACCAGCAGGTGGCGTGACGTAAGGGCAGACGACATACCAGCAACGGTTGTGACGTAAGGTCAGACGACATACCAGCAGGGGGTGAGCGCGCTTCCTGTTGCTTGACGTGGAAGAATGCAGCGGGCACGTCATATTCAAGTACCAGCATCAGCTCATACATTCCCTTGTAGCCATTCATCTTTACCAAGTCGATCAAGCGCCCTGCAAAACACACAAATTTTACCAGTTACCAGTTCTTACCAATTCGTGGGCAAATGACTCCGATAAAAGTTAACTAAGGTTTATTATTTATGTTCAAAATGCCAAGAATAACAACTATGCAAATGACTGATTGATTTGTGTGGCTGGTTGATTTCGTTTTATGTATATTCAAGGCAGAGAGAAACTTATTCTTATGGTGAATCGATCACCATTATATATTAAATACGAGAGTACACAAAACATCAAAACAATATCAAACAACATGCAGACAACGTTAGAAAGTAAAAAAAAAGTACAAAATAAGTAATCTATCGGCCGGATGTGTTGAATACTAAAATGAAAAAGAGTTACCCTCAAGGCCGAAAAAGTTCGGCCACTGTCAGGTGTTCTTATTTTTTTTCTTTAATAAATTAAAAGATTACAGGCCGGGTCAGTCTTTCTTTAACTGGCAAGAGAAACAAGACTATTTTTCTTCCAGTCTAAATGGCCTGTCACGATGCCCCATGCTTCGTAACCTTTAGATCTTCTTTTATGAATTATCACATCGATTCATTCAATTTAAAACCCCCCTTTTAAACTTTAAAAGCTCTTGGCCATCCCCTTTCTAAAAGAAATTAAGATTGCTTCAAAAACACGTTGGCGCATTGCTGCATTATGTAAGTAACTGTGTATTTAGTTCTTTAAAACATAACATCAATAAGAACCAATGTAATAAAATTGTTATCTGATGAAGACTTTTTTCTTAAAATATTATACCAAAAAAGTGATCTTATAAAATATATTTCTCAGAAAATAGAGAAGATGAATCACCTGATTTCAGTGAAGTTCGACAGAATGTGAAAAAGGCAAGTTGAAAAGATGAGCTTGAAGGAAGAAGAAAGTGTTGAAATTTGTCATAAAATTTTGCTAAAATTTTGGCCGATTAAAAAAAAGTTGCCAAATACGACAATATAAATAGATGACTTGAAACTTGTCCGTGGAATAAACGTATTATATATATTTATATATATATATATATATATATATATATATATATATATATATATATATATATATATATATATATATATATATATATATATATATATATATATATATAACATTTCAGCGTATTTTGCAGTAAAACATCAGAATAAAATAATAACAGACAACGTAGGGTTTATTTGCGTATTTATTAAAAGATCAATCGCCATTTGGTTGGCTTAATAGGCCCTTTTTTTCAAACGAAATTGGCATTCAGTGCGAACTGTCTGCTGGCCTCAAAACTTTCACATTTCTCCGCGTTTTTGGGGTACGCATGTTAACATAAGATACCACCCCCTCCTCTGATCACTGATTATTTTTTGCCCAAGAATAAAACGTTGAATGGGTTTTCTTATGATTTAAACAAGAAGCTTTGACATATTTATCGCAAAAAAGTTCTTTTTCTTAGCTGATACAATTACTAATGAACTGCACACAGAGCCGCCATGTTTGTTATACCTGTATGTTAAATTTATATTGAGTCTGGATTTAGAAGTCTGTGATTAAAACATTTTCTCATTCTATTTATAGGTCAGTATTGTGATAAAATTAAAGGAAATTTCGTGTTTGATTTTATCGATACATATTTGAAATGAACTTCAGTTAGGAACTAATTTCTGTACTTCCAGGGTGGAGCCAAATATCATTTATAAAACAGAACAGGGAAACTACACCAAGCAGCGTAAATAAAAAAATTTTTCAAAACAAACTTTTTAAAACCGGAAGCATCCCAACGTCAATCCAACGTCTATTTGGGTTTGTGAAATCGACCCGACTAAACCACAGCTTGTTTAGACTCTGCTTTTGGTCGCAACAACGTCTAATGAATTTCTTTGGTGTGAGGGAAATAGCCGTCGTAAAATCGACATTCGCTAGTGATCGAATAATCAACGCTCGGACTCACAACACGAAAAACTTCCTCGTGTTATTTTGAAAACAGACTAAAACAAGGACGCAAAGTATGAAAATTTCAATGGTGTTTTTCCTAGCCACTTTTGAAAACTATTTGTAGATTTGAATCCTTGGAAACACCGAAGGAAAAATTAAATTTTAAATGCATACATAATATTAAGAAAGCGCAATATATAAAAAAATATTGGAATTTTTTTGTTTGCTTGGACCAGGGACAGGGACTCAGGTTTATTATAATGGCTTGGTTTTCTTACTAAATGAACTAATTTGATAATGCAGGCAATCTGCCCACCTGTGATTTCCAACCGTTTCTGCCGACATGATCCCCCGACGGCTCAGTTTTCTAATAATGTTATGTGTACTAATGATGTTATTTTATCTCATCACTGAATGCGTTTTAATTCTTTGAAATGAATGATCAATTTATTGAGTGGAAACTGGTGAATACAATGAACACGGATGGCAAACAGAGAATTACTCTGCTATGCAGACATTAACCTTTACATTTATTTGAAACGGATGTTCAACAGACTATGTGTAAAACAGAAAAAAAAAGAAAAAACTTTGCCTTTCAGTTAGTACCTCCCCACATAAAATACCCGTTTCAAACATCCCACGCCTAACAATGAGCAAATTCAGAGGCTGGTTAGTGGTATTCAACAGGTAAGGACTGATGGGGCTCCATTCCATTTAATCTGCCTATTTAATCTTTCGACAAGATTTATATAATTATTTTTCTATGGAATGCCATTTACACATTTATTAAGGCATTATTGATATCAAGAATTAATTTTTGATCTCAAAAATTGATCTTTTTTATATCAAGAATTAATTTTTGATCTCAAAAAGTCATTTTTTTATATAAAAAATCATTTTAACTATCTTTAATTATATTTTTGATATCATTAATTCTATTCTTGATCTCAAAAAATAATTCTTGATATCAAGAAATATTGAGAGATATCAAAAATTAGTTATTGATATCAAAAATGATTTAATGATATCTAAAATTGATTTTTTGAGATCAAAAATTCAATTCTTGATAGCAAAAATGAAATATTTGAGAGCAAAATATCAATTTTGAGCTCAATAGTTCAATTTCTTTATATTGATATCAAGATTTTATTTCAAATATCATTATTTCAGACTGATACTCTTTTAATTTGTATTTTGAACTCTGCAAATGATTTTTTGATCTCAAAAATAGCTTTTGATATCAGAACATCAGTCTATTTTTTAAATGAAAAATTCAGAAACACACATCTGTAAATATATAATGACTTTCCTTGCATACAGAATCTTTATTTTAAATTTTGTACTGTACAAAAAGAAGCAATTCTTGAGATCAAAAATTGTGTTGTTTTTATTTATCTTAATAATTAAATGTTAATCTCCAAAATTTAATTGACGATTCGTTATATTTTATGTAAATGTGTGTCTCTCTTAAGATTTCTTAAGTGTGTAAAATGCATTTTTTGATCTCAAAAATCAATTATTTCTATCTAGAATTCAATTATTGACAGCAAAATATAAATTAATGAGATCTACATTGATTTATTGATGTCTCTAAATATATTTTGATATCAAAAGCATTAAGTGTTAAAACGGCATTCCATAGGTTCTCACAATCAGACACTTATACATTTAACACATTTGGAACCTGATACGCGTTACGGGAGTAAACAGCAAACAGAGTTGTTGCGGCACATTTTTACTGGCATGATCTAGGGGGCAGAGATGCAAAAACTCAGACTTCGCCATTGCCTTGTCTGAATCAGACGGGTTAGTCATACTATAAGGACTGCAACCGGAACTGAACATTGTGCAAGTGTCCGGAATAGGGAGACATCTGAATTACTGAGCTTCTTATCATATAGACACTAATGAAGTTAAAAAGGACTGAATTATGGAGTTGCCCACAGACACAGTTATAGAGATTTTCCCGCAGCCACTTTTTACTCTGTAAAGCCCACATGATGCATCCAAAATGGTACATTTTTATAGAATTTATAGAATAAGAAAGGCGAACTATTAGTGTGCGTTGGTGGACATACGTATGGCCCTTCCTATAATCTCATGGTCTTACATAACATGCTACTAGTCGGTATATAAGCGAATGTTTACAAAGCAGTTACTTTACAAGAATTGGCTTAAACTATGTATGATCGTCCATGGTGAATCCCTTAGTTCAGGCTTTTCAGCCCTTTACACAAGAAGAAGGTTTTGAGTTAGAATGTGTGAACACAAATTTCCTATGTATTTGGTTCTACCACTGTAAATGTCTATAAACAAAGAATTTTCCTTATAAAAAGAGTACTGCATGTCTTATAGGGACATACTCGCCGGTTACATACTAATAATACTAATTAAAACAACATAAGATATATTGAAATGAGTTTCACGCTTGAGGATTACTTGACTTTAAGAAAAGAACAGTATTAATGATGTTCCTGAGAAAAAGGAAAGTAGGCATTTTCAGTTTGGAATATTTATTGTCTGACTGTTGAGGCCCACAGACTTTCGTTCACAGTCAAGCTGTGAGGAATGTTAATTGGAGAACGGACCTATCCATAATTGGGGAGAATTTAATACAGTACTAGAGTATTAACTAATTTAATGTGATATTAGACTGATATTGGACATTTTGTCAAGAACAGAAATCTGTGCAGGTAATTAACTTGTAGTGAGAAAATTTTGGTCCCATTTGTTGGACATTATAGGGATGAATAAAGAGGACTGAAATATTTTGTCCGGATTATTCAGGTTTGTCCAGATCAAGGTTTAACTTATTTCTCACATTTTCCAAATTTATATTAAGTGTTAATATCTCTTCTGACATTTCTTGACAATTAATTGCCCCTTCAATGGAAATTACAGCGTCAGCAAGCATTTTCAGTCCGTTGGGGAGTTTTGGAATATTGCAGTATCGAAACACAGATGTATCGACGAGATGACCAGAGAATCCAATTTTGTAAAAGGTAAAATAGCCATTGACGTCAATAATCACTACTAGTTCGTGAAATGACAATGCCTATCTCGGCGATAGTACTGCCTTTGACTAAGCCCTTGTGGTTTGTTAATGCGGATTGGTGTACAATCCATCATAGACACTAGATTTTGGAAAATTGTTGAAAGTTCTCCTCATCGCCTGACAAGTTTCAGCGCCACTTTATGAGCTGTCGAGCCCACACAAAAAGCTTAGGTAACAACCTGTTTATTATCTTCCAAGTAGCATTCTGTGTTATGTTGAACACATGAGCCAGTTTGCCCAGTGTGGGTTATTGTCGTAGCCAAATAAACACAAGCAGGATGCTGTCTCTGTTGGTGATTACTGGGCGGTTCCGTTGAAATTAGCCATAAAATTCTGCACAATTTCATTCATTAACTCCTCTGTCTCTTCGGTTAATATCCAAAACACATAAAGATCTCTCGCAAACCTTAGCCAGGTTTCTGCCACGATCACATTTCCAGTTCTAAACAGCGAGTGTAACAGGCTATCCATGTCTATGATGTGCGCATAAATATTCTAACAAGTGCTCTTCTTGCATTTCTAAAAAAACTTTTGTGGATGAAGTAAATAGCGAACTAAGTGTAAAATATCATCTAAGTTCTTATTTTCCATCTTTAAGAAATAATTAAAAATATCAATTATAATAGAAGGGGGTGGTGGAATTATTTGCAAAACATTCATTTGTGACTGATACCAGTATATAAATGGATTTTCTTTGTGCTGGAACAATACATGAATCAATGTATACTGCACGGGGCGAGACATATATCATGTAACTTGTTATGTAATTTGTTTCGTGAACGTTGTGGATAAAGTCCCCAGCCCCCCCCCCCTCCCAGTCTTCCCTTCCCCGGCCCTTTTGATCTGGGTGTCGCGCCTGCACGTCAATGAAGTGTTAATCAAACTACAAATTCCTGCACAGATTTCTGCTCTTGGCAAAATGTCCATTAGAAACTAAAAGGTCATAGAAGCCAAAAAAAACGTACATAGCCGTTATGTACTACTTGAGGTGGTAGACGATTTTAATTTGATTGGCATCTGGAGGAAAAAAATTTAAGGTATGTTTAGGCTCAAAGTGAAATGTGAACAAACCCAAGTGAAATGTAGGTTAGGTTATTTTACTACCGAAGAACCGGGATTCTTAAATAAGCCTAACAGCAATTTCCCCCGGAACCGCTAGTAATAATTCGATTATTGAATGACATATTATATTACACAATGTTCCTCAAGGCCCAGGATTCTCGACGTTAAATTTATCAGTCACTCAAGAAGAGCCCTTGTGCAATGAAAGTATAAAATAACCTTATTAATGATAAGTCAGATGTTAAAGACTGTGTCAAGTATAAAATTATAAAACTATGCATTTTAATTACGTATTTTAAGGCAAGCGCTAAAAAGAAGCAAAGCAGCGGAATTACTCGGTACTATTGAAATAATTATCCTGAAATGTGTGTGCCTTTGAAATAAAACAGGCCGAACCTTCTCTGTTCGCTGAACACAAAGAAGAACTAGAAGATTTAACGAAGCAACAGCTCGAGGTGGGTGGTTCAGATCTCGTGTATAATATATTGAGCAAAGTAAAAAACACACTTCTATTTCTACAAAAAGTCAAAAGATTGCATTTATAAAAAACCTCTAACAGAATTAATCTGTAATGAGCGAAAATTATTGATTATAACACAATCCTCTATACACACATAGACACATACATAGTTGACACACAAACGCATGTGCTTTTTGTGTGTTCAAATTAGCAAGAAATAAATGCAACGACTGACTGTGGCTTTCAGGATCTTAAAACAAATTTGTATAAAACAAGGCATATGAAGTCTCCAAACAAAATATGTATTACACCTGATGTGTATGGAATTTTACTTGAGTATAATGTGGTGTCTGAGAAAAGTGCAAAATTATAAACATACTAATACCAACACAAACATTTAAACACATGCAATTTTCAAAACATCACTGACTCTCCAAAATATTTGTCTTAATTCTGTATTGAATTTATTAAAATGCAAAATAATATTGGCCATCATTAAGATATCAGCGTCTTATACTAGTTAAAGTCAAAGTTAAAATTGAGCCATGGATTGAGCCATGGAGTGCATTTAATATCAGTGATCTTTAACTTAAGCAAGAAAGTCTGTTTGAGTGACAGAATTGTCACATTTGCTTAAGGTAAACAGTAGTAAAACTGAATATACTAAACATCATCAGCGCTTTATACCTTTTATGACTCATTAAATGTTACAAACAAGTTTGGATAGGTAAAGAATATGAATTTAAATATAACAAAGGTACACAGATTTAACATAACAAGGAAGGTGCCATTAAATCAGATCAATAAATATCATGTAATTCTTTTTTTCTTCATTGGAATGTTGGATGTATGCATTACACAAGATTAGACGAACTATACAACAGAAACAGGGAAAGTTTGTATGATGAAAGAAAAATGCCAATCACATGCGAAACCGAAATAGAAGGAAGCCTTTACGTGTGGTTTTTCCAACCCTCCTGTTCAGATCCCCGCCTGCATGCTTACAAACCTAAGACATTCGTTATAGAACAAAAGTAAAGCACTGAAGTTCATTATTCATGATAATGGCTGATAAATTCGTAAAATAAACAACATCTTATAAGATATGAAATTAATAGCTAAGTTTGAAAAATTATGAAATTCAATTTGCTGTACAAACATTTGTGTATGTCTTTTATTATGGTGTCTGGCTTTATATAAGTTAAAAAATAACTGATTTATTTTAAAAAGTCAGGATTTAACAATTTCAACTTAGTTGCATGGTTCAAGAATAGTAACCAACCGGGATTAATCGTTGAAAGTCTTCTAACTGAACCACTTCTAATTTCCGAACAATGTATTTCCGAGCTGGCATAAAGCGATTTATGTGTTTTGTCAAGAAGATGGTCTGGTACAGCACACTTTTCTGAAAACAGTAACCTACAGAAGATTCAACGGTATGTCGATAGCTCCACTATCCACAACATGTGAGCAGCTGTATGTGTGTGCTGCACGCTTGTTGCGCCACACCGGTTAGCAGACTTCTCCAGGGTGCTGTGTACATGCCGAGTTTTATTAATATATTTCGGAAGATGAAGGCGACATGAATGTAACTAATGCACACATGATCCCTATCTAAATTTAATTATCTCCGAGGAGTGACATCGCTCTTATTAACATTTGACAAGCCTTTGGCTTGCAGTCGCTATATGAATTTGTGCGAGCAGCCGTTGGTAACTTTTTTTGTTCTTGGCAGTGATCGGATTTCCTGTGTCATCTCCTCCAATGGCATTACGGGCTCTGGGGCCACGAAACTTGCATTCACGGTTACACATTTAGCAGATAGTAGCAGTTAGATAATTAGTATAACAGTTAGACAATTAGAGAAAGCTGTCAATATTGTCTATACGATTACAATGTCAATACTTGCAACATTTTCAATACGTTATACTTGCAATGCTATCACAATATCAATACTTGCAATACTTCCACACTGGCAATACTTTCGTAACAACAATAGAACTGCATTTGATCAAGACTATTTTACATAACTCTATTGATGTAAAGTGGGCTTAAATGTAATTGATATGTATTTTCTGTAGACAGGGGGAATATTTCATAATTATTTACTGCGTAACTGAGAGGAGAAAAAGTTTAGGCTAGACTTGTAACAGTGCCATCGAAATCTAACAACTGACATTGGTGACTCATATACTAATCTTCAGTTGAAATATTTAATGCAGAAATATGTTCACATTTTCACGAGCATGTGACCAGTCCTGTTTCAAAACCAATGTGCACTTTCACTATGGGTTATAAACATCGCTTTTGCTTTCACGCGTTTCCTCCCATAGCTGAAATAGACCGTAGCTGGAGTTCTCTTTTGTGTCTGTTGAAAGATGCTTTGACATTTATTCAGTATCTGGAAATATCTTTAAGAACTGAAAAATAGGTCAAATATCTTTATACAAAAAGTCGTCACCATTTAATTACTTCATTTTGGGTATCGCCATTTTATACAGCAAACCCACTTCCGGACATCATTATATAAAATAGGCAACTCCGGTATTCAACGAAATGTTCAGTCCCTTTTAATTTACCATTAGTTTCTGTCTCGAATTTGAGCGTAGTTTGTATGACTGTCCCACATTATGTCCATAGGGATAGCCAGCAACAAATATGATTGCTTTTATTCGCGAGTTGTTTCATACCATACATGAGTTGTTTCAAAGAACATATCAAGTCACATGTGAGCCATTTATATCTAAATGCCCGTTAGTCTAAATTAAACAGTGTAACAGTACGGAAATGAAATTATTTAAATCTTTTTAAAGAAGTTGCTAGCAATTTATGTTGCATAGAACCCCTCTCCAATACGTTTACAATGTCATTGATCAGTTCTCCATTCTTCAATTTAGGCGTGGGCATGTCTAGAGTTACCAGCCGAGAAATATTTTTAACTGCTTTCAACAGAATGTTTGTAATCCAATAGAATCAAACAGACATTTTTCCATTCATGCCGGTTGTAATTCACCAGTTTTCATCTGAGGCGATGGAGCTCTGAGATTTTCCCCCAGTGCAGCCCTCAATCACAGGTTTGATTGAGGGCTGTGATTGAGGGCTGCATTGGGGGAATATTTCGACAGTCGCCAACAGTGCTTCATTTAATGAACAAAGTAACCCATTTTAGCATAATTCGAGTTGTGCGGACATTCAGATTAACGTAATCCTGGTTTTAATCTAAACGTAATTCAAGTTAATGTATTCAAAATCACTTGATAAACTAACTGGCTTTTTTTGCCTCTAGATAACAGTATCATATGATATCATATGATAACAGTAACACTATCTCACCAAATTCAAACTCAGGTGCAAAACGTTGTAAGGTTGTATCTAAAAACGTATACAATAACTCATAAGAAGCTCATAAAAGAAATAGGAATAAGAGAGATTAAGTAATTTGAAGAAACAAATAGCACCTAAATCATATTCACTGTCACCGATCAGACGGCTAAGTTCAATAATTGCAAGAACAGTAAATCTTGTCCTAAAGACACTTGTATATTACGGACTCAGTTCACGCCGGACTGTTTTGAAGTCCCATTGACTTCCATGCTAAAAACCTGTATAATAAGGACATTTGGCTATTTATGACTAGGCACAGCATGTTTGCCCGCAAGTCATGTTTTAACTGAAGTCGACCTATATATTGACCACAGCAGTCTTGTATCTCAGAAAGTAAACTAGACCGAAATTTGCACAGCGAACTAGACCCCACTTGGAATGAGAACTTAAAACGGAAGGTAGATGATATTGCTATTTGTTAACAATTTTCACATGTCTGAATGTAGAACATCCTCCTAAATACTACAAACTATACCGGTAAGGTCAAGGTCATAAATTTTATCAGGTGCACCACTTCAGATGATCCTCTATCCATGTGCCAAGTTTGGTTGGTCTAGCTTCAGCGGTCTTGGAGGAGATGTCTGGAAAAAGATTGCTCTATCTCTTACCGTTCTCGAGATAAAGGCCAGCTACCGGTTTGGGGTTCGAAACTGACCTGGAGGTCAAGGACACCGGATTTATACCTTACGTATCGTGGTATAGGGGGTGGAGGTCGAAAATTAGGTCAAAATTGCTCTATCTCTTACCGTTTTCGGCATAAATCATTGTTTTTCTGAAATTACGTTTTTCGCGATTTCACCTTGACCATCAAGGTCATGGTCAAAAATTTTTAACGGGTGCCTCAGATCACATGGTCCTTTATATATGTGTCAAGTTTGGTTTTTCTAGCTTCAACGGCCGTGCTGTAAAAGTTTGGAAACCAATTGGCCTTTTTCGCGATTTGACCTTGACCAGTAAGGTCAAGGTCAAGCATTTTTATCAGATGCACCACTTCAGATGACCCTACATACATGTGTCAAGTTTGGTTGGTCTAGCTTCAGCAATCTTGGAGGAGCTGTCTGGAAACCGATTCGGTGGAAGAAGAAAAAAAGAGAGGAAAAAAATAGATGACGAATTCGAGGCAATCCATCTCCATTTGGTATTTTCAATAAACCACTTTTTACGCTGTAGAGTTTTGCTTGCCAACACTCCGTGCTTACCCCTTCCTATGAGTACATCGCATCTAGCTACGCTAAAGAGGTTTTGTGGGATGGCGGAAGGAGTGCGGCCGGGTTAATTGTAATTTTGGGTTAGGCTCCAGAGTAAACATTACATCTCTTGCTTTTTTTAATTAATAGTGCACCCGAGCTGAAATGTCATCTCAGGGCTTAGTAATATATGTCAAAGACAAGTTCTTGGCCAAGTCTGTGCTCAAAGAGCAATTGCAAATAAAGTATAGAGGGAATAAAAAGAAAGAGAAATGAACTGTCGCTTTCAGAAACAGTGAAAATTATCAACCTAGCGGACAAGTTTAGTGTTAGCATGTTACAAAAACGAGGTTTATTTTATCCCCACACAATTCCTCTATCTGTCTATTAGTGACAAAAAGGCTCAGTCAGTTAGTAGACCTTAATGCACAGATTTTACTCACAAGTATCTTAATTCTTACTTGCGTAAAATGGGAAGCCTGAAAATAACTTTTAAATATTTTATAATTGTCGGATAGTGTTCACAATTAGTTTACCATTAATTTTCCGGTATGCTGGCTCTTTGTGCCAAAGCAACCATTGTTTCACATCGGTTGATTCTTGGCACGGATAAAAA
The DNA here is from genome assembly GCA_949752745.1 of Protula sp. h YS-2021. Taxonomy (NCBI): domain Eukaryota; kingdom Metazoa; phylum Annelida; class Polychaeta; order Sabellida; family Serpulidae; genus Protula; species Protula sp. h YS-2021. Next base: position 58,106,140 of record OX457028.1, read on the forward strand.
TGAGGACTAGGTAGAGGTTGGCCATTAAATTTTTACTAAAACTTTACAAAGATAGTAACCTTTGGCTCGGCTTCAGCAAACACTTAAATTCAAAGATTTGCAACCGGAAAACTTACATTTCAAAAATTCCAACCATACGGCAAATTTTTAAGTGACTCATACTATGGGAAAGGGAACTTACTTTTACAACAAAATCCCTGAAGATATATGTTTTCAAACATACTTCCTGTTTATGGGCAACCAGGAAATCATTTAACTGTGGTCCGGTTCCTGTTGAGTGCGAGGAGCCCTTTTGTATCAGCGTGACTGTTAAGTCAAATTCATCAATGAACACATCGCGGATGACTCAGCATTAGCTTGGTCATTACCACATTGTACTACATACACCTATGTATCAGACAGATTCCCTACAACTTCATTTTCACATTGTAGATGGTTGCTGCGCTATATATGTGACGTCTAAGACAGCCTGTCACAACCTACCATAGCCTATCACAACATATCACAGCCTATCACAACCTATTTCAGTCCACTACCGCCAATCACAGCCTATCACAGTCAATTACAACCTATCATAGCCTATCTCAGCCTGTCACAGTTTACCATAGCCTACTGCCGTCTATCATGACCTATCTCAGCATTTAACAGTCAACCACAGTCTATCACAGTCTATCCCGGCCTACCACAGCCTATCACAGCATATCTCAGCCTATCATAGCCTTTGATATGGTGTGAGATGTTGTAATATACAGCAATGAATAAATACAACATGTATTGTAATTTTAAAGATAATAGCTAACAAATTACAAAATGGCAATTTCGAAAAATAAAGAAATACATGGAGCTTGTTGTGGGTTCAAAATACGGCCGCAATAAGAAATTCTTCTAGTGCTTTTCATTCATTCAGTATATTAAAATGTGCCATTGAAAGCGGCTCCATATTCAGGTCCATCCCAACTCCCTAACATTTATCTTGGTTTAATTAACAAAGCTTTAGGGACCTGATATAGGCTATGTAGATTTGTAAAGTAATGTTTAAATACGTAGGGGTATAGCTGAAGTAATCTGATCAGAACTGCATTTACAACGACAACGATGTCCCCTTCCGAACTGATGTGGCTAGACAAGCCCCGACTAAGTCGGTTGGTATAAAAACAAGGTTGGCTGTCAGTTTCATGTTTATTTGTACACAATTCAACAAGACCGTGATCCGTTTCATCCTAAGAACCCCATTTTCTCATCCCAGTTTAAAAAATAACTCTTACTTTCCAGGTCAAGGTCAAATTGAGGTCAAAGAATTTTTGACTTCAATGTGATCTCCAAAAAACTCTTCCTACAAGGATTGACGCAAGAAGACGACATGTCGCAAAAGTATAGAGGATAATCAGTGAAATCAGAAATTAGTTTACCTTGACCTTCAAGGTTAAGGTCTAACTGAGGTTAAAATTTATTTGTTTATCTTGAAAACTGATCAGAAATAGCGTTCAAATCTTCTTTTGAACACCAACAGAGTTCAGTACAGAGTAACCTCGGAATCTGAATCTCGACATTCAGGGCCAAGGTCAAAAGTCAAGTGACCTTTGTTTATCGAAATGAGTTAGAGAACGACTGACAAGTATCTACAAAATGGTTAGAGATTAACTTAGGTTTTAGCTTGTTTTGCACCCTTTGGGCCCACTAAACGTTACGTAAGAGGTACCTTAGTGACCTTGGCGTCGTCTGTCATTGTCAATGTCAAAACCGGAAGTTGACGATTACCTGGAAAACCATTAGAGATATCACGATTGTGAGGTCATGGTCATGGTAAAAAACCGGAAGCTGATCATTATCTCGAAAATTGTTAGAAATAGAGCGATTTTGAGCTTATTTTCGATTATTTGGGTCTAAAAGGTGCTGTGAAAGAGGTACCTCGGTCATCTTGACCTCATCGTCACAGTCAAGGTTAAAGGCTTATTTTCGGCCTAGAACAGGTTGTGTAAGAGGGGTCCCGGTGATCTTTACCTGCTCGCTCATGGTCAAGGTCAGAAACCGGAAATTGACCATTATCTAAAAAGGTTACATGTAGCGGGATTATGAGCCCATTTTCGACCCTTTGGGCTTGAAAGATCTGTATAAGAGGTATCTGGATGGCATTGACTATCTCGGTCATGGTAAAGGTGCAAAACCCGAAGTTTACAATTATATTGAAAACAGTGATTTTCGAGAATTTGGGCCTAAAAGACGTTATGTAGGAGGCAGAAAGGATGGTCAATTCTGAATTTTAAGAGTTCAGAATAGTATTTTTGTGGACCCAAACGTAATTTTTGTACTACGCAGTGAAACCGGTGTAGTTTATTTTCTTCTCGAAACATTTAATTCAGGCTGGGGTCGAACTTTGTTTCATTTTGGTGCACCGGCATTGGCCAAAATTCTTGTTTCGTTTTTCCCCATGAAATATGTTTTAAAAGCTTTACAGCTTTAAAATTATTGCAGTATTTTTGCCAGTTAGAAGCGTTCGGAGCTTTCATTGTGTGAAATGCGAGCACCAAAGGCTCGAGTGCGCAAATTTAAGCATAAATTTCTACTCAGAAAGGCACATTTTCAGTAATTTCTTTCCGAATAAACCTTTTCTACTTCAAAATTTTAAACAGGTAGTACATCTCTTTTTGACTTATTGACTTAATTTTTTTAAAGACCCGGCAGGGCCACTTTTTGTTTTCTTTACGATTTTATCGATCCGGTCGAGAAAGGTTATTTTCCTCACCCAATACGTATAACTTACATACACATGCTAAAACTAATGTACTTGGTGGAAAAAAAACTACATATATGTCGAAGGAACAAAAACATTTTGAGAGAACAATATATGTCGAGGGAACTACAGATGTGGTAAGGAAACACATATATGTCGAGGGAACGAAACGCATGTGATCTAGTAATTATAATTTTTCGTGGTGACCTGATAGCAGGTTCCGTAGTTCACAGCTCCGATGACGACTGTGAGATTTGTCATACTTTGTAGGTGTTTTACATATTTCTTAAATCGATATTACAGGATATCTGCCATCTTACAGTTCCCGTATAGAGATGTATGTCAAAAAGAACCTTCCCTGAAACAAGAACAAAAAACCAGAGTGAGAGGGGGGGAAGGGCACTCACAAAGTAGTTACCATACTTATCCATGACTTTTCAAAATGATACATAAACGCCAAGAGTGCCAAAACATTATCCCTGTTTAAAACGAAATTAACACTCCGCAATGACCTCCTTACGTCATAGTTACTCTCCCCGAGTACAAACACAACCAATTTAAAACTAGTTTGAGTTTGAGTTTTTAGTTTAAAACTTTTGAGCCATGACCTCCACTGATAACGTTCCAGTCGTGCAGAACACAAGGACAACTCCTTCAACAGGGTGATTTATGCATGGATATGATATATAACTTAAGCTCTTGTAATTGGTTTGACTTGCTCCTTTTTACCATTATTATAGTAATGTCTTAATATGTTATTTTAGACAAGCCTATAAATTATCTGAAATTAACAGCTGTGACTGAAATATGGTATCAAAAACCTCGAAATGACCTCTGGTTTATTTCTCACCATTTTCCGAGAAAAGAGATTTTGCTTTCTAAGTATTTGAGAAACGAGAGTTCTACAGCTGCTGTCATCATGACGTCAGCACTGAAGACCCCACCCCCAGGACATAGTGGTCAAACCCCCCACGTGAGGAAATTTTGTGAATTTTGCTTATTTATCCGTTTCAGATGATTCTGAACATTTTTGGTTTTTGGACCCCCCTCCAATTTGTGATTTTTGCATATTTATCCGTTTCAGACGATTCTGAACATTTTTGGCTTTTTTACTCCCACCGTGGGAAAATTTCGTGGTTTGTGCATACTTATCTGTTACAGACGATTCTGAACATTTTTGGTTTTTGCACCCCTCCCCCAAATATAGCTAGCATGTGAGGCATGACAACTTCAACAGCGCATAACTTTAAAACTACTTAACCGATATCAGCCATTCTTTCACTAAAACGTTCAGCAATATGTGAAATATCGATGATATTTCAATGGGATCTATATAGACTTTATGTGTGTTGAACTGGCCGTTTTTGAACTCGTTAAACAGCGTCGGCAGATGCCGATGTAAGGCATGTGTCAGTATAACAGACTGTCAACATGTGATGTTTAGTCACATGACAGCTGTAACGTGTCATGGTTCTTCCACCATGTAGGATTGGAGAGGACATGGCATTGTTGTTGGATGTTGGTTGTTGTTGTTTGTTGGATGCTGTCAGATTGACAGTCAAAAGTGCAAAAATCTGACAGTTTGCAGGTGCGCCCACATAAATAAGAACAGTAAAGTTTGTTTGTATGGTAGTGTATAATGCAATCTTTTAAGTGGTTATAATTAATAATGGTTAAGTGAGTCATATCTACATGTCAATAAAGGTTTTACAACCAACAGCAACCAACAACCAACAACTAACATAAGGCCAACAACCCACAACAACTAACAACAACCAACCAACCAACCAACCACAGAAAATCACAAAATTTCCTCACCGGGGAGGGGGGGGGGTTGACCACTATGTCCTGGGGGGATTTGACCACCATGTCCTAGGGGGGCTAAAGTGATGTCGTCATGATGACGTCACGATGATTGACAGCAGTAGAACTCTCGTTTCTCAACTACTTTTCCAGTGGTTTTTATTCCCCTTGGAGAGAAAGAAGAAAAATTCAAAGGACTTGAGTATTGGAGGCAGAGACGCTTTTTGAATGCCATCCACACGCTTTCGTCTTCGGAATAGAAAATCCCAAGTGCAAAAGCAAAGAGAGGAACTCACGGAATGCAGGGTGAGCCAACAACTCTGATTTCTTTTGTCATAAAGGGTAAACTAAATTATCACAACCAATAACTGAAAGGTGCGGGGTCTTCTTTATTTCAATTCCCTTCCGCAAAATCACGATGTTATTTCAAGCAGAATATTTAAATATTTGTTCCGAAGTTTCTAAGCTTTTACTTTCCAAAGCGTTTCAATTTTTATACTTATTGAATTCTTTTTTTTTTTTTTGCACTTTTTTATTTGATGTCAGTTTTCGCTAAAAGATTATTGAGTGGCGTTAGGTCTGGTCTATTGCTTGTATTAGCCCAAGTAACAACGGAATTGAACAATTCTTTCGCAACCTGTCAATGCTCGTCGGTAAATTCTATACCTATTTTTAGAGTGCGTAGGAACAATACCATTCAGCAAGGGAGTGGCCTTGGTTCACTCATGTCATAACGTGGGAATTTTTAAAAGATTTTTTATAGCCCCTCCCCCCTCCTCTCACTCCCCTCCCATTTAAAATTTGGAAGATAAGTAGATATTGCCCAGCAAACAACCGACGTCTTTTTTTTTTTTGGTTGAAAAAAGGTTGGACTTTGGTCGCGACGACTTCACAACCATATTCTGACCTATTACCCCAAAACCCGACTTTATTCCTACGTCGAGGCGACGTGGGTTTTCTGACGTCATTCCGACGTTGCAAAAACGACCAAAAAGCGATGAACATTATTATCGCTCACCGGAAATGGAAGTCATTTTGAAAAAGAGGAAGAAAAAAACGTAATTTTTACATGAAAAGTTTAGAATGTTGATGGCGCGTCGGTATTTTTCTTCCTAAATTGTAAAAATGTACATGGAAAATGCTTTGTATTCACAACAACAGTTGAATGATTAATTATCTATTAATCATATAACTCTAGTCAGTTTCAGGTCGGAATCCGACGTCGGTTCCAATTTCATATACAACCTAAAACCGACTTAATTCCGACGTCGGATTTAGGTCGGAACCCGACGTCATTCTGACGTTGAAAACCCGACGTCGGTTCCATTTCACATACAACCAAAACGGCACGTCAGTCCGACGTCGGAAACGTGGGGTCACGACGTCGACCCGACGTCATCCTGACGTCTTAATGTTTGCTGGGTGAAGACCATGCCAGGAGCAAAACTTCATTTGAGTGCACTTGTAGTTCAGTTGTTTCAAATGTCTTATCAGGATACCGGGGTAAGGGTTAACACTTGAAAAACTGTGACCGGGAAGTTAAAAAGCACTCCATCTGGGCTTACAAAACAGAAATTTGGCACTGTATTTCTCAACAGAAATAACGGAATGAAAACACTGAAATATTTTTTACAAATTTACAAGATTTTTGCACCAAGGTCTAGTTATCCTAAAAAGAAAGCCGGACTAATTAAATATGTGTCAAAATCACATGTAGTAACTTTTCCACTATTTCGTTCTTTATTTTTAAGTGGAGTTAAATTTGCACGGGAATTGAAAACATTATACTGGAAATACTAGCTGCTAAAACAGAGTGAGGAGGAGGGGGTAGGAGAAGGTATGTCGTTTCTGTACCGTTCTGTACGCCTACCCTTGTATAATCTATGATTACGGTGTAAAAAGTATATACAAACCCACCCCCTCCTTTTACTCAATCCCCCTGGCCACCCCCGTTCTTTTTCATGCCTGCTTTCTGGCCTATGCCCAGCATCTGCGAAAGTTTGGGTATTTACTGGGAAATATTGTGACATCGTGGTGACTTCACATACTGATGAAAAGCACATATAAAGGTTGAAAACATTATGTAACCGATCACCCAACTTGTCACGTGTTTTCTACGCAGCTATTTTAAGCAGAGAGAGAGAGAGAGAGAGAGAGAGAGAGAGAGAGAGAGAGAGAGAGAGAGAGTCACCTTCGCCAATTAACATATAAGTGACTGTCTTTCTGCACCCTGCATCACGCGGGGATCGTGTTCATTTCCTTTTTATTTACCGTCCCCTCACCTGTTGTTGTTGTTGTTGTTGTTTTTTTTTTTGTTTTGTTTTTCAAATTTAACATTGATGAGATAGCGTATGCACAGGGAGGGGACGGGACAGATGGGGGCAAGGAGGATCCTTCAGTACTGCCCCGTGTGATGTCACACGGGGCAGTACTGAAAAGTCAGAATCTTGTTTTTCTTCTTTTCTTTTCTTTTTTTTTTTATGGCCGCTTGATAAGAACTGTAAGTTTAAAAAAAGCAGGGAGGCACTCAGGTGTTAAAACATTGCAAATGAAGATGTGTAACCCTGTCATTTTCTCTTAAAATACAACGAGATCTCGGAATGAAAGCAATCATTGGAACCGTCCATTTCATTTAAATAACCCACAAGTGGTTTTGTTTTTAGGATGCATTTCATAAAAAAAAACCGGGAATAAATTAAAATTGGATGGCACAAAAAAGCGGTCTTAATTCGGGAAGCGGATCCTAATTTAGAGGTGGTCTTCCCTAGCGGTTCTACTGTGGCATGAACAGTTGATATGAAGTTGTCATGTAATGTCATACACATGTATCAGCGAATCACTTACACAGACTTTAATAACTCTCTCGAGTGCCGAGCCAAAAGAATTAACAAAATAGAAAAAGGTCTGCCAAGAGTGGTTCCATTTTAGAGGAAAAATATTCCACATAAATGAATAAATAAACCACAACAAAAACAGAAGATTCATGGAGGATTACTAACAACACTAAACTAAAACCCGCTTATGCAGCTGTAAAATTATAGACTGAAATAAGTGCTCTTTTCTGACGCAGTGTCAGTTAGATTAGGTATTGGTAGTGGTTGGGGGGGGGGGGGGGGGAGGGTGATTGGGTTAGGGGCGGGGATGAAAATATTGATGAAGCTTCTCACCTGCTCTATCCACGCTTGTTATTTTACTTTCAATGTCTTCTTTATCATCGCGCGTTAAGACTTGTTTTGAGATTAAATGTGGGATAAATTCCCTTGTATTTATATGCCGCACTAAGTAGTTGTAATGCTCAGTCAATAAACTGTCCAGTTTCTCCTCCTCAGCGTCATCAAACAGAGTCATTTTGATGTTTTCTTCTTATTTTTTTTTTTCAATTTTCAAATCCTTACAAACTTTTGCAATATCTGATTGTTCAGTACGTTTGGAAACTGCGTCCTTCTTTATACATTTGTTTAATTATCCAAGTTTTACTGTTCAAGTAATTGTGTCTCATTATAAAGACATGTCTTGGTAAATTTTATCAACTGCGTGACTTCCTCAGTTTTTATATTTTTTTTCAAATTCACGTATGAAATAATGAGGAAGGATTGGTAACCTTTCCCTGCAGCATTTTAACAACAGCTAGCCATCTTAGCGCATGTCCTTATCTTTTAAATTATATGATTTATCAGTGTGTTATTTAAAGCAGCTACTAGTCATATCATTAAAGGCTTCAAATAAATTTAAAAAAAAGACATTTGACTGAGGCCGTCAGACAGAATGTACAGTCAAACCCCCGGGAATAAGACCGGCATTCGAACTGAACAATAATGGCTTTTTTTCGGCTCTTCTTCATAATGGAAGGCAGCGGTAGTGAGACCATTGAAAATCAGTCTTAACTGCCAGGTAGACCTAGTACAAGGTGAAGGACGGGGTGGGGGCGGGGGGGCGGTAGGGACGGGAGGGACACTTTCTAAATTTCACCCCCTAAACGCGGGACTGAACGGAAACTAGACAGACAATTCTACGTGAGAGATCTTCTGACACTTTCGGGATACCCCCTTTTTGCTGGACGCAGAGTACAGTTCTGCAACAGTCGCCTTAATTCTTTTTTTGGAAACCAGGAGCGATAAATTATAATTTTTTCCTGGTAAGATATACGTCCCAAATGCCTCCCCCTCTCCACCTCCCCCTCCCACCCCCACCCCCTCCCACCCCTGCTCCCACTGCCTCCTCTCCAAAACAGAAACCGTATTGAGTATTTCAGTTTTGAAGTGAGTGAATAACCTGGACCAATTGCTCTTATGATAAATAATTTTACATGCAACTTTTATATACACTGACTGTGAATATATATATATTATCCTTTTATAAATAAAAATACGTAGAACTGCATTTTAAGCACGATAAAAAAAAAAAACCCACACTGTTGTGCTGCGATGCGACGGACGCACACCACTGGAGTGCTTGAAACGCGGTAGGTTTTATATTGAGATATAAAATTGCTGGAGGTACATTCATTCAAGGTTTTTTTTTATTTGTTTTGCTGTTCAAGAGTAATAGTAGTTTGGGAAAGTTACCCTGATAGAAATCCCATATACTTTTTTTATACACGGAAGTTAGTCACGGGAAACATAAGTTCCGTGTTGGGTGAGGAGGGTGGGTGAAGGTGGGGATGGTAGTAAAAGGAAGAAACAGGCTAGTTGCGTTTTTCTCAGTCTAAAGCGAGGAATATATTCAGCTTGGCCTTTTACCCGGACACTCCTCGCCCCTCCAACCCCACGCAACACCACCACCCCCTACCCCCTTCTCAATATCTGAATCCGCACAACGTTAGCGAAAATATTTTAGACTGGAAAACTCCTATCGTTTTAACCCACAAGTTCAATTGCCCGCTGGGAGAATAAATCCAGTTTAGCCACATTTTTTTTCAAAGCTTAACCTTGCCATACAGAATACCCTTTTTTAGGCCAATTTAAAGACGTGTGTTTAAAGACGTCCTTTACATAATAACGGTATCTTATTGATACCTTATTAAGGATAACAGGGCGGTTCGATCCCCGTTTTAGCTAAAAAATAAAGAAACAACCAAGAAAAACAAACAAACTAAGAAATTAGGCTGGCTTTACTCGCCAGTTACTGGGTGCCTGACCCCCATCCCCCATCCCCCACCCCGCTTTCTCATAGTGTATTTCTAGATATAGTGTTCCAATATAATGCATAAAAAATAAAATACAACTAATACCCCTCTCCCCCCCCCCCCCCACCAAACAAACAAAAAAACACACACACAAAAGTTTAAAACGGCTCCAGAAAAGCAGTTCTGTATATTAACAATAACTAGAGGCTCATTCCGCTAGCGAAATGTTAAACACTTGACAAAAATTAAAACGCAAAAATACTTCCTTCAGTGGGTTATTTCTTGAATAATATATTGCAAACAACACAGCTTGAATACGTCTTATAAGCCGAGTAGTGTTTGGTTGTTGTTGACTTTTATTGACTGATCAGGCATACGCCCTGTTATCTATTTACGCAGTGAGAGCTCGCACAAAGCTCACTGAGCAAATGCGTATTCTGTGCTGTCGTTAAATGCTACGCATTTCCTTGCAAAAAATACACTCTTTTCACATGGCGTTTTAACAAAGAAAACGAAATCAAAGACGAAAATAAAAAGTGAGATGCACATGTTCAGATCAAGCTCTTCATAAGCCCCAAGTTTCATGGTCGTAGGGCCCATAGTGTCAGAGAAGAAGAAGACACAAAAAATCGGAAAAACTGTCAAGAAGAAAAAAAAGGACGAATTTTGCTCGCACAAATTCATATAACCCTTGCAAGCCAAACGCTTGTCAAGTGTTAAATAAGCCCTTCCTCGGCGATGTACAGACACCAATGGCACAGCCACAACCTTATCCTATCGTCGATCACCCGGAATGGCAGTCATGAGAAAATCAGTCATAATGACAATATAAATATAACAAGTTGTCATGACCCGCTTTTGGAAAACAAATTTCTGACCCACGCGACGGCAAAACCGTTTAGCCTACCTTAAATAATAAACAAATTCATTCATTAATACAAATACTTAGCTGCCATGGGGTTGGGTATTCTCAGTTCGTTAAAGCGATAGATCGGTGATCCCAAGGTCGCAGGTTCGAATCCGAATCGGAGTGATAAGAGGTGGTTCGACTATGGCGGCTGTATATTCGTCAAAAAAAAATAATAACCTAAATGCTCTTAATTTTTTTCTCTCGTTCATTAAAATGACCTCGAGAGTGGATACCAATACAATTTCTATTTCTGCGCAACATATATATTTTACATGTTTTAGTTATATTTGTTCGCGCTCTTTTACTTCGCCGTAATTCGCAATATAATTAAATGTTAAGTCTGTCCTTTAAGACCGACGGTGAACATGTGCTTTATCACGATTTTGATTATTGGATATCACATATTTTCGAATAGATTTCTTAATTTTGGAACGCGAAAAAAAGATAATTACGTGGCGCGTAAAATGAATATATGTCATTGCAAAACCTGTAAGTTATTTTTAGGATAATAAAAATCATACACAGAAAATGGTAGTGACCTGGATAATATAAATAGTTGCTCGGAAAAGGAATTGAAAATTTTCTGGTGTATTAATCGTACATAAAAACCACAGCGATTGGTCCTAAAAGAGGCTATGTAACGGTTTCCTTGGTGACCTTGACCTCCTTGGTCATGGTCAAACTGGAATCTGACCATTAACTCTAAAACGGTTGGAGATTTTCGACCGCTTAGGCCCAAAACCTGTCAATAGCCTCGTTGACTATTGACTTTTTCGCAATCCTGTAAGATACATTTTCTCTTGTTGTTTTAGTAAGTGAGTTATTCCGCTATCAAGCGGTACTGTAGTTGCACATTAATACCGGATGTTGCCTGCGCGAATATAGTGACTTTTTTTACAATAACAACGCCATTGGATTTTGCGGTATCCGTTTGAGTGCGTGGGGGTGAGTACTTCTACATGCGCATTGTAGGAATTAAGAAAACTGCTCAATCCGAAAAAAGTTGCTCCTACAAATAAGCTTGAATAGAGAACGACGAAGATTTATTATAATACACGAAATCTGATTGACGAAATAGCAGGGGCATCTTTTTTTTCGACACACGTATACAAACAGCTCTAAGAGGTACCCCCCCCCTTCCTCAGAGAAAAATTATGAAATGATAAAAGGAACGTCATCCAATTAAATCACGAAACTCCTTTCACTATGGAGTAACCCCACAGGGAAGAGGAAGCAGTTGCCTTCACAGCATATATCTTAAATAGCTGCATTCAGGGTGGTGTCTGTTTCTCCTGATGTCATTTCATAAGTGATTATTTAATCTATTTTACCACTTCATAAGTCACTCTTCTTTATATATTCAACTGGCTTATATCTATTATTTATCCAAATCAATTTTTTCTATCCTGGCCGTGAATGGCGCACTGTCTAATATTTGATTATACCAGTACTAGTACTAGTATTCAGCACACACTTTTGAGGCGATGCCTCACTGTATCATAAGTTTTCAAGCCGACAATATTACATCTGTGGTGCATTTGCACTAAAGTGACCTCGACATTGAAAAATAACCAACGTCACATGCAGATCTTTTTATTCAGCTTACTTTTTTATGCGAATGTCGTTGCAATTCAGGGAAAAGTTTAGGCATGGCAAGTTTGGTTTTTATTTCCTTGTCTGCACGTGGATTTGTTTACATTGTTCTCCAAGCAGAATATTGGCTGGAGGTTAAGCTACGCGCCAAGGGTTAAGTACCAATTCAAACGCTTTTTGCTCATAACCGATATTTCACTATTCCAAATAATTCTTTTTATCTATATGATGACTAAACTGTACTCCTCTATCTGTGAAACATTTATTGGCCAGAATGACTCCCCCCCCCCCCCCGCCCCCACTCGAATGGGATTTTGAACCAATTTGGAACGACGAAACTTTGGAGACGGTGCGATTTTTTAAGTTATTTAAATTAATACTAACAGTAAGGCATGTGTTTTTAAGCACACGCTATATATATGTTAGCTATATATATTAACTGTTGCATCTATTAAAACGTAATCAATGCATGTATGACACTCGGTGTCACCAAAGTGCCCCCCCCCCCCCCCCTCTCAACAGTCGCAACATTTTATTTGGTTGTGACTGGTCACGACCTGATACACGTCTATTCAACGTTGTATGTTTCTTTTTTGGGGGAGGGGGAGGGAGAGGGTTGGGAAGGGGGGTATTTTACACAGTCATATTCGAGTATGCGCTGCGTGGCCATGTGTAGCAGGGGATGGTTGCAGTATGTTGTACATTCAAATTAGTTCGCTCAAAAAACACTGCTCTATAAGTACCATAAATACAATAAAACCTGTATATAGAGGACACCTAACTGATTGAGCTTTTTGTCCCTAATAGCGATGTGTGCCTAATACACATGTTGGGGTTTGATTGATGATAAAACAAAGAGTATGACCACTAACGATAAAGCTTTTTTATTTCATCTTTTCTCATGCCTAGTTAAGCAATAAGGTGAATATAAACTAGACCGTTTTCGTTTCCGAGTAGCGAAAATTACACTTGAGGATCACAAAAAAAATACGATTTTAAACTCTTGACCCCTTACATATCGTCTTTTAGGCCCAAAGGGTCGAAATTAAGCTCAGAATCGCTCTCTCTCTCTCTCTACCCGTTTTCGCGATAGTGGCCCACTTCCGGTTTTTTACTGTGACCATGGCCGTGGAGATCAGGGTCACCAAGGTCCCCTTGCATACCGTCTTTTAGGCCCAAATGACCGAAAATAAGCTCAAAATCGCTCTATCTCTAACCGTTTTCGAGATAATGATCAACTTCCGTCTTTGATTTGACCATGTCTGAGGAGGTCAAGGTCACCAAGGTACGTCTTACCTATCGTTTTTTAGGCCTAAAGGGTAAAAAAATAAGCTCAAAATGGCTCTGCCTAAAATCTTTTTCGAGATAGTGGCCCACTTCCGGTTTTTGACATTGACCATGGCCGAGGATGTCAATCGTTGTCTAAGGTTATGGTTAAAAATATGTGGCTTTCACGGCGTCTAATCACCCTCTATCAGTGAGCCAAATTTTATCACGTTTTAATTGGGAAAAACCCAAACGCTGCAGCCAACTTAAACTTGCACACGCATGCCGTGATGGCCTTCATTGAGAGTTGGGTGATCAATACACCGAGGCTGATACCATGCCGGTTAAACTACTACTCTCAGCCTCTTGCCGCCTGTTTCACGAATTTGTTTTCTCGTTTTTTAATTGAAAAATTAAGGGAATTTTTTAAAAATATAGGAGGATCAACTAGACATACTGCAGTTTATCATATCCAGATTTCATCTTTCTAGCCCTAACTGCCTCTGACTAGTTCCACGGACAAACTAAAAAAAAAAACGAAAAAAACATGCCATAACTGCGGCTAAAATTTCATACAAATTCAATGCACTAGGAGATTTTGGCAAATCTCCAAGTGTAATACATAATAATGGAAAATAAATACATTAGTCCATCAACAGTGAATTCTACAGTTCATGCCCTTTGTAAAAAAAAGTTCTCTAATTTTGTCTGGTGACTTTTTTTCTCCATAGAGAGCTGCTTCTGGGCGATAAGATCTCTTGCTCTGTACATCAATTCTGTCAAAGTGGACATGTCGGATAAGCATGAGAACTAGACCAGTTGGTAAATTACACGTCTTGCGTCCGCTATTCCAATGCCGTGTGGTACGAATGTTTCACACTGATCTTCGACGTAACTGGAAGCGTCTTTTATACATATTGTTAAGCCCAGAGATGACATTTTAAACTCGGTGTATGATAATTTCAAAGAACAAGAGATTTAACTTTTGCTGGGAAGACTTAACAAAACTGTCATTAATTGTGCCCCTCTAATCCCTCTTGTCTAAGCACCCTCTACACCACCTCTTTTGTGCAGCCACTCTGGAAGGAGTAAGCAGTCACCCCGAAATGTTGGCAAACAATGTTCTGAAGCGGATTATGTCCATTGTTTACTTTGAGAGACAAATAACAGCTGTCCCTAATATAAACGTTAATTACAGTGTAAAACTCGACTTACGGGCAAAAAACTGTCCCTAGTCCTTAATAGCGAGGTGTTCTTATAATACAGGTTTTATAAGGCGAGAACTCAATGGGATTTCAAAAGAGACTGATGTGGACTGTCCCTAATTCTCAGGTGTCCCTAATATACAGGTTGTCCTTGAGACAAGTTTTACTGTACATACTATCATAGCTCATTGCGTATGCTCGAAATGGGAGAAGCAGCTTTGAAAATTATGGGCAAAAAGTAAACACTTTTCGACTTTGGCTCGAGATATCAACAATTTCGAATGAATGCATTTGCTATTTATGTACACGCAGAAATTTTACACGTAAAAGAGGAAACACATATATAGCAAATGCATTCATTTACTGTTTCTTCTCGTAAGTAAACCAAAATCTCAAAATGATTATTTTTTTTTTGCTCATAATTTCAAAACTCCTCTCACCAAGTACTTCATCTGTCAAAAAAGATATTTTTTCTGGCTATTCATGATTCGACTTTTCAAACATTTTTATCTCGTTTCATTCCGCAAATTATAATTATCGTGCAGGGCTATTTATATTTCACGGAGCGAAACGAAACCATTCCAGATTCGTTTATCTTAGTAACTTTCGGTCATTTAATTTTAAAAATTTGTGCATTTTTTATGCTAAGTGCTCGAACATTTCTTTTTAAAATAGCGAACGACAAAAATTTATTTAAAAAACACCTTTTTTCATTAAGTAGCCATACTTACTGTTTTGATCTCATGTATTCAGTGACTGAATGAAAATGCCTTGGTTGGGTAAACCGGTTGTGTTGTACATGACTTAGATTGGACACTGCGTGACGTCAGAACGTAAAAAAAGGTGTGATCACTCTCGTGATTTAACGGAAATTAGTCCGTTCGTAACCATCACCTTCAACGGCCTAACAGAAAACAGTACAACAAATCTAAAGTAAAACTTGTTTTAGTGACCGTCTTCAGGATCGGATAAAAAGACTAACATTAGGCCCGGATTAAGGATATACAGTGAAACCTGTTTTGGTGACCACATTCCAAAATCGGATAAAAAGACGAACCGTAAAACCTGCCTGTCATGGTCACTTTCCACGTCCGAATACGAAAACGTAAGTAAAATGTGTTTTATTGAGAAGCGGGGGCTCCGGGAGCATATGCTAATTACATTTAAGGCAGAGTTGTTGAAAAGCCATTTACCGCTCACGGTCTGTTAATCATATTCCGCAGCTGGTATAATATCAGATTAATTGCAATTTAGTCTTTTGTTCATGTAGCATGTGTTTGTGTTTTAGCAATCATTACACTGAAATGTTTCACAGATTGCGCAAAATGTGTTTAGGCAATCTCTGCAATGGAGTTCCCTAAATTTCAGTCATTTCGTAAAATCACTGAAAAGTTTAGGCATTTCACGAAATGACTGATAACACAGAATGACTGTAACAGATATACCTTGATATAAATTACGGGCCATTGTTTAAGGAGAGTAGTTGGTGTTTTTCAGGCAAATCCTACCAGATAAACCATGAAACAGTTTAGATGTCGTCCTTTTCATATATTCTTGTGGCTTTTCTTGGCAATTTTTGCTTATTTCGTTTCGTTCTGCAAAATATAAACAGCCCTCTTCAGTAATTATGTTTTGCGGAACGGAACGAAGTAGTGAGCCGAAATTTAAACTCTAATGCGGAACAAAATCGATTCTGTGCAATTCCGCAATCATTGTACTGCAAATGGGCTTGAACTCTATGATCGAGTGTGACAATCGCTGTACGGCCGTTTGTATAGCACGGGAACGAGTTTGCCTTCTAAGAAGTTTTTGCATAACGCCTTGCGGTCAAGTTGCCATCGATGACTAGCAAAGATGATTTTCAACCAAATCAAATAACTCCCCACACCACTCTACTCCCTCCACCAAATCTTTCAATTTCACGAATACAAAGATTTGCGAATCGCTGTCCTTGCCGTTTGTATGACCGATAGGGGTCGTCATTTCGAAATACCAGAAACCGCGACTCGTCGCTAAACACTAGGCTTTCCCAAATGGTTGGTTCACCAATTTCGTCTGAGACGTCGTGGCTCGCTCAACTAAGACACTCCGGAGCATTATTCCACGCTTGCGCAACGGATTAAGTCTGCCTGGTGCCGCCAACGCCGTTTCTACTGCAGATCGTGGCCCGGCCCTGGAAGGTCTCTTACGGATCCCGTCTCTTGGTGACTGAAGACAACAAATCCTTGCTGCAGCCACTCTGAGCGCTCCAGCGACTGTCGTTTCTGACTTGCCGGTATGACGCCTGCCAATTGCTTTCTATCTTTTAATTTCACTAAGCCTTGTCATTTTAGCGTCTTGTTTCGAATTTTGTTCTCTGCAACTGACTTTGCTTTTATTTGGATCGAAAATACACGTGCTTAAAAAGACTGAAAGCCAAAAAAAAAAAAAAAAAACGAAAAACAAAATACGTGATTATCGCGCTATTTTGACCAGGCACAAGACTGCGAGGTATTAATTTGGCGCCCACTGAGCGGACACCAAATCAACATTGTGTGTTGGTATCAAACAAGGGCAATAATGAAGGGACTTTTTTGGGGGATTTGTAACTGACAGGCAGCAATTCCATTTCAGTGTACTTAATACTAATAAAAAAAATAGAATTTTAAGACTGCGGGCTTAAAACATTTTTTGTGGCGTCTGATGCCGGGGTGGCAGGTTATTTAATAACTGAAGTGTTTTCCTTGCTGCATATATATGAAGCTATAAAGTAAATAACACGGTGAGGTTGACCCAGGTCGTAAGCCGTGTCGTCACTGGGACGTTTCTAATTATGAATTGCATCTTGTTTCACCTTTGTTTTCATTCATTTGGCTGAGCTCGCCTCTGACAAGACGCGTTTTAGCAATATTTCATTTTAATATTTTTCGTTTTTATCTTGCCGGTTATTTCAAATTTGTTAGTTATTTTACTGGTTTAAAAGGGGTTTTGCGACAAAATGACTGAAAATCAGAAAACTTTTATGCACCGATTACAGTAGTTTTGTTACGGTTGTGCCAGATGAATCTGGATGCAGTTTACGGAGTCTGATTTTTCTTAGTTTGCCTGGTACACATTTAAACTATCTTTTCGTGGAATTGAAATGGACAGAACAGATGCATGTTGATGTAGTCGTTCTAGAAATCGACCCTGACGATTTGTGTGATAAAGACGTTTTGCCTCACCTATTTGAGTCAATGCTGAGATATCTAACACATATCTTTATTTGTTAATAAAGCATTGCAACGGATACTCATAAAAGATTTTTACATTCAAGAGGTTTCATATATTTGGACACGTGTTTTGGTCCTCCAAATTCGGTTCGATATCTCATAAACTTAAATAGTTTTTTGTCTTTTTTTAGCCATAAATAAAGATAAAACAGTTCTCCTAGCTACAAAAGTAGTACTGCGCGGTATTTAGGTAGACATCATCTGTCTTCCGGCTAGACTGTCACCAGATAAACTCATAGAGGGTGAATTAAAAGTGCTAAATTTAATTGGAACAAGCCATCGTCGAAGGACGCAGGCTACAACTGGACAAGTCGCCATTTTGGCAATTTTTTACCGATTTGAAAAATAGCAAAATGTTGCACAACTTCTATATATGTATATATATATATATATATATATATATATATATATATATATATATATATATATATATATATATATATATATATATATATATATATATATATATATATATATATATTGCCGTTTAGGTCCGCCCACTGACCTAGACGGATTTATGAATAAGCCGTCCCTCTGATTTGATTGGTCTAAAATTATCTGTACTCAATGAGGGTAGCTGTTAAGCATTCAGCAACCTCATTCATTTTACTCTCCTCGCGTGTAACACATTTTATATAATTAAGCTAAGAAATAAATTTGTTTAAATTTTGTTGGAATATCTCTATTATTTTTTTTTTCTTATATAGTATATTCTGGATACCTCTGGGACGCTTTAAACATTACTGCTGATATTTAAAGTATTTTCCTTTAAACTGGGACGAATATTCGGATAGGTGTTGCTGTGACGTTTTAAACTGGATTCTTTTGTGTCGTCATTAGGATTCTGTTGTTTCGTCACAAGATCAGTTACTACAGTAAATAATTTTAAATAACCCAGGATATCTTGTTACTGACGCTCCGTGCAAACCTTGGATGATTTGTGAACCAGGAGAATTCCAGCTGAACGCGAGTGAGTAACTTTTTAAAATTTTACATCTTTTTTGATGTTATGTAACACCGTTTGAGCTTTTCATTTCAATTATCCATTCCAAACAGGAATTCTTTACTTTTTATTGTACAAAACAATTAATATTTTTATAAATATCGGGACTCAGTTTGGACTTCATATTATTTACTTTATTACCTAGAACTCCAAACTAAACTCCCTATTATTACTTTTTACTTGCATCATTATAATAATAACGATTAAGTAATAATAATAATAATAATAATAATAATGGTAATAATAATAATAATAATAATAACGGGACTCGGTTTGGATTTCATAATTAATCTTAATATGTACTTTGAACTCCAAGCATGACTCCCTCACTTTTTACTGAAGCTTCATTGTTTCACTGGTTCGTTATTAAATTAGCAATAATTGCATCATTTTATTTAAGCTATTTTTTTTTCTTTTCTTAAGGTTTATCTTAAGTTATTTAGCAATTTTACACTTTTTTCTCCTCTTCCTGTCTTGTCTATAGATATGGCTCCAAAACGAAAGGCATCTAAAGCAACTGCTGCTTCCTCCAAGAAGACAAAAAAAGATGACATTGTCCAGGAAGTCGTCCAGCAGCTCCAACCAGTAATCGCCCAAGCTATACAGGACGCCATTGCGACACAAACGCCGGTCACAAATCGGGAAACATTAAATCAGGAAGACCAAGACGAGGACCTTGAAGTTTTATTTCGGGATGCGGACGATCCACACCTTGAAGGTGAGCCTATCAATTCAGCCTCCAGTACTCTGCACCTACATGTCGCCAGGAACGTTCTGGACAAAATTAAGCGTGATCAGTACGTTTCCTTAGTTGAGTTGCTGAACCCGGATGAACAAGACATTAGCCTTAATATTTCACACAGTGGCAGTGTGACTCTCAATAAGAAGGCCAAGCAGCTCAAAATTGCATCCTGTGAGCAATGGTTTTCAGCTTTTTTAATTTTCTCTTCAATTTATCAAGAATACTTTCCAGATAAGTCACGGCAGCTCTTTAAATATATGTCGTTTGTACAAGGCTTGTATAAATCGTTCGGTCTAGAAGCTGCTCTCAAGTACGATGAGGACTTCCGTAAATTCAGGGAGCGTTCCCCTGATCTTACATGGGATAGTCTTCATCAGGAAATTTATTTGTTGGCCGCAGCAAAATCGGCACAGTTGAAACAGTTCCGTTCCCAAAGCCAGCCCTTTCGGAAAAACGTGTTCTGTCCCCCGGGTTATTGCAGACAATTTAATTCCCAGGGAATCTGCACATGGTCAAACTGCGTGTACAAACACGAATGCTTTAAATGTCAAAGTGACCACCCAGGCAGAACATGCCGCACCACTGAATTTACCAATGGCAAGCAAAACAAAACCCTCGCCAAACCTAAAAAATAGTTATTCTTCAATTTGTTTGACCCCCAGACAAATGTTGGATCAGTGAATTATATTTTTTCTTTCTTATAAATATGTGTGATGTAATTCTTCTTTATTGTTTTACATCTATCAATTATTGATGTTACGTAATTGGATTGATGTTACGTAATTGTACTGATGTTGCGTAATTGTATTGATGTTAAATAATTGTAAATATATTAATTAAACATTGGCGGTACAAGAAATTTATAAAAATCCCACCTGCGTGTTTATTTTCTTGTTCACAGGACGGCTTGAAATCATAAATTGCCGTTTAGGTCCGCCCACTGACCTAGACGGATTTATGAATAAGCCGTCCCTCTGATTTGATTGGTCTAAAATTATCTGTACTCAATGAGGGTAGCTGTTAAGCATTCAGCAACCTCATTCATTTTACTCTCCTCGCGTGTAACACATTTTATATAATTAAGCTAAGAAATAAATTTGTTTAAATCCCTCCTCCGCCCCATCGCCTCCATATATTGTTTTGTTACGGTGGGGGATTTCAATTTGTTTGACCCCCAGACAAATGTTGGATCAGTGAATTATATTTTTTCTTTCTTATAAATATGTGTGATGTAATTCTTCTTTATTGTTTTACATCTATCAATTATTGATGTTACGTAATTGGATTGATGTTACGTAATTGTACTGATGTTGCGTAATTGTATTGATGTTAAATAATTGTAAATATATTAATTAAACATTGGCGGTACAAGAAATTTATAAAAATCCCACCTGCGTGTTTATTTTCTTGTTCACAGGACGGCTTGAAATCATAAATATATATATATGTATATATATATATATATATATATATATATATATATATATATATATATATATATATATATATATATATATATATATATATATATATATATATATATATATATATATATATATATATATATATATATATATAAGTGCTATTTTCACTGTGCAAGGTAGCATATGCCTAGGATAAATAGTTTCGAAGGACTCGCGTGGAAAGCACCCAGGTCTTACACTGCAGTTATCTAAAAGTCACATTTTCTCACAAGTGGCCATTTTAGCATTTTTTGGCAGATTTGAAAAAACAACCCGACATTGCACAACTTCAATATATATATTTTCACTGCGCAAGGTAGCATTATGCCTAGGCTTAACAGTTTTGGAGATCTGGCATGGAAAGCACCGAAGTCTTAAATTGCAGTTATCTCAAAATATCACAATTTTTGACAAGTCGCCATTTTATCAATTTTGGCCGATTAAAAAATAAAACGACTTTGCACAACTTCAATATATATATCACTGTGCAAGGTTGCATATGCCTAGGCGAAATAGTTTTAGAGAACTTGCGTGGAAACAAAACAGCATCCAAGGTGTGACACACGGACGGACGGACCAACTTGAGGTATCTTATGTGGTGGCTGCATTATGTGGTAGCATTTGATATGCCCGAAATGTATTTAAGTGGTAGGTCACGGACAAGATTATTTGGAATAAAAAAAAACTCACGTGGTGGTTTATATTGGCCCGTGCCCTTATGTGGTTTCCAGCAGGCGTCATTTCAGTGTCAATAATATTTTATGCTTTGTGTGTGTCATTTGTAAATAAACGGAATTCTATATGTGCTACTTTAATGTATAAAGATATTTTACGTTTTTTTCTTCCGTTTCCAGAAAACTCCTACAGTGGGAGATAAAATTCGGTACACGTGTAGAGGGCGACGAGGTCTCCGTGAACCCGCAATTTTTTGGACCTCAGCGGTCAATGTCAAATTAAGGTCACTGACTATTATGTCGAAAACCGAGATAGAGCGATTTCCAGCTGACTGTCAACCCCTTAGGCCTAAACAACGTTACACAAGAGGTACCTTGGTGGCCTTGGCAGGTTCAGTCACAGTCAAGGTCAAAAACCGGAAGCTGACTATTATCACAAAAACGGTTACAGATAGAGCCATTTTGAGCTCTTTTTCCACCTTTTGGGCCCAAATAACGTTGCATAAGAAATCTCTCGGTGACCTTGATGTTGTCGGTCACGGTCAAGGTCAAAAACCGGAAATCAACTATTATCTCGAAAACGATTAGGGATACAGCGATTTTGAGGTAATTTTCGACCCTTTCAGCCTAAACGACGCTACATAAGAGGTACCTCGGTTACCTTGACCTTCTCGGTCACGGTCAAGGTCAAAAACCGGAAGTTGATTATTATCTGGAAAACGGTTAGAGATAGAGCTATTTTGATCTCATTTTCGAGCCTTTGAGGCCAAATAAGGTTACCTTAGAAATGCTTCGGTGACCTTGATGTTCTCGGTCACGGTCAAGGTCAAAAACCGGAAGTTGACTGTTAGTTCGAAAACGGTTAGAGATAGAGCGATTTTGAGCTGATTGTCGACCACCTGGGCTTAAACAACGTTACATAAGAACTACCTCGATGACCTTGACCTTCTCGGTCACAATCGAGGTCAAAGACTGGAAGTTGACTATTATCTCAAAAACAGTTAGCGATAAGAGCGATTCTGAGCTCATTTTCGACCTTTTGTGGGTAAATAACGTTACTTATGTCTCTTTGACCTTGATGTTCTCGGTCACGGTCAAGGTTAAAAACCGGAAGTCGACTATTATCTCGAAATATATTAGAGATGCAGTAATTTTGAGGTCATTTTCGACCCTTTCAGCCTAAACAACACTACATAAGAGGTGCCGCGGTGACCTTGACCTTCTCGGTCACGATCACGGTCAAAAACCGGAAGTAGACTATTATCTTGAAAAGGATTAGAGGATGAGAGTCTTTAAGTTCATTTTCGATCCTTTCCGCCCAAATAATGTTACATAAAAAATTCCTCGTTGACCTTAATGTTCTCGGTCACGGTCAAGGTCAAAAACGGGAAGTTGACTATTATCTCGAAAACGATTAGAGACATATCGATTTCGAGCTGGTTTTCGACCCCTTGGGACTAAACAACGTTATATAAGAGTTACCTCGGTGACCTTGACCTCGGTCACGGTCAATAGCAGGCAGTAGACTATTATCTCGAAAAAGGTTAGAGATAGAGCTATTTTCGACCCCTTGTGCAAAAATAACGTTACTTTAGAAATGCCATGGAAACCTTGATGTTCTCGGTTACGGTCAAAATCAAAAACCGGAAGTTGACTATTATTTCGAAAACGGTTAGAAACACAGCGATTTCGAGCAGATTGTCGACCACCTGGGCCTAAACAACGTTACATAAGAACTACCTCGGTGACCTTGACCTTCTCGGTCACGAACAAGGTCAAAGACTGGAAATTGACTATTTTCTCAAAAACGGTTAGAGATATAGCGATTCTGAGCTCATTTTCAACCCTTTGTGCGTAAATAACGTCACTTTAGAAAAACCAGAAGTCGACTATTTCCTCGAAAACGATTACAGATACAGCAATTTTGAGATCCTTTTCGCCCCTTCAGCCTAAAAAACGCTAAATCAGAGGTACCTCGGTCACGGTCAAGGTCAAAGACCGGAAGTTGACTATTATCTCGAAAACGGTTAGAGACAGAGCGCTTTTTAGTTCATTTTCGACCCTTTCCGCCCAAATACCGTTACATAAGAAATTCCTCGATGACCTTAATGTTTTCGGTCACGGTCAAAGTAAAAAACTGGAAGTTGACTATTATCTCGATAACGATGAGAGATACAGCAACTTTGAGGTCATTTTCGACCCTTTCAGTCTAAACGCTACATAAGAGGTACCTCAGTGACCTTGACCTTCTCGGTCACGGTCAAGGTCAAAGACCGGAAGTAGACTATTATCTCGACAACGATTAAAGATGAGCGATTTTTAGTTCATTTTCGACCCTTTCCGTCCACCTCTCGAAAACGATTAGAGATAGACCGATTTCGAGCTGATTGTAGACCCTTTGTAGCTAAGCAACGTTATATAAGAGATACCTCGGTGACCTTGACCTTCTAGGTCACGGTCAAGGTTAAAAACCGGAAGTCGACTATTATCTCGAAAACGATTAGAAATATACTGATTTCGAGCTGATTGTAGACCACTTGGGGCTAAACAACGCTACATAAGAGCTACCTCGGTGACCTTGACTTTCTCGGTCACAATCAAGGTCAAAAACTCGAAGTTGACTGTTATCGCAAAAGCAGTTACAGATGGAGCGATTCTGAGCTCATTTTCGACCCTTTGTGCGCAAATAACGTTAATTTAGAAATGGCTCGGTGACCTTGATGCTCTCGGTCACGGTCAAGGTCAAAAATGGAAGTTGACTATTATCTCGAAAACAAAGACAGATAGAGGGATTTTTAGTTCATTTTCCACCCTTTCCACCCAAATAACGTCACATAAGAAATTCCTCGGTGACCTTAATTTTCTCGGTCACGGTCAAGGTCAAGAACTGAAGTTGACTATTATCTCAAACACGGTTAGAGATAGACCGATTTTGACCTCATTTTCGACCCTTTGAGCCTGAACAACCTTTGCCTTATATTTTTGGGTCACTGTAAAGGTCAAAAACCGGAAGTTTACTTTTATCTCGAACAGGGTTATAGACAGAGGGATTTGGGGTTCATTTTGAGCCCGTTGGACGACAGCGATGATAAAGAAGGGGGTATTGCTTGACTTTTAGGTTTTTGGTCATAATGTAATACAAATGTTTTCTTTGGTGGATTTTGCAAGTGGGCCAATTCCGCTATGTGGCGGATTCTTTCTGGTTTTAAACAAATTGTTTGTTTCTTTGGTGTTTAATGTTTGTTTGGTGTTTAACGTCCTATTCACCAACTAGGATTTGTATATCAGGATGCACTTGCTAAAGAAACAAGTGGGGAAAAAAGAAGGAAGAATGAAGAAATGCACGGAACAGAACGCAGTGGGTGTATTCTCCCCACCCGACAGCGGGATTTAAACAAATGCTGCTCTTCTTATTTGCTTTAGAAATTAGCTTTATAGTTGCATTATTAACCAACAGATGGTGTTACAGGGCAGTTGATCTACGGACTTTGACGGACTGCCTATGGTGGTTTGCTTTATGCTCAATGGGTGCTTATGTGGCTACCTCATAAGAACCACCACACAAGGAGCAAAAACCACATAAGTGACGGATGTACCGTAAATCCACCACATAACATAATCATTGTGGGCACGAACAAACAGACGGACGAACTGACAGAGGGCAAATTTTATAGACCACCCGTTTGGGGTCTAAAAAGGAAGGCTACTTTGCGCGAAATATAGTCACTTCTCTGGTTTCTCAGTTTCTATTATCAAATGGTAAGGCAGGCAGGGCTTTCTTGCACAGTCTATATCACCTCACCAAAGGGTCATCTCAGCCTCACCATTTCATCCGCATATCGTCAGATGTACAAAAAGACCCCCGCATCATTTCCTGGAGCAATGCAATGGTATTTCATATATTCACCAGAATTGGAAAAGCTCAAAGGTTATCCAGCTATTTTCAGATGCAGCGGAAACGCTGGGTTTTGCAGTAGCTTTTGGTGACAAGTGGTGTGCTGCCCCCTGGTCACACAAGGCAGACTACCATATAACGCTTTTAGAGCTTTATTCAATTGTTTATTCTTTGTTCCTCTGGGGAAACCGACCTCGCAACAAAAACAGTTTTATATTTTTGCGATAACATTGCAATGGTAAACATTCTAACTTTCCAAACTTCGAAAGACCCAGTAATTATGTACTTGGTAAGGAAGTTATTTTGGGGTTGCTTGAAATTTAATATCGTTTCTAAATTGAAGCATATCCAGGGATTATACATAACAAAGTATCAGATGAACTTTCTTGCCTCCAATTCCAAAAGGCAAAATCAATTCAGCCAAGTGTCAAGAACCATTTCGTCCAATTGGGAACGCTCCATGCCATTACAAAACGATTGATTCGGAAATTCCTGAGTAAAAATACACGAAAACTGTACAAAAACCATCTTTCTAAATGCGAAGAGTTTGTAGAGCTATATTTTTGAAACACCGATTTGTTTCCTTTGCGAAAGAACAGAATACTCCTGTTTATTGCTTCATTATTCGGAAAGGACAATTTACCCAGCTCAGTCATGTTCATTGTTTCCTCCTTCAATTTCATGCAAAAACAAAATAGGAAAGGACCTGTATGACAATTTGGCAATCCGCCAAGCGATAAAAGGTATAAAAAACTCATCACTAACCCATGACGAACACTTACCAGTTATGTTGCCAATTCTTCAGAATCTGCTAACAGCAGCATCTAGGTTGTTTTTGGACCCATATCTTCAGCACTTAATCAAAGAAATGTTTCCACTTGCTTCCGCAGCATTTCTAAGAATCGGTGAGATTGCAAGTCGCTCTAGAAACAATAGTCCATCTCTCCAGCATCTCTGTTCGCAAGAGCTGAGTGAAAATGATATTTTATTCATTTAAATACAAGAAAATCGATTACCCATTTAGACTAGTTGTTCACGAGGCCTCCCAGTTTCCAGCTGTTTCCAGTTTAAGAGCCTACCTCGGTCTAAGAACTTTTCAAAGTGTTTAAAACAATGCCTTGCGTTCATGAATCTATCCCATCTGCCTTACAATACGCACAGTTTTAGCATTGGTGCTGCCACAAATGCGATAACAAAAGGGCTCAGTGTCGAGTAAGTTAAAGCGATGGGTAGATGACCATTGGCTTTCAGAAATATATGCACGTACAAGCCGTAAACATGTCGTAAACATCAG
This sequence comes from Protula sp. h YS-2021, assembly GCA_949752745.1. Lineage (NCBI taxonomy): Eukaryota > Metazoa > Annelida > Polychaeta > Sabellida > Serpulidae > Protula > Protula sp. h YS-2021. Next base: position 58,133,095 of record OX457028.1, read on the forward strand.
TTCCAGCCTAAATATGTTAAAGCGGTACATTTTGTAAAAGGGTTGTTTTACTGCTTTTAGTTTGACTGACATGTTTAATAGGGTGCACTTAGCCGTTACCAGTATGGAAGCGCCGTGGGAAAAATGGGTGTGTTGCTGGAGCAACCACTCCGTTCCCCTAAAGTTTGCAAGTCTTATGGTGTTCCCAAGTGTATTATGGGAAAAATTCTTTGGTGCCTTTGGCTGTTATCGGTTTGCGTAGTGCTGCAGATGAAATGAGAATATTACAAGAGTAGCCTCCCGGTTTCAATACTTCACTAACTATGTGCTTTGAGTACGTTCGATGTTTGTTTGTTTGGTGGCGGTAGCTGTCACCAGCTTGTGGCATGATATCGCCCCCGATATGGTGTGTTTTTAACAAAATCTAGTATATTATTATGTAATGTTAACGCCCGAGACGACACGTACAGTTTTGTCAATAAATGACTAATACGTAGCTGTACTTTGTAGTTAGATAAAACATAAACTAATTCAGTTGGTTGTAATAAATGCGTCGAGAAATTTTTCTCAACAAAAACAGCAGTTTCATGTTCTAATTTTGTATTCGATCTCGCACTGGACACAAAATAAAAGTTACACCATTGCGTTTTTAATCTGCGTTATTATGTTGCTCATATAGCAACGTTATCTTTTGCTATTTTTTATTGTCCACATATAATGTTCCATATGTCGAGGATAACTTATTTTTTCCTTTGACACAAAATAAAATTACACCATTGCGTTTTTAATTTGCGTTATTATGTTGCTCATATAGCAACATTATCTTTTGCAGTTTTATTGTCCACATATAATGTTCCATATATCGAGGATAATTTATTTTTTTCCTTTTACTTTTGCGTGTTATATTGAACTGCTTTTAGCTGTGGGCCATCAGATACGTATTATATTGTGAAATGCTTTTAGTTGTGGGCCATCAGATACGTTTCTCTAGTGCGCTTTCTATAAGTATATACGTTTCTATACTTCTTCTAAAATAGCTGCATTTATCCAAAAGATCAGACTCACTGTGCGCTCAAGGATCCTTGTTATCAAAATTCTGTAATAATCTTTACATTTATAAATGTTCTATACATTGATTAAAGAATTCCTTATCTTACATAAGGGATAACAACAATCCACAGTATAATTGTGTATTAAGTATTTATTGTTGTCTGTAGTTTTTAACTGTTTACTATTAAATATTTTACTCCGTTGTTAAGAAGAAGGCAACCATTAAGTCATATTTTGCTTTAAGCTCTGTCAACGAAAGCAATTTTTTGTCCAACAAATCTCTGATGTATAATATACCCTTTATATACCAGCGCTCAAATAGAGAGACTTACTGTTGATATTTATTTCCTTATAGTTCAGTAACACACTTCCATATACACCAAGGTTTTTTTTTAATTCGCTAAAATATAGTGGCTTCTTTTTATAGTCAGTCGTGACCAAAACACTTTTACACACTACACTACAGATGCCCAATCAACGCCTTTGACTCAACATTGAATGGGCGTTGGATAAAGAACTATAGTTAAGCGTTGATTTTGATCACAACCAAACTCTCACGTTCTCCGACATCTAGTCAACGTCTTTGGTGCAACGATAAATGGACGTTCTAAAAATAGTTGTTGAATAGACGTCTGGGATCCACATTGTTTAGTCTTGGTTACCACTAACCAACATGTCATTGCTCAACGGAAATAGAAATCATGACTGGTCGTTTGAAAAATAGGCCATAATAAGCACGTTATATGTGAAAATCTAATGTGAAATGTGTACAAGCACAAGAAATTTTGTAAAACATTCATTACAACTGGCATTTCATATACTCAACAAATCTAAAAACGCAACTTTGAAAGCTGCAAAATGTATTATGAGAGAAAAGAGTCTTAATATAATTATATATTTTATTGGCTGAAATGTTAAGCTTTATGATTCTGAAAACAAAATCGACTTTGCCTTAAAAGCGAAAATGTCACGTTTCATTAAACATACGCCCTTAATATTCAGTGTGTCCTCCACGAGCGTCCCTAACTGCAATTAATCTGTCCTTTGTGAAGTGGAATGCGATTTCTCTCCTCCACAAGCGCTTGTATAAGCTCTGGCAATGTCCAAGGTGGGATATTGCGCTCACGTTCGATTTTTCCAAGTATAACCCGCGAGTGTTCGATTGGGGATAAAGCGGGCCAGGACAAGAACCGGACGTATTGCGCTTTAAGATACTGCTGCGTCACTCTCGCGGAATGAGGACATACGTTATCTTGCTGTCAATTTAGACCACGTTGACGCACAAGATGGACGTCGCTACTGTTCAGCGTTAAGAATGCCGTTCGCAGTTCAGTGCGATGCGCGAACAATATGCTTGCCCATACTGTCACACTCTGACTGCCCCATCGGTCTCTTTCTTTAACGTAGGAGTGCGTGCGCTCCTCCGTCGGCGTAGTTCAAGCAAAATGCGATTGTGTCCGGTGGAGATGTGCATTGACCCATTGAAGTCGTGCGTGCCTTCGGGCAGGATTTAACAGCAATCCTCGATACGGACGGCGCTTACATAAACCGTGTATGATTTCCGATTTTTAACTTTGTAAGCTCAGTTTTTACTTCAGCAAGAGATACTTGCGTTTTGAGGCTTTTAATGCCCAGTAATTGAGCATTAGTTTGTCACATTCAAATAACACCTTGATTGGGAGCATGTTCGCATAGAGAAAGTGATTGGAATTCGTCTGTGTAAAAAAATCGCGTTTTTTAAAATCTGTTGAGTCGAAGCCTATTCAACGTCGGAAGATAAACGTTCTCTGGATTTCCATATTCAACCAGAATTCTACCTTGAATCGAAATAGGGTTGTGTCGTCTCTCCAACGTTGTTGGAACGTCGCATATTCACTGGAATCCCTCCCTATCCACCAGGTATTCCATTGTGACCTCCACGAGAATGGGAATGAAGATAAACTTATTACTTAGTTAGCTAACGTCTTGCCGTTGGTGTGCAAAAATCTGTGAAAATGTGAAATGCATTGTAGCTAGTCCTGTGTGTGATGGCCCTTTTAATTTGCAGCATTCAACTGATCAGCTTCCGGTTCTTATTGTTTTAGCAGCAACCCTTCGGTCATTCAAAAAACGTAAGTGCAAGCAATCAACATAGGTTCTGCTTCATGAACACAGCTGTACTTGAACGTAGTAATACAAGAACGTTAACTGCACATGGCAATGCAAGGTTCCGCAATGTTTTGATTATGCTGTACGGGGGAAGTCAGGTCTGAGCTAATTTGTATGTAAAAATTTAACAGGATAATCCCTAGTTTTTTTTTTACTTTGATTATCATCTTGGTCAGAAACAAATTTTTTCACAGAGTACATTTGCCAGTGTCTGCTAAATTTTTCTTACATGCGACAGCCTCTCTTATATTTATCGGGAGTTAGACAGAACATCTTTATAAAGTCATAAGAAGATCATATTGTAGCAGTGGTAAAAATGAAGAATCATTACCATTTGAGCAATTGACTTAAAGTTAAAACTTATGGCTAAAGGTGAGTCTGAACGGTTTCGCCTCATTTTTGGAGTCGAACCCCTGTACGGAGTTACATAAGGAATAACCTCTTGATCTGAACTTTGACCTAGATAGTCCAGACCTAAGGTCGCGTGACCTGTTTTATCCTGAAACTTTTCGAGATGTTGACCTCGTTTTAGGCCCCCATCAAGGTGCAGTTACGTATAGTTAACTTGATGACCTTAACTTTGACTTAGATTTTCAAGGTCAAAGATCGTGTGACCTGTGTTATCTGGGAAACCGTTACAGATAGAGCGATTTTGAATTCATTTTCTCATCTCAATAAAGGTTATAGATAAAGGTTAACTTCATGCTGTGTACATGAATCTTGAGTTAAAAGTAATGTTTTTAAGCTTACTACTCTCTTCCGTCATGTTTGGTTGTCTCGGAATTCACCAGTAAAACTGTGTCTAGTTTTTAATTGTTAAATAATAAACTTACCGCGGTGTCACTGTGTAATGGTACTCAATCCTTTTGCTGTTTTCTTTTGCATCTAATGGTTACTAATTAGCGAACAGTGAAGTGGGGGGAGGAGCACGGTCGGTAAAACTCCGTGCAACAGAGGGGTACGATGCCTTTGCCTGTTTTCGCCCTAGCGCACGGGTCAACCCACCTCCGTCCCCAAGCTTCCATCCTGGCTTTTATTGTAAAAAACAGCAGTTCACCTATAAGCGATAAACAAACGCTTCCCGTAGTACCGCATCATCGATATGACGTGCCTGGGTACTCGTGTAACAAACATCACAGCTTATCATTCTCGTATTTCATGTTGATTGATAATTGTATTTTAGTTGGGTTAGTGTTGTGTTAATGGGCAAATTGCAAATTGTAATGTAACGAAAAATATTGCCATTGTTTCGTCAATTAACAATTTTCAACAAGAAAAAAATATCACCCAAATTTAAATATAAAACAATGTGTTTTATTGAGGCTAGAGACGAAGTCCCTATGCGCTGTGTTTTCCTTCACCGCCTTGAATGTTTAGTGTGCTCGATATGTATGAAGTACACCCTGTAATAATGCAGAATATGTATGAAATCGCTGTTCATGAATATGTTTCGAAGGCAGGTGGGAAACAATTCAGACGCTCCCAGAATTCCCGTATTTACATACTCATTATGGCCTATTTTCGAAACGATGACATGATAAGCGTTAACATGAAAAAACTGTAGTTTGGTTGTGAGCAGTGTTGTATTAGAACAGCCCATCCATAGGATTGGCCCATCCAATAACAGTGAGGTGTTTTAATCCACATTCCTTGTTTTACGCAGCTGTAGCTTTAGCAAATATTTGGTCATTGAAACAGCACATCTTTTCTTCTCCCCGTAAAATCGGAACAATGTAGGAGGTCGTCACGAAAACTGGGTAAATTCTCTGGTAATTTGTTATATAAGCGTTCGTTATACATAAAAAGTGTGTTCAACAGTAGAGCACACTACTTACATAACATTTTATCTTAAACAAATCAACGAAATTTTACCGTTAAAAAAGTCAAACACACCAAAGCACACTTTAATATTTCGAAAATTATTTCTCAAACTGAACCGTATTGTAATAGCCCATCCGGCACACTGGTAAAACACATTAGGAAAAACTTTACAATGAATATAGAGATGGGCTATTCCAATACGATTTGCTATGCAAATGTCTTCTTCAAAAGTCAAACACACCAAAGCACACTTAAATACAACAGGAGAGAGATTGGAGAGAGAGAAGCTGTGCTGAGATTATAGCTGACTTTTCCATCAAATAATGTTAACTGTGGGTGTTAAGAGCAATTGGATAATTACATGTTATAAATGTTCGGAGTTTTATTTACATTATTTTCTACATTTTTTCAAAGAAATATAACGGCCCGCCCCATTACACCATCCCAATACATCTGTTGTATTAAATTACATCAGCAGCATAGTCGTGTTTCGTGATGGAGAAACTGTATGTGCTATTTCGATAGCCTCTATATTGATGGGCCTACACAATGATGTGGTGTTTCAATGTTGGGGTATTTCAATGCTACAAGCACGACATCTATGCAACGCCTGCTGTGTGACCTCTATACAAAGTCTAGTTTCAAGGGACTATTCAACGTTGCACTCAAGGCAATGACAAGCCAATGAAGAGTGTGCGGTCAAGAGCAATGTCTAAACAACGCTGCTTATCTGACATATATTCGGCATCATGCTTAAGACCTTTATTAGACGCTGATCTATGGTTGCAGCCAAGGCCAAATTACAACCCGATTCAATATTGTGATTCCGGGGGGGGGGATTCACCTTCTAAATAGTTACCATGAATGTCCACAAACTTTAAAATGAACCCCTATATATAAACGTGGAGTATGAAATTGAAATTATGCCCCCTATTTACCAAACGCGTAGTGTAATTCCAAAATAAACCCAAACGCGGAGTACTGAATGAAAATCACTCCCCTGTTCCCCCTGCTTCCTTCCAATGAAGTTGGCACTCAGCCCTAACCCCCTCTAGCCTCAAAATTACCCCTTTATCCGTCTCTTATAAACAGTATGGTGGCATCTATGGCACAGAAGTGTCCCTCTCCCCTCCCCAGGAGTTGCAAAATAACCGGACCGACGTGGAAACCTCAAACCGACGATGGATCGATGTCGATATGTTTACTGGGTATCTTAGCCAGAAGAATCAGATATACTTCGTATTCCTTTGCTATATATATATTGTTCAATGTTTATTGTTAGTCTGGTAATCTCACATCTTCTCAGTTTGAAAGATAAGTATTTTTACGTCTTTTATCTCCTATGAGTTATTTAAATGATCAAAATGGAATTTTGTAGTTTCATTCTGTGTTTGATTTTGTCATTTGGTGAGTGCTTGTTCCCTGATCCGATCTTTACCACTAGTCGTGGCTGCGGCAGCTCATTTTCGAGTAAACATTGTAATTTTACATCGAGGTCTAATTGTCTCATCATCGTCTTTGACAAAATGCTGAATATACGCTTGGGAAGCAACTTTGTTTAGACGTTGCTTTTAGTCGTACAAAAACGAGTATATTTTTAAGACCTGCTTTTGGAAACTATTCATAGAAATCGACTTAGTACATATCTTTGCCAAATGGGTGGGAGGGGGGCACTGAGAGGGAAGGGGTGGTCACACTGTGATTGTGGCTGCCAAGATGGTGATTCTGCATGATTATTTCCCATAAGCCACATAGTGTTCTTACAAACAGCCAAAACCTGACGTAATTCGACGTCGGGTGCGACGTCTCTTTAAAAATGATGCAACGTCACAGTGTTTACTGGGTTGCAAAAAAATCATGTTGAACGTGCATGTCTATTGTAGAATCGATTTCATATCCAATAGAAAAATTTATTTACATATGAACATAACACATGGGAGGTGAGTGAACTCAATTTGTTATTGTTGAAAGGCCATTGTCTTTGGAAAAGCTAACGCATTGTTAGACATTAAGACGAATTTCGACTTGTACAAAGGGCTTGTATGAATTCCATATAACATTTGGCGTAAACAGAGAAGCAATAGGTCACGTATCTCCTATGCTGCATACAATTCATTTCCTTTTTATTGCTTTTGTTTGCTGACGCAGCGACAGGTTACGTGATCAGTTGATTTTAAGAGTAAAGAACAAATATTTAATTCATTTCTGTTGCAATTCTGAATTTAGGGGGGATTATTTCTCTCTTAACATTTAAAGAGCATCATTATTTGACTCGATTCATCTACTAACAGGGAAAAGTATCTCAGAACACCCTAGAATGTTTTATATGTCCTTTGTCGGATTGAATATAGAGGGAATAAGTGCAAATGCCGGAGAACCTGGGGTAGGATTACACCTCAAATTATCTATTTACGCGGTGAGAGCTTGCACAAAGCTGAGCAGCTGTATGGTGTCCTGTGCTGTGCGTTAAATGCACCGCATTTCCTTGAAAAAAGTACACTCTTTTCACATGGCGTTTTAAACAGAAAAAACGAAATCAAAGGTGAAAATAAAAAGTCCCAGGTTTCGTTGCCCCAGGGCCCGTAGTGCCAGCGTAGGAGATGACACAGGAAATGCGATCACTGTCAAGAAAAAAAGATACCAACGGCTGCTCGTACAAATTCATATAGCCCTTACAAGCCAAAGGCTTGTCAAGTGTTAAATTAAGATTCTTGTACATTGGATTCTTATGTGTCAAACAACATAACAGAAGTGAATTACACCTTCTCAGCTAATGACGTTTGCTTGGAAAAGAAATCACGAACAAAGGGAATTCCTGTGGCACGCATATACAGTTGTATATCCCAGAATATGCTTGATAATCCTTTGCAAGGCGGGAACTGACTGTTCGAACTGTAACGAGAAAATTTTGTTCTATTTCTATGTGGGTGATTAATAAAGGGAAATCCAATAGAGGAAATAAGAGTATTCGAATCTTTGCGAAGCGAACGCGACATTTTACCAATTTGTTAGAAGAAATTTTGTTACATGGAGCAGAATATTAATGGTGACACTGAACTCTATTTGCTATTGTTGATTTTAGTATTGTGTGAAACTTATCTGCGGACAAACCAACAAATTCCAGATAACCACCATAACGGGACAAAATCTCTTTTATATTTCCATCCATTAATTGCACACACCGTACATAATATCAAGTGACTAAATGCAGAGGGTACTAAATGCAGAGGGAAGCAAATTTGGGTTGCGTTTGACACATAGTTTGACATTATATAATTAAAATCAAGACAGAATGGTAACAGTGAACCAAAAATGATATGTCAGCAAAATTTCAGTGAAAATGTCAAATCGCAAAAATAACGTTCCGCAAAACTATTCGAAACTAGAAATGTTTCCTGGATGAACACAAATGACCCGCCCTAAACGAAATTTTAACTGAAGAATTCATGATACCGTTATTGAAACATGCAAAAAGATTGCGTACATTCAAGAAAAAACGTGATGGTATTGAAGTTTAAACTATTTAAAATAACGGGTTATGTTAATCATGTTGAACATGTTGAACAGCATGTTGAACAACATGTTGAACGTCTTGAACATGTTGAACTTGTTGGACTTGTTGAACAACTTGCTAAACAATTTGTTAAACATTGTTAAACATCATGAAAAAACTTGAACAATACCATAACCATGTCGGTTGAACATAGCAAAAGTTGCCCACTTTTTTAAAAGTTACTACAAAAAATGTTGTAAAATTTCCCCAGTCTAAAAGTAGATATGACGGGGTGTAACGTCACGATGATTGACTGGTGATAGACAGAAAGTGGGTGGGGCTTCATTGTTTTCATTGATTTCATTGGCTTTTCATTGGTCACGTCATTCCTGACGTCACGATGATTGACAGGTGATAGACAGAAAGTGGGTGGGGCTTAATTGATCACGTGATTGACAGCTTTAATTAATGGGCGGAGCTTAATTGGTTACGTGACTGATGACGTCACGATGATTGATTGACGCAGAACACCAGCGCGTTACGCACTACTGACGGACAGACGGACGTACGGACAAGACAAAAACTATATGACCCTCCGACGGCCGTCCAGCGGTCTTAAAAAAGGATATCATATGTTCAAAAACAAGCAATGAAATATCGCTGAAACAGCCCCTTATTGAAACTGAAAGTCGACTATGGTGGTCATTGTGACCTTGCAACTTTGCGAAGGCCAAAACAAAAACAACAGGCAACCTACCCACTACTTTTCGTTATCTATATACTAAATATCGTAGGAAATGGATTATCTTATTCGAAGTAACAGCCGGTGATGGGAGGAAAGACATAAAAATGGATTGATAGACGGTTAGACAGACAGATGGAAACTCCCCAGCAATATAGCCTACTTTGGAACCTAAATCCGACGCTGGGACTTTAAAGATGTGTTTTTTAGATTTCTTGAAAAAAATGAGATGGAACATTTATTCGTAGAATATGACGAGAATGGAGATGGTTTTGCCCATTGTCAGTATAGAATGCGTGTTTTAATATAGTCTAATAAATTTTAAACACGTCCTGTTTAGTGTAAGATGTTTTTAATTATTTTGCGACAAATATGCTGAGGAATGTGAAAGCGCACACAAAAAACTTAATGTTTTATTTCTTATCTTGGTTGAGGTATTACAACATTACAATATTACAACATTTCAATTGCAATAAGAGTCCTAAGCAATGACCATTTTTGACTCTCATAGTATGCAGCTGAATTATGGCACATGAGACAAATAAGAATATCATTCATAGTTGCACTCATAAACTCAGTGCACTCATAAACTCAATTTATTCATTTAATGGTAATTGTTAAGTTTTCAAGTCACACACCTTTCCCCCACCTTTCTCGCCCACAAAAAGTAAACAGATAACAGTATTTACGCTTAATTCTAAGTTTACTTCGTAAAACCTTTTAATTCGCTTATCTCCACTTTTAGATGGGTTCCCTTCCGGTTGTATGTTACCACGCAATAGAAATGAAACTTTTTGTTGCAATTAGAATGGTCCTTTCTACTCTACATCTTGCTGTCTATCCATTCAACCAATAAGAATGAAGGAATACCAAGTATTACGTCATTTGAAGACATCAGTCATTCCCTCCAAGGTGGTGTTTACAACACACGGATTTTGTGTGCTTTTTTTCTTAGGAAAAAGGGAACTAGCCGAGGTGCAGTTTTGCTTTAAATCAGCTCAGATTGTGCGTTATGGAATACTATTTATTCTCTGAAGCAGTTGGATAAATTAGTTCAGGATTTAAGCAATTTTTCGGCACTTGTAACATGGGTCTGATCGTTTTTGAGTTTACACGTTCCGGTGACACCTTTTTCGTCCTGGGAAGTGTGCTTCTCTTCTCCACACGGAAGCTACAGGATCGGAATCATGTTCTAGTTCTTGCACACTACACCTCGGAGTTGGTTACGTCTTTGCAGCCCGCTTTGCTTGCGTTGATTTCCAGTCAGCCACAGCTAACTGTGCCATCCCGAAAATGTCCAGTTTCTTGCTGTAACCTACACTTCTAGTGGGCTAGCTAGTTACTTTGGGTTTCTCCAGACGTAACTCTTTTCGGTCCAGGCCAATAAGCGCTTTAAGGCGTTTCGGGCTATTTTTAGCGCTTTTTTACCAAAAGCCCATGTATGGGACTACCTGATCCCATAAATGACACCCGGGTGCTATCGATGGCACCTTGAACCCCGTTTTACGCTTTCCTTCCAGTGGGACGGCCTATACGCCAGGGGCTGTAATCCCACCCGACTCAGACCCTGGAGGACATTCCTAGGTTAGGTTTTCGGCACCCCGGTCCCTCTGAAGATCCCATAGACTAAGTCCCATTTATGGGATTGGTCGAGGAAGAGTGTCCGAAGATGGGCCCGAGATGTCCCATGGTGATCCCAGTTTTAGGTCCCATTTTCGGACCAATGAGCAGATCCCGGTTTTCATTAGGAGGAACATCCTCATCACATCTCCTCGCAGGTCAAAGCATGGGATCAATAAGAATAGTAATGTATACGCGAACAATATCGAAGTTATCAGTCTGTCAGTCTGTAAGTTATTCAGCAGACAGAGCCCATCACTACTTTCTATTTTGTTTTAGTCTAACTTTATATTGATTACTGTCAATGGTTCCGGAGTATTCCCCCCGTCCTCATCTTTTAGTAGCCTCTAAGCTTTAATCCCGCTAGATGTCCAGTTTATATTTATAAATTGGGAATTTTTATGCAATTTTACAGAATGGCAGGCTCCTCTTTTTTAATGCAGTGGATTGCTTTTCACACAAAACTAGCGATGTTTTTGATAAAATAATAATTACCTTGAAGTTAAAGTTCACAAGCTGCATAAACGTTAAAGAATCAATCTATTTTTATTTATAGAAAAGATAAAGGGATTTTTTTGCTTAATAAATAGAAAATAAATGTCAGGGAATTCAGTTTGTTATTGCTTAAGACATCTGGGATAAACAAAGGACGGTAAAACAACGAATGACGTGTTGAATCTGAAGTAAGAAACAATATATATTAGAAAATAAAATTTCAAATTTCAGGAGAAAGACTTGATAATTCATATACTAAGCATTGCTCTGGAAATCATGGATTTTGTATTACTTTATTTTCTTTTGTCGGCTATGGCTAAGACAGGTAAAACTTGTGAAAGGAATGTCTCATAATTAGTATCTTATTAGATTACCTCACATATTTAAAATGGACGGATTTAGGCAAAAATCACTTGCACAAACGTAGCACGTGAAGATAAGATATTTCACCAATAGAACCATCACCCGTTCCACATTCTGATATCCTGGTGCAAGCTAGAATGTTCAGTCAGATATACTACAGTTTGAGTAGTGAGTAATTCATGACCATTGCCCTTCATTTGGAAATACTTTACGTTGAATTTTTCTTATATTTGATATTATGAGCTTGATCCATAAAATTTGCCCATAAAAATTTGCAAATAGACATATTTAGGATTTATATTTATGAGACGATAAGTAAAAGGGAAATAAACACAGCCACACAAAAATTACACTCTCCGAAAAACTGGAGTTTGGTATTACTATTGCATATAGTCTAAAATATAAAATTGTAAGGAAGCAAACACATCAGGACTTACTTTACAACTTGATTTTCAAACACCGCTTGAATAAATTCAAAAGCAATTTCTGACAAAAACTGTTTTAAAGACTTTAAATTCGGAACAGTACTATAACATTATTCAAATTTGTGTACTAACAATGACTGTGACGGCACTTGGTTCTTTTTATGTGAAATATTTGTGCAAGTTAACACACCAACCAGTTTTTTTGTTCTTGTTATATTAAGGGATTATAGTACCTAAAATTCTTAAAAGTGCATTGCAAAGAGAATTAAACGCAAAATGATACGCCAATTTTCTGACGACACCAACCATATCATTAAATATGTGCGTTCGTGGCAAATAAGAAAATATGTCAGTTTGGCTACTACTCATAGAAGCTTCAATGTAATAGCAGTAATTGTACGTTCAGAACATTGCTCTAAACAACCTTTAAAAAGTTTAAAAAAATTCTTCCTGCTTAAAATTTTCAGCCAAAGAAGTTCAGCGTACTAGGTAAAATGCAAGTATTTCACATTTGGAATTACTAAATCTTTTTAGCAGAGAGGGCATTGAAGCTTTTTATTTGGTGTTAAATAGAAACTTAAAAGTATGAAGGCCTGCTGTTTGTGGTACGAGACAATTGTCTTGGAATTGCAAAACCTTATAAAGCAGTTATTCAGTCTACACGTTCTGCTTAAAAAAAGATAGCTTGGAATGATATAAATATTTTTGAAGCATTTAAAAGTGCCCAGTGGCGGCAACTTGCGACACAAATGAAACAATCACATGAATGTGATAAGTATGGTAATGGTGTGATATATACTGTACAGCATGTTTTTCTGGAATACCCACATCTATCAGATGCAATTCAGCTATTCTTTCACACACATGCTTATATATTCAACAGCAGAGGTGCATAAAGTCACCTGTCTGTAACTTAAACAATATTAAACTATTTTTAAGGACTATAATTGCAACGCAGAAGATCAGTCACGCAAGATGTACTGTTTTAAGAGTATATTGAAAATGACATGAATACAGAGATCTATAACGGGAAATACATGAATGTGGAAGATGACTGTTGTTAAGGCATTGTTTAGTTTTCAAATCTTTTCAAAGCGCCAATTTTTGCAAATCTATATGTATGTTTCTCTAAGATGAAAATGCAATTTTATTTATTTCTACACATAATACCCGAGCCTCCAAATTCTAACGAGAAAACATTTTGACGCCAGAATGAAGTCAGGTCGACGTCATGATCCGACATTTTTGCCCTCATATGGACGTGTCGGTTTTGGTTGTTTATGAAATGAAACCGACATCGGTTTTTCATGTCAGAAATACCTCGGGATTGTTTTTGAACTAGGATGTTGTTTAAACTTACCTTGGAATTTCCCAATAAAACCATAATAAAAATATAAAAACAACCGGTTTACAAGCAAGAAGCATTGCTTACAACGCGTGTACCCAAAGTACTTTCTACAACGCTTCTAAGTACTCAAGGCAATTACGTTGCCATGATGGATGGTTGATAACATAATACAACGCTCAGAAAGCTTAAATGTCATTGTATTTACGTCATAGCCAAATAACAACTATTTTACAACCTCGCAAAGGCATCTCTTTTACAATATTGCAAATTTACAATTAAATTATTTTAGGGGCTACGTCATCCAGATAATTGTAACAGCTCTTGTCGTTTGAGTATGCAACTATAGACGTAAACATGCGCGTTAAAGGCTATCTGGTCAAGGCCTCAGCATCGAGTTGTAGCTAGTGTATTCTTTTTAAATCAGTGTATTGTGGGCGTTGTGAATGTGGTACAAGGAAGATATTTTTGAGACAAGGCAATGTTGACCAGTGGTCCAGGAGAAGCATACTATTTACTAAAGATGAGATCTACCGTATCGATGATAGTCGCAGCTTTCGTATTCTTAAAAGGGGCAGCACTGGTTCAACTGTAACAATAGAAGCAAACGAAGATATCAGACTTATTGTACACGCGCCTACTGTACCTAGTAAGTAACTAAAACCCATACTCCAAGTATTTGGCTTTGTTTTCCCTGAGCGTGTCTGTCCCCAGTGAAAACTGCATTTATAAAATGTAAAATTTGTATTTGTATTAGATCTTGAATTTTCAACTGCTTTTTTCCTATTTGAACTCCTTTGGACGAAAGCTTTCCTCGGGACGTAAATGACTTTCCAGAATCTCTTAGAATTTAAGCGTTTATATCAATTTAGCTAGCCTTTCATCGGCATGGATGATTCAGTTGAAAATGATTCAGTTGTATATTATGGTATTGAGCCAAATCTCAATTATTAGCCGTTGAGTTGTTATTTTTCAGATCTACAGATTTGGTTGGTACAGCTACATGAATTGAAATGCACTAAACTGTTTAATTTTCAAATTACAGTTCAATAGATAGTTAGGATCTGTTCGTGTAAAAGTTTTTGTTCTTTGTGAGGTTATTGCTCGCAAAATTGTGTTGCGTAATTGTTTTAGTATTACATCCAACTTCAATAAGATTAAGATACCTAAAAGAAACACTTTTAAATGTTTATTTCCAAATCACGAATCACCGCTAATATTTACCCTCAGTATTTTTTTTAAAAAAGAGAAAGGAACAGAATTTAATGATAATGTTGGCTGGACAGAAGGAGGCACCCCGTGCATTCTTTGGAAAGACGCCGATACCGATTTATTCAATGCTTGGAACTTTCCGAACGACATTAGCAGGACAATCTAATAATTGCAGGTTTTACTATTATTATTTAGCTATTTTAAATAATTCGGTACAAGACAACGAAAGGACGCGCGAGTCTAGGACAAATGCCATTTGACAACCGCCATCCGCACAACTCCCTCGGCGCAACTGCCACTGATGGAGAAGTCGAGAAGTGCCGCCGGTGGTTAACTACTGCCCATTTAGGTTTCATTATTTTTCTGAAAAATATCATGAAGGAAATGGAATAGAGTAGATCAGAATTGTGATTGGGAGAAGGTGGGAATAATATGTTAAATATGTTAGAAATGCAGTTTAGCTTTAAGGGCTGCAGTTATCCTCCGGCAGTTGTCCCAGCGGCACTTTCTCTGGCGGCAGTTGTCCTGAACCCAAAATAATAGTTTTGTTATTTTATGCTGTTTTGATGATATAATTATTCTTGAGGTGGGAATAATATGTTAAATATGTTAGAAATGCAGTTTAGCTTTAAGGGCTGCAGTTATCCTCCGGCACTTGTCCCAGCGGCACTTTCTCTGGCGGCAGTTGTCCTGAACCCAAAATAATAGTTTTGTTATTTTATGCTGTTTTGATGATATAATTATTCTTGATTTTCCAAAAATGTACATGGAGTTTTTCGTTTTAAGCCTGAGAAATCTCCCTCCCTCTTCAAACTGACTGAGCTGTGCATACATTGCATCAAATATTCGATCTTTCGGTAAAAAAGTGGCGCTCTCTAAGTATCAGCAACCTCATTCATTTTACTCTCCTCGCGTGTAACACATTTTATATAATTAAGCTAAGAAATAAATTTGTTTAAATCCCTCCTCCGCCCCATCGCCTCCATATATTGTTTTGTTACGGTGGGGGATTTCAATTTGTTTGACCCCCAGACAAATTTTGGATCAGTGAATTATATTTTTTCTTTCTTATAAATATGTGTGATGTAATTCTTCTTTATTGTTTTACATCTATCAATTATTGATGTTACGTAATTGGATTGATGTTACGTAATTGTACTGATGTTGCGTAATTGTATTGATGTTAAATAATTGTAAATATATTAATTAAACATTGGCGGTACAAGAAATTTATAAAAATCCCACCTGCGTGTTTATTTTCGTGTTCACAGGACGGCTTGAAATCATAAATAGCAATAGATTCGTTTATCCAAGTCGACTGCAGTTTGGCAAAAAAGCTGTTTAAAGTTAGAAAATAAGAGGTTATATGAAAATCTGGTTCCAGTCGTATAGCGTAAAATTTCTTGGAAAATAATTGATTCACAAATTAAGCTACATACAGTTATATTATAGTCATCACAATTATTAATACAAGTATTGAAAGAACTAACTGCTTGATCTTATGAGACATTTTGAAGAATGAATTTACAGAAAATTCTTAAAAGCCTTTCGGACATGTAACAGATAACAACTCAACTTTAGTATTTGGTTATATGTATCATGTATAGTGTGTATATTATTCTGAATATATCAGTATAGATATATAAGTTTCTGATAAAATTTGTTTAAGAAAAAATAATTATCCCCTTGAAATATCGAAACCCCGGGAATTTATTATTTTATTATTATTATTATTATTATTATTATTATTATTATTATTATTATTATTATTATTATTATTATTATTATTATTATATTATGTTATTATTATTATTATTGGTTGCTGAAAATTTGTAGTTTAAGTTATTAAACAGCTAATTTCATTATTTTGTGAGACAGTGTGTGCATTGAAGTATATGGATACTTTTAACAAAACTTTCAGAAATCCAACCAATGACAGCTGACCATATTGTTTCACCAGTTTTAACACAACGGAATATTGTAATGTTCCGCTTTGCTCCGAATTTGTAGAAACAGGTGGTTTTAAATTATAAATCGTTGTGTACCGGTTTTGGTTTAATTAAAAGTTCTCATAATAAAATCATTTAGTAGAATCTAATTAACTTAAAACATATATATATTTGTAGATATGACATACCGGTCCAAGCTATGTATGTATTTTTTGTACTTAATCTCAAACTACACCTAAAATTCCACGTTTTTGACCTTTCTTACAAAAAGCGCCAGGCTTTGGATGGTTAGATTAACGATGTCCAACCTTATGAGCTTTAAGAAATTTTTAAAATTTGTCAAAACAAGTCCTTTATGCATACAGTTTTCGGTAATTTTACTTGATTTGAAACATCAAAATCTTAAATCACATTACTAAAGTATATGTGAATTTCTGTGTTCAATTTGGCAAGAGCGTATGGTGATGCGGCAGTGATTCATTTATATATGGTTGTCTACTTGTCTAATCTAGAAGGGTATTGCAACTGGTCTGTCAAAAAGATCTACATGTGAAAGGATGCTGAAAGTCTGCTAAAATATAATATTTTGAATACCACAATATCGTGATTTTCATTTTTAAAACTCTGTAAAAAGCGTATTTTCACAGCATATAAACATTTAGTTAGTGTATTTGCGATACAAGCACAAAACTTCCAACACAACAAATGACTACCGCATCATCGGTTATCTTGATAAAATCATCTTTCGCTCTGCTAGAGTATTGAATTTTGGAAAACAAAATCTCAAATGATTGACGACCTTTAAATATTGTCTCGTAATTGTCATGAAGAGTAAAATGTCGTTTCTGTAAAGACTTTTGACTGATTTTGAACGGTTTTGCTGAAGTTACAGACAATTTATAAGTTATAGCACCCACTCTAAGTGTAAATTTTAGACTAATTAATTTATTTTAATCGAAAGGTATCAAGCTTTTCCATGCATGCATAAAAGTCAAACTACTTTGTGGAGTAACATTTAAGTATACCACTGGTTCAGCCACAACAGAGGTAAGTCTGTTCCAAATATATGGGTCTTGATTTATATATATATATATATATATATATATATATATATATATATATATATATATATATATATATATATATATATATATATATATATATATATATATATATATATGTTACAGTCAATGTTAGAAACCCGCCATTTCACGTAATGGCAAACTGTATTGGGTAAATTTGCGTAATGCCTAAAATCTTTTGCCGTTTCACGAAATAACCTAAAAGTTAGGTTATTTCACGAAATTGCCTAAATTTTCGGTTTGCCATTACGTGAAATGGCAAACTGTTGTCTATGACAAGAGAATATCACAGGAATCAGAAAAAACAGTAGTTTGAATTGTTTATTGATAAAAAACGGGTAAAACAATAAATCCTACTAGAATGTTTCACACCACACGATGAACAATTATCACATAACCGCATTGTAGAAATTCGTATCTGAAAATTGAAAAAAGGAAAATCTTTCAAGCTATAACCTACATTTGAGACAAAAACATGAACAAAAATGCAGAATATCGGTTAAGAGTAATATTAAAGCTGTTCTATCCCAATAACATTGTACTCCAATTCTATTTTAATAAACACTGAAATTTTCAAATATATCCCGATTTCTAAAATTTATATCAAAATATATCTTCTCCAGAGGGCCAATATAGAGAAAATTTCCTTATTATGACCATGAAAACGGCTTAATTCTAGAGTAGGTAAAAGCAAACGTTATAGGATGTTCTTTCACAGAGTAGGTTAACGGCAAATCGGTGACTAGTTCCTGAGTACATCACCTTAACCTATTTCAGTGTGTTGTTCTGAAATTTATCCTAATAGCAATTAAATCAATCAAAAAGGAACATAAACACGTGTGCATTACTATGAATTACAATTAATGTGATCGCGTTAAAAGGTTGTGATCAACTGTGATATATTAATTAAAGGAACAAACCAACTATGATGTATTAATTGTAATTGAAAACAGAAGTAATCTTATTGTAATTATAAAAGATAAAAGACACAATATTTGTCACGATTGTAAATAATTTGGAGCAAAAAAACCTATTACACAATTTTGCCTGATCTTGGTTTGCCAATTTGTGAAATAAAATGTAAGACTTTTAGGTAATTTCGTGAATAACCTAACTTTTAGGCTATTTCCTGAAACGGCAAAAGATTTTAGGCATTACGCGAATTTACCCAACACGGTTTGCCATTTCGTGAAATGGCGGGTTTCCAACATTGACTGTATATATATATGTATATATATATATATATATATATATATATATATATATATATATATATATATATATATATATATGTATATATATAAGGTTTGCTGTAAATCATTATCATTTCTAACACTAAAGTTTAAATTCGTACAGCAGTACTTAGTACTACGTGTATCTGATAATACTTTGATAGTACTTTATGTTATCTGCTGATGCACTTTTTAGGAATTATTTATTTTCGTTACCTAAATTGAACAACAACTTGTTCATACAGCTTATCGCCTTGCCACAGCCATTACTTAATCTCTTGTTTGTTCAATAGAATTGATGTGGAAAAGGACAATGAAATGGCCTTCAGATATTTAAAATTATTTAATTTATGTTAATTGATTTATTTCAAATTTAAGACTCCCAAAAATGAAGGATATTTTTTCAGTGCAGTCATATATCTTCCACACATTCTATTTCTACGGTTAAGATTTGCAAATAGTTTCAGTTAATGTGACGGACAAAAAGTTTAGAGAATGGGTGTGCTGCAATAGCATTAACGGCTGCCTTCCAGCTGGTGGACAGTCTGACGTCATCTATTTTGAGTGGACCTTTTAGCGATGTCCTGGTATAAGGAAGAGGTTTTTCGTCAGAAGTATGATTGCTAAGACCTGTTGGCCTTACGGTACTATATTAATTTATTATAAATTTGGAATGAGATTGGTAATATATAGCATATTTTTCCAATATAAAACAAATATATTATTTTAAAAGCAATCAATTGCAAATAAAAATCATATTGCCATTTTAGAGCTTACACAGATTTCACTTGGCCCTTTGGACGGTAGAGCTCAGCAGTCATCGAATCTGTCACATCCGTACCAGCCGCACGCAGACAAGGCCGTGGACGAAAATACCACAGCCAACTTTTCTCTATGTTGCTGTTCATCTACAGGTTTGAAAATAAGGTCTTATCAAGCGTTTTCTTAGGCTTTCGATACCTATCTTAAAGAAACGTACATACCTTAAAATAACAACATAGAGCTCCCTGAAAGCCTTTAAGAACGCATTTTAAATGAAATCTAATGATCTTTGGGATTCGTCTGACATTGGAACCTATATTGAATTCCTATTCTCATCTATAATCAGTTCAGATTCTAGCTGTATATTTTGGGATAAATTTATTTTTATTGCATCATAATATATACCGGACTGTAAATACACCATTAGTGTTTAGACTTTAATTTTTACATGCATTTAAACAGAAATACATGTGATATAAATACAGTTCTATTATAATTAAGCAATTGAGACATCACCGTGGTGGGGTGTTAAATTATGGTTATATTATGGAGTGTGTATACGGTTGAATCCGTGACAATCTGGAGTAGGACTGACTGCTGCGGTGAGCAAATATATTATCTATTTGACTAATTAATTAAAATGAAGGAATAATAAATTTATCATGTTACTTAATTTCATATATATAAATACCCTGATTTCCTTTATTACGCAGCCTCTATTACGCAAAACTAAAAAGGTTTCAACATAAGCCTTCATCAGCGTCTCGTTTGTTTTTGTCTCGGACGTTCTTGTTTATGTGTCGAGAAAGTTTAATTTGCAGTTAGAATGTAAAATTTACCATTCATTTATTAGTACGGGAGTGCAATGTGCACTCGTCAGGTTTATAATGTCATGTGTGATTGTTCTATATTATAATTATGTTATATTATAGTACATTGCTAGTAATATTATTATTATTATTAAAGTACCATTACTTTTTGTCAGCTGATGATCTGAAAAACTTCAATGTTTACGTTGATAACGATAACTTTGACCCAAATGCTTCTGTTGACAAAGCTTTGTGCAAAAAATTCAGAGGTGCCGCTTCTGCTATTGAACACGTTAAGTGTCGTGAACCTGTTGAGGGAAGGTAGGACGCTATTGTTAACACATATGAGCTCTTAAATTACGCTGTGTTAAATACGCCTAAAAGTATAATCTAAAAATATAAGAAATCCTCTTTAAAAGCTTCAGTACCAATACGTACAAGAACTGCCAAAGCAGGATTTACTGATGAACAGTCATGTCATATACCATACATGAATATTTAATATTCATATAATTATATACAAATATGAAGTCAAAACCATTTTTCTTATCGAACCATATTTTGTTATTTGCAGTTTATTTTGTGACATTCTAAAGTTCGTTTATCTTTGTTTTAAGGTTTGTGATTATCCAGCTGAGAAATACTGGTCAGCTCGATATTTGTGAAATTACAATAGAAATAGCCGAGTCACACTAAAAAGTGAGATTAAAGTCATGCTGTATAAGAATTGTATGGCGCGCCAATAATAAATGTGCTCTATTTCACAAGATTTGAAATGTGAATAAAACATTAATCATGATAACACAATTGCGAAGAGCAATTATCAACCACAAATACGTTGTGCAATTATAACTTTTCCTGGGGCTCTTTAACAGGAAATAAACAATTTGAGAAATTTTGTTCTTTGTTATGTTTATAAATGCACTGACAACGCAATAATCTGCTCTAATCTTAAATATCAGCACTTATATCCTTGCATATAACATCCCAAAGGTTGCGCTTGACGCATCTTTTATTGCATTCATTTTTCGGCGAAGAAATCTTACTTACATAGCCATAAGTATACATCATGCAATCATGGTTTTCTGCACACTTTTAACGCACCTTTATTTGCAACAGTTATTCATTTGCACTTGTGGCATATGCTTTGTTTTGTATATTTATTCAAACCAATACCAGACATCTTCTAAACAATTTTCACTGGCATTTATTCATTTACGTTTATGTTCAACAGTTATTCATATTGACTCGACACATTTGTTTTGCAAGGAATATTTATTTGAACGAGCACCAGATGTATTTTTTCGAACCAATGCCAGAGATCCTCGAAACAATTTACGCAGCCATTTATTTATTTATTTCCAGCAGTTATTCATGTTCACTGATCATATCCAATGTTATATTTATTCTAACCCATACCAGCGATCTATTAAACAATTGTCGCAGGCATTTATGTATTTACATTTGCATTTATTTAAAACAGTTAAGTACATATGCCGTGTTTGTTTTGCCTGAGATACTGAACACAAAACATAACACAAAAGACATGCGATAACTGTAGCTAACCTGATAACTGGTATCAATAACGACCGTACCTCTTTAATATGCCTTGTCCAGTAATACTATCATTATTTATGTTTCATTTTATGATTAATTTTACAGAAATAAATAATATGCCTATTAGACTAAATTGAAACCGAATGCACGAAAGTGAGATGAAATAGTTACTTCTGTGAAGTTTTGGAATGCATTGTCCGGAATTCTATGGTTAAAATAATTAGAAATCTAAAATTTTGCTGCTGTTTACGGCTATATTACATGTCTCTGAAAATGAGGCAAATATGAAACAGCAAATTAAAAAAAAATGTTTTCAAAAATTAAAATCTGTTAAAAACACCAATAAGAATATTTTTTGGTTGATTTATATCAGTCCCACTCTTTAATTTTGTTATCAATGTTGACATGTTGGTTTTAAACTAAAAATGCGAATTTCAGTCCACTCGCTGCTTGCAGACTAAAACAATTTAAGCAAATTTGTGTGTCAGGCTAAACTTGTGCATTTACTGGCAAACTAGTTAGAGATGCTTGGGAATGTGTAAGACAATGCATCATTATATCCGGTTCCAAAATCTGGTCAACAAAGATGTGCTGCAAATATACCGCAAATATATTGCTACTGAACCGGAGTAAAACAACTAGAAAGAAACCACAACAATACTTTTTGCTGCAATAGCTGTGCTTTGGATAAGCAGCCAATGAAAACATTGCGAGGCAAATACAGCGGCATGGAGCCTCAGTCTGCCATGTATTTGCCTTGTGAATGTGTAAATTTTCAGCATGAAACTACAATCATTTAACCAGGATCCAATAAATAAAAAAGTTTTGCACTTTTCCGTGAACATGCCTCACAAGTGTTCTTATTGCCGTATCTTATCGTGTATCCCATGACTAGCTATGATTTATTAATGGAGAGCGATGCGTAACGCTATCTCTAACTCGCTTTTCACAGTACCTTATCTTGTAAACCATCCGCATTACGCGTCATTCGCTAAAACTGTCAAAAGTGTGAGATGTTTTTCCTGGTGTATAAAACAGAGAAGTAAATATGGCTAATATTTGCGTTGTACGAAACCTTTCCGAACTACAAAACTATCTTAAAGACAGAGGCGTTTCTGTAGCTAATCGGAAGAAAGTCGAACTTATAGAATTATGTAATGCTGCTTTCAGTCGATTGGAGTTTGATCCTGACGGTTTATTTGAAGACCGGTCAGAAATTATCGAGAAAAAATTAACAACGCACGATGGTGTTAAACTTTCAAAACCATCACTAAATATAGAATCATAAAACTTGTCAGTGGTATATAAGGTTTTTTTAATAGAGAAAGCAGTGTGGCGCTCAAAATGTGGGATTAAACCAATTTATTCTGATATAAAAGGTTGTATGTTATACGTACCAAATTCAGAATTAAGACCAGTTGCATAGATCACTAGGCAGTGAGCTGGGCGCGCTCGGGTTTAGGGTGGCTGGAGGGGGGGTGAAGGGGTATGAGGATTGATATGTGATCAAAATTTTTGATATGGTTCCAAAGTGGTATTATCAAAGAATGGACGTTCCGATAACATTTGACGTCTATTCAACGTTTCGTCAAAAAACAGTTTTTGTAGTCTCGTACACGCTTGGCCCCATATGAAGACTACTTAGGGGGCTGAACAAAAGTTACACGAATTATGAATTTGTATTGTTTCTTTATATGTTCTGTAAAACAAAAAAATTTGCATCTCTTGTCGCTTTGTACAATACCGGCTGTGACTATTACACGTTCCCCAAGCACATCGGTATTTTCGTGAAGATTTTTTGTTTCTCAAGTAATTCTCTTTCCATGTCAAGTTTTCATCCATTTTTTGCAATTCAATACATAAACAAATTATTACTTTACACACATACAACTTGGCATGCAAAAAATTACGCTCGAAAGAAAAAATAGGAAGGATTAAAGATGGGTGGGGTATGAATGTTTGTGTATTTCGAAGGCCAATGCATGTAAACAAGCACAGCACAGCAGATAAGCTTGTCTCGGAAAGGCTGCGTCCTTGCTTATCCAGACCAAGCCTATTGCACATTCTGTTTCAAAGACAACTGCAAAAGAATCTCCACTACTTTTAACATATTAACTGTAGAAGTACTGCGTTGATCCGCAGTGGTGTCGATGATGACTTTTTGAAAGGTTTGTCCTCAATATACCCGATAGCAGCGGGCATGTTTTTGAGACTCTACAAAGACTATGCAAAAAATTGGACACAGATACTAACTGCGCTATAAAGCATTTTATTCAAACAAGCCGAAGCAGAGCCAGACGCCAGACGCATGCAACGTAAATCTAGCAATTTTACTATTTTTACACGTAAAAACATATTGACGAAAGTGCAAAAGTGTTCATATCTTGATTTTTAAATTGTTTGATTTCGTTTTGCTTTTTAAATTTAGCATATTTTCCATATATTAAAAACAATACCTGAAAAATATACTATATATATATCTTCCAGATGATACTCTAAAATCTGTATGTTGTTGAGTTTCTCAACCTTCGCTAAATTGGATAATTTGAGAAAAATAGCCTAACTGCGAAAATGGCAAGAAGGACGGCAACTGAGACTATAATTTCCGAACGCTCCGACATAATTTTTTGTTATAAAATCTAAAATTTGCGTGTTTCACAAATATATAGTAAACTGCATAGTTTGTGCAAAATCTCAGAAAAAGTTAGAAACACATCCATTTGAATCCCATTCTAGTGATACTTTATTTTCTATCTTGATCAATTTCAATTATGTGCACCATACAATATACATAATAAACAGGGCATAACGGAGAGTTTGAAGATGATATCCAAATCGCCAGATCTCTTGAACTAATCAAATAGTATCAAGACAAAGAAAATTGCAGTATAACTGATATAATGGGGTCTAAGTTCTGTGTGTTTCTTACTTTATGTTGGAAAATTTCGCTAAATGGCAACATTTCACCTGTTTTAGAAAATATAAGAACTAAATTGAATGGCACCTTATTTTCGAACTCTCCTATGTACGCAATGTAATATATTTTGCGAACTGGTTTTTTTCGGAAATTTTACAACTGCTGTGATTTCGAACTGATTTTAGATTTAAATTTAAATATAGTGGACAAATCTCTTTATTTTTATCAATTTGACAAATTGCTTAAATTTGCGAAATTAAATTATTATTATTATTATTATTATTATTATTATTATTATTATTATTATTTGTTTTTAAAATTCAACGACAGTAAGACATTATTAGATGTGCCTTGTAAATGGCATGCAAAATACAAAAAATTGTCTAAAACTGTCTTTATTTTGCTGCTAAACCTGTCGATATTCGCCAGCTTTGTCTACGAGAAAATATAATCCATGCTCTATTACATAAAATTGCAATACAGCTGCAGCATAGTAAATCTGAAAAAAAATTATTTCTTATATGAATGTTTGGTCAGAAGTGCAATAAAAAAAGAAAAAGAACTAGCAAATTATAAATTGTTGCTCTTTGTCTAAGAACATTAGCTGTTTAAGAAAACAAGTAAACGTATAATCAGCACAAAATGGTTCAAAAACCAAAAACGAGTCAGAATATCTTTATCAGGTTAATGTATTGCATCATTTAGTTTAAAAAATCCTGTACCGATTTCACTGTCATCTGTTCGTTAACACTATTGAAAGTAAAATTTATCCCCTCTAAGATAGCGTTAAATGGGGAATAACTTTTAGCACCTTAGTGGGTCCCTTTGCTATCATTAGCATTTTATGTTTAACATTACAATAAGATTTAAATGAAAAATGTTTATTCAAGATATCTCTTGAATGTGCGGCTTTTTATATAAAAATGTAAAATTCAGTCTTTCGTATTAAAATATGAACTGAATTCATGGCAATGCTTAAATACTATCGCAGCATTCGCGAATATGTCTGATGTAGTTTCATACTGCTACAGGCGAAATATATACAAGAAAGCGCAAGAATGTGCGTAAAAATATAATCTTTTGTCATATATGCAGATCGTATTCTCCAAATATTTCATTTGACTTCAAGCACTTACAGGTGGCCAAATAATCAAAATTTTGATGGAGAAAACATTAAACTTTCAAAATGTATGAAAGCATGCTTACTTTTACTGCTCAATGGTCGGATGTGTTCTCTTCTAAATACTTCGTAAATAGCTTTTCTTCCAGCGTTTCATATTTTAGCAACAACATTTATTTTAAGGTAATATATATATGCAGCCTTTAACAACAGCGTTTAGCAACAACTCATCAACCACAATAATGGCATTGATCTATCTCACCAACTGCCGATGTTTTAGAGTGAATTGCTTAGGAATCACCAGATCTAATGCACAGTGTATGATTCGAACAATTGTTAAATTATACTGACACCAAGTGAAAACGCAAAGGTAAATGTAAATTGCTATGTTTGAAAAAGTATTTAACAGGCCTTTTCCAAATTCTGACATGGTATTTCGTTACTGATCTTTCACCGATGTTCAAAAATTCGCCTATATCAAACGTCCTTGGCTATTCTTAATTATCCAAAGTTTTTATGATATCACAGTTTTCAAGATTCAGTATCTCGTGTGTCCTCCTCGAGCCTCAGCCAACGCATTAACACGTTGCGGCATAGACGTTTTGAGTCTATTTATCCTCCATTGTGGCATCCTATGCCATTTCTCGATGAGGGCTTGTCCGAGTTCTACATGCCTCTGAGGAGCGGCGTGTGGGCTCGAACTTTTCGGTCAAGCGTATCTCACAGATGGTCTATTGGTTTCATGTCTAATCAATATGGAGGCCACTCTAGAGTCTTCACATTGTTATCCCGATGCAGGTACATGCATATCACTGCTACATGCGGACGCGTATTGCCCTGCATGAATATGGATTGCCGGTCGTTCGTGCACGGTATAATATGACCCTCTAAGATGATGTCGGCGTAACGTGTGGCGGTTAAATTACCTTCAATAATTAGCAAAGGTGATCCCCAGCCAAATTTGAAAGCGCCCCATACAATAAAGCTTCCTCCACCAAATCTATCCACCTCGCGAACACAAGGTCTCGCAAATCGCTCTCCCGTTCGTCGGTACGACCATCGTTGATATCGGGATGCATCAGATAACAGTACTCTTCTCCAAAATGATCTTGGCCATAGGTTTCCCGAATAATTGGCCGCCCAATTCCTTCCCATACGCCGTCGACGTTCATTCAAAACTGGTCCAACGTATGCTTTACGAGCTCGTATCCCGTGATCGCGCAATCGATTTAACACTGTCTGTCGACTGATATGGTTGTTGTGTCTCTCTGGAGTTGCATCCGCGGTGGCCGTTGCAGTTCGAAACCGATCTCAAAGATGCGCCGTTCGCGTAGATCGATCTTGCGCTGGAGTAGTAACCCTTTGGTTGACAAGGTCGTGGTTGGTCTGCAGGTTTGTGCAGGCCAGACTCCAACATATCGATCGCTTGCCACCTCTCATTTTTGGTAAGTCGTGGCATTTCGGCTTTTGGAATTTTTCGATTTTTTCTTTTTGCAATTTTTTTATTTTTCGTTAGCTCTCTTTCACATGGTTTTAAAATGTTTGATTCAAGTGACCAACGCGCCACTCTACAGTATGTACTAGATACCAAGGTGTTACTTTTTTCGTAATCGATAAAGTGCATTGGTGTGAAAAATACAATAGAATCTATTCTAATAGTGTTAAACATTTGATGTTGGTTTCGTTTCCATAACCTAAAAGGAACAGAATAAAAACTACTTTAAAGCCTTTGCATTTTTACTTTGCGTCAGCATGTAATAACTGTTGCAAATATATCAACATTATTAAAGTATGCATAATCGTAGCAATGCAGTATTTAAATGGCAGGTAAAACCTGGGCCTCGATAAGTACCGATAGTCCTATTGACCTATTGCTATGGTAACTTAAAGAATTTTTACTTTTAAAGTCATGCGCGAAAGTTTTAGGAAAATTTCATTGCCACTAGGAAATGAAGAATCTTTTATGTGCAGATGGGGATTGCTAGTTTTACTATCCCAAACCAGGTAATTGATATAACGTCATAAGCATCAATATGACTCTCCAGCGCAACTATCTTGTAACCATAGACGACTGTCTCCTCGTTTATGCAAAAGTTCAATTTTCCAGCCAACTGTTTTGGCGAGTCCAAACCAGAATATAACAAAATGGAGGAGACATGAAGTACTAAGCTTTCAATTTTGAAATAAATCTTTAATCTTTAAATAATCTTTAAGAAAATCATTGATAACAAAATAAGTAAATAATCCAGAATAAAAGGAATATAGCTAGTAAGCTTAATGTTCTTGACTTGAAGTCATTTAAGTTGTAAATTCAACGTAATACCACATCAAATCAATTATTTTACATTCCTATTCAAGTATCTTGACCACTGGTATTTGTTTAAATTTGAAGCTGTATATTTTCCTTGTTCCATTTCATAGCTCGTTTCAGTGATAACCTATCACACCCACAATACTTTGTATTGCTAATTACCCTACGTATTAGCAAGTACACTGATGTTCATTGTCCTGTTCGCTAGCCATTGCCTCTGCCGTCGGCTTACTGCACATCGAAGTTTACACAGATGACACACAAGTGTTTTCTGTGTTGTGTTCAACAGCAATTCTTTGGTTTTAGAAACTGACCAAGGGATTCAACTTTAATTCCTTGTAATTTGGAATTTTCTGTTTCAATAAACTTAAACCCTACTTTACTGCAAAGTAAGACAACCGATAAAATGACGTCACAATTACGTCACAGCTGAAAAAGTAGGTCAATAAGTATTTCTTTGCAAAAAAGTAGCCTCATAACATATTTGCCTCAAAGTTGTAAGTTCGACTGGTTTCGAGTTATATAACTTTTATGACGTCATAGGAAGACAAGGATGGCGTCACAGAAAAAATATTTATCAGGAGGATCAAGAGCTCATTGTCACCTATAAGTTTTATTTCACTAGTCCCAGCCGTTTCGGAATTGTGTGGAAACCACCAGGATATGGCGTGAAAAAAGAGAGAAACTTCCAGAATTTCAGGTAAAACAATACCTCTTGGTACTCCGTCCCAAGTGTGAAGAATAGACGTGTAAAATAAATTGATGATACTAAATTTAAATTAAATAAAACCTTCTTTCCAAACTTTGCATTGTGCATGGGATCCTTTAACATGTCAACTTTTTCTCTACACTTGATATGTCATTGTTTCTAAAGAAAGCATTTAAATATAAAAAACTATAAATGTGCATCTAGTATTCTAAGTATTAACCTTTGCTTGACTCAGCGTTAAACATGAAAATAGGTTAAATTTTTTTTCTTTTTTTTTCTTTTTTTTTTTTTTTTTTTTGGTTTGTTATAAGAAATTTTACCCTAGCTTCACCAGACAAAACCACCATGAAATTTTGAGAAAAGTTCCAATGTATATTTATTACTAAAACCAGGCTTGCATATGATTATGTGACGTTCCTATCTGTCTAAGCGTGGCCTTGAATGGCTGCCAGTATCAACAGACATTCTCATAGGGAGCACAAAAGTGTTCATGCTGAATGATTTCCTATGGATAATTATGAGCTTTATAATGTAGGCGATCATATATAGAGTTCAGCATGCGATCTATTTATCAATACATTCGCATTGTTTGGAGTGAGAGAGCACTTAAAAATAAATCATTTTGAGTTGATTAGTGAGAACTGGGTGGCTCTTGCAATACAATGGGAAAGAAATCTACCTCAACGGTAAGTAACAAGCTTTTTGTATGTGTCTTTAATTTGTATCATGTCATAGTGTACCAAAGGGTTTCAATTCTTTGAAGATGCCTGTTTTAGTTATATGCACCTCCTTTAGAGCTCTTGAGCAAGACAATTTTATAGCTTTTATTCTCACTTCTAGTACAATAAAACTGCGTTTATCCTCATCAGATATTCTTCACTAATCAGAATTTTCCACTTTACTATATTTCAGCACTGCAGATACGAAGAGCACTGCAGAAATGGCTGCTACGCTGTTTGGATCACAGTTGGTATATAATTAGTTAATACGTGTGAAAATATGACATCACATTACAATGACTACTCACTATGCTATGCTTATGTTGATTCTAATTAACACTTGACAAGCCTTACAGAATACACAGTTGCTGAGCTTTGTGCGAGCTCTCACTGCATAAATAGATAGCAGAAATACACCGGCTCATACAGTAAAACTTTAAGCCAACAAAAACCAAACAGTACTCGGCTTATAAGACGTATTCATGCTATGATGCTTGCAATATATTATTCAAGAAGTAACCCATTGAAGGAAGTATTTTTGCGTTTTAATTTTTGTAAAGTGTTTAACATTTCGCTAGCGAAATGAGGTTCTAGTCTAAACACGCTACTACTCTACTATTCTGCATATGAAAAACATGCCATTTCACCTTTAGATTACACAAACATGTATGTAGAGACTAAACATAAAGCACGTTAAAAGTTTAAATAACTACTTATTTATATCTCGGAAACTAATAGAATAAGATATCTAGAGCGCACAAGTCATTTTTTCATCGTTTGAAATCTGTGGGTTTTTTTCAGTCTTGCATGGCATCCTGTGGTGGAATGTACAACTGTCTTAGATACTGCCATTGGGCCTTTGATATTTGTTTCGCTGGATGCATTATTCCATAGACTTTTCGAGCAATAGAGCAAGCCGATGTTGTACTTTTGACAGTAATCCCTGCATGTTATGCACTGAGAGATAATGTTTATTATTAGCAAGTGCCCACAACTGCAAGGTTCGAATGTGTATTAGCAGCAAATAAAGATTACTTTTATGTAGTCTATGTTTCGTGTAAAAAACCAGCAATTCACTGCACAGCCAGTTAAAGCATAATTGTATTGAATGTTTATGACTGTAATCAATAAAAAGACCTTACCTGTGTTTACTTTCAATATCAAAAAATGTTATAAGTCAGATATTGTAATGATATCACAGTTGGATTTAAAAGAGATGAAATCGCAATTTTGTCGTTATTATTGAACAAAATATACATATTTTACTTAACATTATTAATACTCAGGTGGTCATATTTCTGCAACAAACTTCTTCAAATTCTAATTCTACAGTTCTTTTAAGTGATTTGCTCAATCTCATCATAACAGTACTGCGCAGATTAACGCCAGGCACACATTGTTAGTCTCATTTTTGATGATTTTTACATAATCTGTGCTGTTGTTTTAAAGGTTTTCAATGCAACTTTTTGGCTAGCTTCTAGTTTTGTTTGCCTAGTTTATTGATTTATTTATGCTTTGATTTATTTCATTTTAGTCAAAATTATTCAAATTTTATTTTGTATGTTTCTTCTGTTTTTTGCCAGGCCCATTAATGTACCACTAGATTATTTTAAGTTTACAAATTCCCTTTAAAATGTCAATACATTTTTTATTTCAAACGCCCTTACTCTCTTCATAATAAAACAGCAAGTGGCTTTTGAATACTTTTATATATCTCAAATTTAGGTTAACTTTTCTTCAACAAATGATCAAACATTATGCTTGCACAATTTATTACGGTCACACAATGCAATCTTTTGACTATCGTAGCTTAGCAATCAAGTGACTATGTCTGTGGAAAACAGCAGAATTAAGAAAACTCCGAACATTACGGAACAAATACATACAGTTACAAAAAAGACGGTAGAAGGAGAAGGTGATAGCATTTAATGCAAATCCTATTTCTTTGAAATTTAAGACAAAAAAAGTTTAAAAATATAATGCGAGTAACTAAATTCCCTGATTCACGTTGACGAATTAATATATTTCCCCTCATTACAGGGATAAGCATTTGTCCAATCAATATAGGAGAATGGCGTATCATAAATACGTCATCTAGGCCCGTAGGAGGACCTAAGTGATAGTATACTATTTTTTACTGTTCTGCCTCTTGCAATTCTTGTCAAGCATGTGCCATTTTGTGTACTTGAATGTTTTTTCCTGTGCGATGCTAGAACATTAGAACAAAGTGCGATTGCTTATTCTACATTCCTTTTAATTTTGTTTATATTTAACACTTGACAAGCCTTTGGCTTGCAAGAATTATATGAATTTATGCGAGCAGCCGTTCGTCCTTTTTTTCTTCTTGACACTTTTCCGATTTTGTGTCTTCTTCTTCTCTGACACTATGGGCCCTAGGACCATGAAAGTTGGGACTTATGAAGAGCTTGATCTGAACATGCGCATGTCATTTTTTATTTTAGTCTTCGATTTTGTTTTCTTTGTTAAAACGCCATGAGAAAAGAGTGTATTTTTGCAAGTAAATGCGAAGCATTTAATGTACAGAACAGAACATCACACAGTTGCTAAGCTTTGTGCGAACTCTCACTGAGTAAACAGATAACACAGCGTATGTCTGATCAGTCAATCAAACCTTAAGTCAACAAAAGCAAACACTACTCGGTTTATAAGGCTTATTCAAGCTGTGTTGTTTGCTAATATATTTAGCAGGTGTTACGTTATCAACCTATGGAGATGTTTTCTTCACAGTGGTCCGATTTTTTAGAATATTATAGACGCATATATGCTGTGCCATAAGCTCTGTACATAGTTGTACAACACACTGTATGCATGTTCTAAAATACTTTATATTATTTGAGAAATAACCCACTGAAGGAAGTATTTTTGCGTTTTAATTTTTGTCAAGTGTTTAACATTTAGCTGGCGAAATACGGTTCTAGTTCTTCATGCCACTGTGTGGTTTCTGTTTTCTATCTAATATATACAGCCCTGTATGTTTATCATTGCTTTACTTTCTTCTCTCTCTCTCTCTCTCTCTCACTCTCTCTCTCTCTCTCTCTCTCTCTCTCTCTCTGTCTCTCTATCTCTATCTATCTATCTATCTATCTATCTATCTGTCAATCTATCTGTCTATTTCTTTATCTGTTTCCTACTCTCTTACTTTAGCTGTCTCTCTCTGTTTCTGTCTCTTTATTGGTTTCTCTCTCTCACTCTCTATCTTTTCTCTCTCTCCCTCTCTCTCTCTCTCTCTCTCTCTCTCTCTCTCTCTCTCTCTCTCTCTCTCTCTCTCTGTTTCCCTCTCTTTTTATCGGTTTCTGTCTCTGCTTTTGTCTCTCTGTATTTGTTTCCTTCTATCTCTCATTCGCTCTGTCTCTCTCGTTCTCCCTCTCTCTGCTTCTCTGACTTTCTCTTTATTTGTTTCTTGTTTGTCTTTCTGCTTGTCTCTCTCTCACATACACACACACACTCTCTCTCTGTCTCTCTGTCTCTGTCTCTCTCTCTCTCTCTCTCTCTCTTTATTTGTTTTTTTTCTCTCTCTCTCTCTAACTGTCTCTCTCTCACCCTTTTCCTTGGCTCACAATATCTCAAGCTCAAAATATACACTTTCAAAAGAAAACACAGTTCTATCAAATATAACCCAAGCCTGATGTAATAAAACCACACTGGTAATAGAATTTTGATCAGAAATTCCCCTAACATTAGTAACAGAAAACAGCGCTTACTTTGTGTGTGTAATACCTGTTTACCTGAAGGTTTGAACAAGCGCCAGTAATAAATGTTATACATAGGCAAGATGGCAATATTTACGCTTCTTGATTTTTTTCTATGCTTCATACTTGGCCATATATGGACCAAATTGCACCACGCCAATACACATTTGCTGCATTAGCAGAATGCATTTGGTTGTGATACATTTTACCGGCCAGTAAGAAATTATAAGTGATTGGGATAAGCTTATGAATATAAGTAACATACGCAGCGACATGGCTAATACATTTAGAACAAAGGTAAGTGGACAGCCTTTTTATATTTAATAAGTATTTAAAACTTTTTTCTGCACAGAATGTTTCGAATTTTTCTATTATTATTATTATTATTATTATTATTATTATTATTATTATTATTATTATTATTATTATTATTATTATTATTATTATTATTATTATTATTATTATTATTGTATTATATTGTATTACATTATGTTATTTGAAATTAGATTCTGTGTTTATATTATTTTTAAAACATTACAGTTACTGCTAGTCATTGTGCTGCTGGCTCTGTGTTACGAGACCGTTGCCTGGCAATATGAAGAGCATTGCATTAGGGGCTGTGCAGCAGTGTGGATCACTGTTAGTAAACAATCTTTGCAAATGTTTTAAATATTATGTTGGAGTAGTGTTTTCTGAACCTGTTTAAGTACACAAGTATAGTTGGAGCAACTTTTCCCTAAAAGTGGTAACATATTTAAAATTAATGTGCGCCTTAACTTTAGCGCAATGAAAGCAATAAGTAGTTAAATAAGTGATACAAAGAAAAAGCCCATTTGCATATATTCTACTATAGTCTTGACAGTGATTTTTAATTTCAGTCTTGCATCGCCAGCTGTCATGGAATGCAGAACTGCATAAATTACTGCGTGGCGACCTATCACGTCTGTGCGGCTGGTTGCATCATTCACTGAAATAAATATGTCAACCCTGAGTAAACGTCATTCAGACATTTTTCAAAACTTTGATAATATGCACCAAGTATGAGACAGTAATGATCCAGTATGCTCATGGGACTTCCATGGCAATTTACAATATATATGTGATGCTGTTTTGGACTTTGCTTTTAAAGAAATAACATACCTTTCTGCAACTAAGTAAAGTCTATTCTTTATATAAAACATCTTTTGCATTCACTTAAGATTTCCTGTTATATGAGGGGAAACATCCCGTTAAACATATCTGACTGCAGACATTTTATCCGAAACTTTTCAATTTTCGAATACCGTTTTCTGTATCTTGTATATTGTGATTCATTTTAGCAGGCATGTTGAACAACGTTTTTTTCAAACGTCTTCGAAACGTTTTATACATGCTAGATTAATTTTTTTAATTTTAATTTTCAGCTTGTTTTACAACAGAAACGTACTGATGATCTTTTATTATCGCTCACATTGCACACTCGTGCAATACATTGTAACATAAATACATGCATAAATGCATAAATACATAAAAGAATATATTTTCATACCTATGAGAGTAGTAATTAAAAATAAATGCTTACTTTGAAAAGAAAAATATATCTAACAATAAGCTCGAAGCAGTAATTCTAACTTCTGAAAACGTGCTCCTTCACTGGCTATTTTGGCATCTGTAGTGTTCAACGTTTTATGCAAATCACAGATAGTTTCCTTTTCATTCAAAAATGAACACTTTTATTTGTTTACTACATGAACCTTTTCAACGCGTTAATTTTGACTGAAACTGTCACGTTTCTTCAACCAGAAATTGTTATAATTTTGCTTAAAATTGAATGCTTTTATTTGGTTACCTTACAAACCTTTAAAAATGTTTGGACTTCCTTCCTTACAAAATGTGTTTCTTTGGTTGTGATATGTAACTTTTATGCAACCAAAAATCGTTGCATTCCGTTTAAAAATAACCGAAATTATTTGGTTACCATACGAAACCTTTCACCAACCATAAAAGGTTAAAAGATGGTTGGGAAAACGCGTTAACCTTTTAACAATATTAACAAACATTTCAATATTTAGCGGGATATTTCGAAGAAAGGCTAAAATCGTTTTATTAGTCGTTAGTTACAACCTGTGTTGTAGTTATGACCATAAATAAGCATGAAGATATAGTATCTGATAGAGACTTGATGCTGTCAACATAAACAAATTTTATTGGCAGAAGCTAGGAAAAAAACAAAACAAATCAAAAGAAAGTACAAAGTAGTAGGAGTTCGATTCGAACGTAACTATATAAAATGTGAAACCTTATGTGAGACTGCTAAATTAGGCGCAATAAGCATATTTTTCTACAATTTCGAAGCATAGGAAACAAAAATTACTTTTGAATAATTTAATAGAATATATGAGTCAAATTCAGCAAGTCTTTTGTATTTTTGTAGGATATATGTGCTGTTTTACAAAAGCTCAATAACAGAAATATTCAGGGCATTTTAGATTATATCTATGAGAAGACGTCGTTGATCAACGGATTTCATAAAATGCCGCATTCATATAGCCATATTCAAAATGAATTTAAACCCCGAGGTTTAAATGGACTGATCGCTGAAAAATCTTAACCATGCAATTAATAGATTAATAGATTGTTTATTTATTCCATACACTGCAAATTTATTTTAGTATTTTACGCAACTCTTCAGAAATACAATCAAGCAGAACTGAACTGAATGGAATGATATCCTTATCTACACTAATATCTTTTACTATCTTTATCTAAAACCATAAATAATTCTTGCATTTAATCATGTCATTTTGCAATGGCAATGTCTTTAGTTTCCCTTCACTCCCTCCCTCCCTACCTCTCCCTGTCTTTTCTCTATGACTTGATCTCTCATATTCTCTCTCTCTCTCTGTCTCTCTCTCCCCCTCTCTCTACCACTGTCTCTCTATCCCTCTCTTTCTCTATCTGTTTATTTCTCTCTATTTCTCTCTGTCTTTCTCTCTCTTCCTCTCTCTCCCTCTCTCTATGTCTCTCTCTGTCTCTTTATTCGTTTCTCTCTCCCTTTCTCGCTTTCTTTCTTTCTAAATCTTACTCTCCCTGTTTTTTTTTTCTCTCTCTCTCTTCGTTTATCTCTCGCTCTGTTTCTAAACATAAACCATAAAGTAGCAACAGCATTATAGATATTTCCATTGAGATCATCCTTTAAAGGTATAATTATATTTTAAATAGCATAATTATGGTGCCCATTGCTTGCATATAGAAAAGACCAATTTTTCGTAAAATTAATTGCGTAATTTTAGGATAAATGCAGTGGTATCGAATGGAGCCTGTTACTGAATATAACCACGATGGGAAATTTTGACGGAAATACCACTGAAATTGAATGACTATAACCAAGTTTGCTTTGTGCATGGGACTTTTATGTGGGCTTTGGATCGATGCCAGTAACAGCTGCCATACAAGAGGTGCTTAAATTTTCTCTAACTGATTCTCTATGGCTCACGC
Source organism: Protula sp. h YS-2021 (assembly GCA_949752745.1). NCBI lineage: Eukaryota > Metazoa > Annelida > Polychaeta > Sabellida > Serpulidae > Protula > Protula sp. h YS-2021. The sequence continues at coordinate 58,170,142 of OX457028.1, forward strand.
TAAGTTTTAAATTCACGAGCATTATTTACGAGCATTATTTCACGAGCATTATTTACTGACACAAAACGTGTTGATTAGTACCAGAGCGTTGCTTAGGAGAGCTTCATCAGATACCTAAGGTGGTTCCGGATAAGACTAAAAATACATGTATGCTGCAAAAGGGAAAATGTTTACAATAAAAGTAAGTACCCAGCCATTTTAGCCTCAGCATCGAAAGAAACATGGGCTTGGGCAAGCAGTAGAAGTATGTACTTCTCTGCTTATGTATGCTGTTAACTTTTTATTGTATCTCTTCCCATGGCTTTATGCTTACTTGGTTATTTTTTCCACTTGCAAACAGAGTTTGCAAATGGGTATGTTTTGTTAAGAATCCTGGCTGAATTCTTCCTTTTTTCTCCCAAGAGGTTTCCAGAAAACGCCTCCTACGCTATTTAACGTAGTACGAAGAAATTTGCACAGAGATAGAGAATGATAAGAAGGCGAAAAATCCGCGATGAAAGTATTTTTTGACCTAAAAGTGGTTTTCAGAAAGTTTGACTAAGGAAGACGACATTTAGCAGAAGTATACAGGGTAATGAGTTGCCTTGACCTCTAAAGTGGGCTTATTATCGCAGACCGCAAACAGCCGCCATTGAGCGATAATATATTTAAATTTTGCTAAATGCTGCATATTTTGGTGGAGATCTGCCTTTTTCTAAGTATAATACAAAGCTACACATGGAAATATTAATTTCAATAAAATTTGTATGCTGAAAAAGTCTTTTAAAGAGTACTTTATAACTGCACTATAGTGATTAAGGTTCATGTCTGTATATTCGGTACAGTTATCGTGTATGCCCACGGTGGGTTGTTCCTTTAAAATTCCATGCTTGATATGCGTGGGAATTCCCTCGTAGAAAATGCATGGAAATATCTTCTTATAAAGAGCAGGGGTTCACATGCGCATAATACACATTGGAAAGAGTCTCAAATTCCGTAAATCCAACGTAACTACATGGGCATTTCCCCCAGAAAAACACACATTAGTTATGCGTGAGTACGTGGGAATACTTTCATATATTATGCATAGTCCCCAGGTGGGACTGCATATAAAATAAGTTTAAAAATGCGTAAAATCCGTCTACTATCCGTTTGAAAAAGCATGTAAAATGCGTATAAATTTTTACGTGGGGAAACATGCGTATTTTATGGGCCTTGTTGATGAGTAAAATGGACAAAATACACGTATATTACACCTAACTTGAAAATTTTACATGCATAATATCCGCTAAGATTTTGTCGGGAACTACCTCGAAAACGGTAAGAGATAGAGCTGTTTTGGGCCTTTTTCATCCTTTTGGCTTAAAGACGTTACATAAGAGGTATCTCAATGACCTTGACCTCCTTGTTCATGGTTAAATTTCAAAAATCGAATGTTGGCCATTATCTGGAAAACGGTTTGAGATAGAGCAATTTTGAGCTTATTTTCTACCCCTTTGACACAAAAGACGTTACATAAAAGGTACCTCGGTAACCTTGACCTCCACGGTCATGGTCAAGCTCAGAAACCGAAAGTTGATCATTATCTCGAAAACAGGGTTTATTTTGGGCTTATTTTCGACACTCTGGGCCTAAAAGACATTATATAATAGTGCCTCATTGAACTGACCATTGTCTCAAAAACGGTTTGAAATAGAGCAAGAGCAATTTTGAACTTATGTTTTACCGTTTGGGCCTTAAAGACGATATACAAGAGTACTTCGTTGACCTTGACCTCCTTGTTCGTGGTGAAGGTCAAAAACCGAATGTTGACCATTATTTTTCAAAAACAGTTACCCCAATTTTGAACTTATTTTGATCTTTTGTTTCTCTAAAAGAGGCTGCATTATATTTACTTCGATAACTTGGTTCAAGATACAAATATGGAAGCTGATAATTAACTGAAAGCAGTTAGATAGTTGTCTTTCGCCAGATATGTTGTGTCTGTGGCCTTGTGCCATTGCAAGTGGGTGTCATCTCTCTACGTAGCGAAATTCGGTCAAGTTGTTTTTGACAATCCACGTTTTGGTTAAAAAGAAGTGAACGGAAGTATACACAAGTGCCCACTGAGCTCTTCTTTTGTTGGTAATGTAATTAATATTTTTGGAAATGTTGAAGAAAAATCCATTTTTTTTTCAAACTCTTCTGGTGTTATGATCAGAACTGTTAAATATTTTAAAATTTTGGAGGTCGAAAATCTCATTCCCACCTGTTTTTACGTTTATGGAATTTCACCAAACATTGGAAATATTGACGACAAATCACTTTTAATCGTATTGGAAGCCATAGCAAAAGTTCGAATGTTTTGATATTCTTGACCACAACTCTCTGTAGGGTGGTAACGAAATTCAGAGGTAACTCTTTCATTGTTTTTAAGGATGAGCGATATTTTGAGAGGGGAGTGATATTACAAGAGTACATTGAATATGGCTTTATTCGATTGTTATTTGGCTTCGAACATTCAGATTGGTGATAGCAGGTACCAGCATTATTACACGAACATACTCAGCATGCCTTTATTTCGATTATTTTGGAAGTTGCAGTGATTTAACAGTTAAGGTGGGATAATACACGATTTATTATATCATTATCTTGATAATTATTGCATTTACATTACTCGGAGTGGCAGTAGCTCGCACGGGAGGAAGTTCGACATTTTAAGATGAGCGATAATGCACGAATTTATGAAATGTGCCTTCATCGCGATCATTGTTGCACTTCTAAGACTCGGAGTGGTGGTGTGAGGTTTCGGGTTGAGGTTCTTTGATTATATCGATGGCAAGCGATACTACAAGATTCATAAATTTATCCTGCATATTAATTGCATATATGTGCATCAGAATTACTGTAGCACACTTTCATTGGTATTCTTTTAGTTGTACAATATTGTTCGAATTTTAAAAACATGCCTTTATCTTTATTACTGTTGGCGTTAGCAGTCTGGGAATTATGGAATAGGACACCAGAAGAAATTCTTTAACAATATTTTGGGTGAACGATATTACAAGAATTTATTAAATATGCACTTATCTTGAAAATTATTGTGCTTAGAAAAGTAGCAGTTGCAGACTTCAGAGTTAGTCCCACAATTTCAGGGTCAGCGATACATAGCTTATTAAATATTCCTTTACCTCAGTTCTAAACACTTGGCAAGCCTTTTGCTTGCAAGGGCTATGTGAAGTTGTGCGAGCAGCCGTTTGTATCTTTTTTCTTGACAGTGATCGGATTTCCCGTGTGTCATCTCCTCCAGTGGCACTACGGACCCTAGGGATACGAAACTTGGGAATTAGGTAGAACTTGATATGAACGTGTGCATGACACTTTTTATTTTCTCCTTCGATTTCGTTTTCTTGCTTAAAATGCCATGTGAAAAGAGTGTATTTTTTGAAAGTAAATGTGGAGCATTTATCGCACAGCACAGAACACCACACAGTGGTTCATCTTTGTGTGAGCTCTTACTGCGTAAATAGATAACACGGCGTATGCCTGATCAGCTTATAAGACGTATTCAAGCTGTGTTGTTTGCTAATATATTAAGCTGGTATTAAGTTATCAATCTATGGAGTTGTTTTCTTGGTAGTGGTCCGATTTCTTGTGTCGTCTTCTTCTCTGGCACTGTGGACCCTAGGACAACGAAACTTTGGAATTGTGTAGAGCATGTGAATAATAATAATAATAATAATAATAATAATAATAATAATAATAATAACACGGATAATTTTGGTAGGGGCCATGGCCATGGCCATGGTTCCAGAAAATGGCCCGCGATGGCCCCAGATTCCATAAATTGCCCCCAGTTTTTATGTTTATGGCATGCTGTAAAATACTTTATATTGTTCAAGAAATAAGCCATTGAAGGAAGTATTTTTTGCGTTTTAAATTTTGTCAATGTTTTTGCTAGCGAAATGTGGTTCCAGTTGTTGCACTTGGAAGCTTGGAGTAAGTAAGTTTTTTTTATGAAAGTTCATTAAGTTCATGTTAATTAATATTGTCCCTTGGAAACACGGAATGGTAGTTGAAGATTCAGTGAAGTTATATTTGGTGGTTATGGATGTTACAAAATTTATAAAATTTGGAGTTTATTTCTCTTGTTAGGGGTTGATTCAAATTCATAATGGTTCTAGACGACTGAGGCTGACCTTTATGATTTCATATAATAACAATGTGCAATGGAGAAAAAACACAGTGCAACTTGTGAAGGAATGTATTATCATAGTAATATTTTCATAAATATTAAAAATACTTACTCCAGCTGTCACATTCATAAAAGTGAGGCACATTGTCGTTCTCGCTCTTGAAAGAATCTCTCATCGTTGCGGATCAGCTGGGATATTGTTCTTCATAATTAATGTTTTATTCTTTTGAATCTTAAAATTTTACTTCTGTGTTAAAAAATTTGAAGCATTTCTTAAAACACCTCTTTTCTTATTTTATTCTTTTTGATTTAAAGACGCTTAATTTTACGTCCAATAAATGACAAGCTGTGGATTATTTTGAGATCAGATATATGGCAAATTTTGCTCATGAATCTCTCACTGTTTCGGATTTTTCTTTTAATTTGATATTTTTTGTTATTTATCAAATTTTCATCAGTGTGAGACATCTTTAGAAAATATTAATTATTAGCTTTGTTATATTTCAGGTTCTGTTAATTATAATAATGCTGACTATGTGTTATGAGACTGTGGCATTGCGATATGAAGAACACTGCATGAGGGGCTGTTTTGCTGTGTGGATTACTGTTAGTATACATTTATTTAATATGAGCCTAAGTATAACTTACTTAAGCGATATATATGCTACAAATTGTTATTATCTTAACATTTCCATATCCAGTTAAACTTGAAACACTGAAGTTTATTCAGTTTCTTCGGTGACTATAAAATTAGTCAACATCTTCGGATTCGTGTTCTGCTCAGCTGTCTACGTTGTTTAATTAGAGAGGAAACTATGCCATTCATACTTTAGAAGTTTTACTTATATTTTGTCAAAATATGCGATTCATATTTAAACTGCTGAAAGCAACTATAACTGTCTACACAATGAATTTACAATGATGCTAAATGTAACTTGGGATCAGGGAATTATTAGTTATGAACTTAACCTTTAAGTAATTCTCTGTTTTATTGTTTAAATTATAATTAGTCAATTTTGCAAAAATCATAATAAGCAACTGAGTATACGAGACTGAGATACTGAGATAAAATAAAGAATACGAGTAACTTTTCGTTGTGTTAAATTGTTTATGAAAGGTTAGCTTTTGTTACGAACCCTTTCTTCATTTTAATTTCAGTCTTGCTACGCGACTTGCGGTGGAATGCAGAATTGCATAGGCTACTGCACGTGGGCGTATCATACTTGTGCGGCTGGTTGCGTTATTCTTTAATTTCTCATGCAACGAAGCAAGGCGATGCTTTAGTTGTACTTTTTATACTTAAGCTTCTGTAAAACGTAGACCTTACACTTTTGTTTCAGTATATCTTAACTTCCCGCCGTATATTTGAATTTCAATGTTTGAATTTAGAACCACAATAATGAAGTTAATGAGATCATTTATACAACATTTTTAACTATTTAACAGTCGGATGCCCACTGAATAGAATTAGACCCTTACTCCATCTTGCAATATTGATTGAATCCAAGAACCCAATTGAGATATTGGCGTTATTGTGTGTTAGTTTAGAAAATAAATATCTGAATATTTGTAGGATTTATGCATAAACGTACTGTTCGTTCAAAGCTCAGGGTAATTTTAATGATGATGTGTGGGTGTTTATGCCTGTCAAAACTGTGTGTTCATAAACTACAGATGCTATTTAGTAGGAATAGACAGATTCTGAATCCATATTGTATGTTTGAAAATAGACATGCATTCATTTTTGTCTAAAAAGATTAAAACTGATTGTGTTTTACTACGACTGAAAGAGAATGCAAGTGAGTTCCGGAGTTTTTGACCAGTTCCAGTGAAGGTGCGGACACCATAACGGTTTTTGGTGTGTATAATGATAAGTATATATATATATATATATATATATATATATATATATATATATATATATATATATATATATATATATATATGCATTAGGAAGGTTATGGGCTTGATTGCTTCGCCGTATCAGAATGAAAGTAGAACTGTAAGAATGTACATCTTATATTACTGGGGAACTCAGTTTCTTTCATCTTATTATTTTACAACGATGTGTAGTCATTTTATTTATATTTCAAATAAACGTCACTTGTACTGCGCGAAAGGTTCGTGTCCGGTATTGCACAATTGGTATGCGATTCCAAACCGATTCGATGGACAGACGTAACACTCGAGGTCTACATTCCGACGTTCTATGAACGACGATTATGCGACATTTACTCAAGGTTATGTACAGGTTACGAACAGAAGTTCCAGCAATACTTATCCCCCGGCGTTGTATAGACGTCTGAAAATATTAATGAAGCTTGGCTGTCTGGGTAGCAAAACTCATAGTGTGTCACCCATCCGTCACAGCATCCGCACCCTAGGGCTATTCGCTCACTCAGGATGCGTATAAAGTTGAGTTTCGTGCATAATTTTCAAAAATAGGTTTAAAAATTTTCATATTTTGCGCATCGTTTTGGCCTATTTTCGAACTGACCTGTCATGGTTCCCATTTCTGGAGAACTACAAGATAAGATCTATGAAACACGAATTTTCGATCTCTATGGAATGTTGCATTAAAGAGTATATAAGATGTAGAAGAAGTTACTATTTCATTGCAACAAAATGCAACGTCGAAACAACATCGGAACAATGTTGTTTATCCCAAAGCATCTATATACCGTAAATGACCACAGTGTTTTGAATTATATTCGTGATGTGTTCGACACTGAAAGAGCGGTGAATACGGCTGTGCTTATCTACCGGACGCATCTACCAATAAAAAATATACAGTTTCTTGTGTACGTGTACTCGCCATCATGAAATAAAAACTTGTTTTGAACAAAACACAGTATCTAATGCATCCAATGAATTTTTTAATAAATACATTACGAGGAGTATGGATATGCCAAATTACGAGCCAAATTTCATAATTTTTCTAACTGATAAGAAATAAGAATTTGTGTGATAAAAGATATATATTCTTTTAACGTGATCCCACGGAAAGGAAACACTGTTATGTTGCGAAAGGCCATTTAAAGTAACAAAATCTTATTGATATATTACATAAAATTATAACAATTATACAATGTGCAATAGGCGCCTGGACAAGAACAAGACACTACAATGTATGACACACAACAACGTAGTACGTGTGACAATGTACGACGTAAGGCAATGTAGAGTGTCAAAACAAAGCCACACCCAGTAAATATGAAAATATGTTTGAACATCACTACGAATAATGGATAACAATCCATACAGAAGTAACTAAAACAAACGCAGTTAGAGGAGACGGGATTGGTGTGGGGGAAGGAACTTATGAATTTACCAAACTGGATAAGCAGTATGCTAAATATGCTAAATAGGTCAAATACTATTTTTAGCTCTCGGTGCTGCTGTTCTTGTCGCTCGCGAAAAGCAACGTGTTCGGTGATTCATATGTTTTTATCGCAAACTGGCCGACAGACAGACACCACCAAAAATGGAAAATATGTATCTGCAACGAAGATTGTGAAGCTATGGAAAATCTTGAGGTTGTTTTTCTCACATGATCTCAAATAAAGATCAGTACGTTTAAAAACCGTAAGAAAACGTTCGTGTGTGCATGTAGAATATAGAGGTACGGCGGGAGGCAGTTGTAGCTATAAAAACGCAAGATAAACAACGCGCAGAAACAAAACAATGTACTTGTGGAAATTTGGCTTACCATCTACAAACCGCGTGACGAAATGAAATTGACGTCATTCTTGAAGTACTCATAAAAAGAAAATATTTGCCAAAAATGATGCTGCCCATCGTTTGGTATAGTGACGTCTTTGCGAAAGGTTGCGTTAAAGGTATTTAACAACACACTTATCCGTTGGGCAATAAAAGAAACACAGTTAATCTTGAAACCTGGTGGAACTAAAACCAGGTTCCTTGCAAAACGACGACCTGATAATTGTAAGCAACGCTTACAGTAGCTGTGGTATTTCTTCTCCTGCAAAAGGGTGGCTGTCAAGTAGTGGCTGTGTCCAGTAAATGGAAGCTGAAATAAAATTTATTGATGAGAAGGAGAAGAATGAGAGACTTACTGAGAAGCTGAAGTTACAACAAACAACATGTAAAACGAGATAATTACAAACCTATGAAATATTTATTAGTGCTGTTACCAGTTATATTATTATGGGTGTTGTTAGTTTTCGCTCTTACAAACTAGCAAAGCAAATAGGTATGCTTTGCTAGATATTCCTTTTTTATTTTTTTTCTGCTTTTTTCACTTGTGATGGAGTTTCAAAGAGTTATTGAATTGCTGGAAATTCTGGAAGATTCTCTTTTACTCCTTTTTATTTATTTATTTATTTATTTGTTTTTGCTTTTTTCACGCCGAATTTTCGTTGGTTTAAACAAAAGTCATTTACAGAAGACAATTGGATCTTGATACTTGATAATTTTTTTTACCTATGACTTTATCAGTGGCGTCTGAGGACGTCATAAATTTTTTCAAACCTGAAAATCTCGAAAACGGTTGCACCTAGCTTCCGAATAACATAAGTTATTAAACTACTTTTACGCAAAGAATTATTTTACACCTACTTTTTTAACTACAAAGTCATCTAAACGTCACTATATCGATTTGTTTCCTTAAAGTTCAACTGAATCAGAAAATTTCAAATTGAAAGAAAAACTTTATTTATGTTGCGTAAATGAGAAAAACTGAACTTGACATTTTCAAGTAAGTCAAGGGATAAGGAATAGAACAAGGATACGTGGGGTATGGTGGATAAAAGCAATGTAAGTGTCTCTGAGCCTGCGGAGATTCAAGCACACAACCCAAAAAGAAATTGGTAGGGAACTTAATACACCAGAACTCCGGTATCGGACCACACTGCAAATCGGATCACGGACCAAATAGAGGAACTTTGCACCAAAACCGAAATGCTTCCATTCATTGCTATAATAAAGGAATCTTGCAAATCGAACCAAAGGACCACTTTTGCCAGTCCCAAATGTCATTTCGAATAACGCAAAGCGGATCGTTTACGGAACAGACATGGTACTAGTGCTGAATAGACAACAATTGATGATTCGCAAGTAGAGGTTTTGCAGTTCTGCTGCCATTGAGGTTCGATGCTTGTTGTTGAGGTGTAAATTAGAGCATGTATAGAAAACACTTGTTTCAACAGAAAGATGAGTAGGAACTGATTTGCAGTGCAGAATTTTAATACATTAAGAAGTGCATCAGTTTTAAATAAAACTTTGCAGAAGCAATTTAATTGTCTCTGAGCCCTTGAAATCAACCAGATAATTTTCTTGTATTTCATTGAGACTGCTTACTCATGATAAAAAAAACTCATTTTTTCCAGATCAATATTAAACACTATTTGTATTTATGTGCATTTATTTCTATTTGTGGTAAAACTGATTGAAAAAGAGAAAAAAATTTAAAATGAGTCTTATTTATCGACTATGATACGGGTGCATTATTATAGATTATAATGCACTCGTATCGAAAATCGAACCATTTTCGCTCAGTCCGAATAGTGATCGTATTTTCGGGGTTCTGGTCCAATTTTACAAATGCAACCCACCAGAACTGGGCAGAAAAGAAAAGAGTGAATTGTTTATACTTTAAATATTAATGAACAATATATAAATATAAATCAATAACATTAACGGATAAAAATATAGGCGCAATCCTACACCTTTTCTAAGGCATAAGTACCAGGGACTCTATGCTATCAGGGATTTCATGAAATTCCTGCCACTTCCAGTGGTTTCGTGAAATCACTGCGACCGTCAGGGATTAGACGAAATCGCTAAAATTTTCAAGGATTTCGTGAAATCGCAGAAATTAAGGGTATGTTATTACACATGACCACTAACAGCATTTCAATGAATATGTTTAACTTTAGATTTTAAAATTATATATTGACTTCTCTATATTTGATTGTTTTCTGTTCATTTTTAGACGGTTTAATGAACGAACATTATTTTTGAACATAACCAAGGCTCTAAAGTATTTTTGTTGTAAATTAGTTCAGTTTTGCAATGTGTTAATAAGACTATTAAGAACCGCTAACTTTCTGAGTTATGACGTTTGAGGGACGTCTAAGGTTGTTTTATTTTTGATATAACCTTCCTGAGTGTGTTGTATTAGGAATTATCAAATCATTTTGCTTCACTGGAGTAGTGTTCTTTTTAAGTAAAAAGTATGATTTTATATTGCAGCGTTTTATAACTGTTCGATAACATGTAAGTAAGTTTTTAGAATCTTTGAACAAATATCCAATTTTTGTAGCTTGCTATAAAATGGGTTTATGGTATATTGAAATGCTCTTATGTTGTTCTTTATGATTTTCCAACACCTTTTAGTAGTACCTTTTACATTACAAAAATTGTATTTCTATTACAGAACACTGTGACCTGTAAACTACTTTGCTTTGGTGTTAATAAATATTTTTAAAAGGAGTTTTGTTTCCTTTTAATTACTTATACTATCTATATAGCTATATTTATATACCTATTCAGTACAGATATAGCATATAATGAATAAATAATACATCATACAGTTATTTCTCATAGCTATAAATATCGATCAGTGATTTCATGAAATCACTAGCCCTATTTCTCAGTTGTTACACGAACGCCCTGAAGATTATAGGGATTTCGGGTAATTCCTGCCTATGGCAGCGATTTCATTAAACCACTGAAAGCTTTAGGGATTTCATGAAATTCCTGGTTATACAGATTCCCTGTAATATATATGTACATATTTAAAAAAACTTACACATGTATTATACATTTAACTGGACTTAAAACTTACATTTCTTCTATCTGAGGCTTATTTGACTACAACTAACATGCAGAGTTCAATCACTACGTACATGCAGCAAGATTTAGGCTCTGTGGTTAAAATGGCCAGGGTTAAATAACTTACTATAGACATTGTCTGGTAATCCCAAGGTCTCGTGTTCAAATCCAGTTCGGGATGGTAGGGGAGACATTGACGCTCTCTCCAGCTGTGCGCATACAGTGGGTTAGATAACTTGTCACGGAACTCAAATTTAACGCATCCCTTTAAAAACCTTCTCTCCCTATGTGTTAAACAAAGACCAATCCAGCTTCAAAGGGATTCAAAGTGACAAAATCACTCGATTACATAGCAAAAAAATATTAATTTTTGAGATTAACAATCCTTTGGACGTAAAATTTTAAACTACTAGCCCCATATTTTGGCCTTATTTTATCATTTTAATGCAATTTCTGTTGAAAATAAATCCCAGATGAGTCAAGAAATAATTTCTGATATCGCAAAAATAATTTTGATTTCAAAATTTTAATACGTGCTATCAGAAATGCTAATATTGGTTCAGAAATTTATATCAAGAAATTTAAAATTAAAATTCTAGATTTCCCTGATAAATTTAGAAATGATGAAATGATTACATTTAATTTAATGATTTCAAAAATACTAAAAAGGGGATTTCAAAATTTGTAATGTTTTTTGCTTCTGAACATAAAGCAGGATAATTTTATCTCATTTTTAAGGTATTATGATTAAAACAAAAATGGAAATTTTCCAATCCCAATTAAAACAGTAAAAAGAGTTTCGCTTTTATGTACAGAACCGTATCATATAACTAATCTCGTTTAACAGGTTTTCTTATGATAATGAAGTCAAAGATAAATATCCAGTGCACTTATTGTCTGCTGATAATAAGTAGACTGATAAAAAATAAACTAGTTATAAATGTGTCAATAAAAGGTATACCTGTTATTTCGTCAGAAGTCACGAAACGTTTATGAATGAAACTCGAGGATAGTTTTGTTCAAATAAATAAACAAAATTATAAAACAATGGCAAGTGACAGTCGATATGTTTGATAACAGTACCTGCTAAAAATGTTTTGTGTAAAAAATCAGAAACAAAGGATCAGCTTGAAAAGAAGTTGTTTATTGCAATAGACACTAAAACATCAAGGTCTTATGCAAACTATTGCAGAAAAGTGTGTCACCAAACTGTTGTGATGAAAGTCAAAGTACGACCCCTCCTCTTTTCGCTTGCTGTCGTGGTGACATAACAGTCGCGAGAATTCTTATTTCCCATGGAGCATCTGTGAATGTATCAGGGAACGAACCGTTGATTATGGCTATTAAATAGGGATACTGCGATTTAGTGGACTTGCTTCCTGAAAAGAGATCCGATAAAGGCACGCAGTTTCGATGCCCCAACCCGGATGTGGTGTTACAGTCGATTCACTACGCATGCGTACTGAGGCAAGTTGAAATATTCGAAATTCTGGTTAAATATCATTTTAATTTAGAAAGTGTGTGCCAAAATGGATTTCGTCCTATTCATTACGCTGTGAGGTATAACAGGAGAACGATAATTAAGTCACTGTAGGACAACGATGCCGATCTAGAAGCAAGGCAATACACCATTGCATTTGGCCGTCAGCGGAAATCAGTACGCTACGGTAGATGTCTGATAAATCTTGGCGTCGACACCGGCATCAGAAAGAGTGATAACAAATCTGTTCTCGATATTGCCACAGAGAAAGAATTCAATAGAATCCTAAAATTACTGAATAGAAAAATCAGAGAGGACACAAAGAGCAAGATTGGTGTTGAGATATCTCAAATAGTACGTCAGTTAGTGCGACCAGTAACTCAGGATTTCCACCACCTGATGTATTACAGGAGATTCTCGGGCTTATGCACAGTTTTTCTTGTTTTCAGAGATACGTCGCGATAAACTTGACGCACATACCCCATCGCCCGACTATGTTTCGTGGAGGGGGGGGGGGGGCTTTCGGGAATGCCTTACCCAGCGAAGCTACGCAGGTCGAATACCACCAAAAGCGGCAGATATGCAAGGGAGAAGCCTCCCAAATTTCGCGTATGAACCATACAGTATACCTGCTCGATCAAATTCTGCCATGGTCATGGAATGTATGTTATCGAACATTTTTAATCACGTCATCATCGACCCACTCATACAACCCGCATCATTTCAGACCTGCCAAGCATCATCCGATCAAATACAGCGAGCACTGCCCCAAATAACTGCATCCGACAACGAAAGCAAGCCCACGCCCACGATCAACCCACCGAAAGCTGCCTTCTACACTTGAAGATCCCAACGCCACAAGTTATAGAAGATTCGAGGAAAAACAGCCTAAATCTTCTCACCAATACACCAGGCAAAAGTGGGCTGGAAAACAACGATCCCACCTCGATCTCGTTTCAAGCGATTCGATAAGTGCTGAAAAACAGCGCCCTCATCTCATGCGGACACCGAGTGATTACGGGTAGATACCAAGAAACCAGTAAATCCTGTCCAGCAAATCTTAACCAAACGGTAAAGGCGATAAGATAATCAATGCCACATGCCAGTGGCCCAGTGTAATGTGGCTATGGGCTATGCAATAAGTAAGGGGTCCGTCGTGTGCCTGCTCGTCCATCCCTCTTTCTGTAAACTTCTATTTACTGCTACTGGTTTTTCAATTCCCATCGGCTTATACTAAAATTTTGTGGAAATGTGGCTGAATTAGGGATAAAAATTGCCATTAATTTAATTTCGAATTTCGGCACCTTTCACCAGACTGGGTCGAATGGAATTCAATTTGCATGGAGACTTTTAAAACATATACTTTCATGTTTGAAACATTGCATTATTTTTATATGGGTCAAAATGGATCAAAATTATCAATTTTGCTTCACGACTTTTGCCTAGAGAAGATCTCAGGTACAGACCGAGTCTTTCGAAATTTTTGAATAAAAATTACACATTCTGCAGCGAAAGTCGGGACTGAGAGATGTAGTACAGACCAGTTCTCAGCAACTATGAGGCGAAGCCCTTTAGAACTCCAAGCTTTACAAACATACATATTACAGATATGTATTATCTTAGAAATAACATATGGATCAGAAGTTTGTCAAGAACTGAAAATACTTAAACAATTTGTACTGAGCCTTGAAATTTATGATGCAGGTGTGCGTCGTATTATTTTTGAATCGGGCAAACAAAATGGACAAATCGACACCTTTACCAGAATGGATAAAAATATTATACACTTTTCATGGAGACTTTTTGTTCGTCCAGACAAGTTCGATCAGAAACTATGAAGCAGAGTTTTTCTCAAGTTTTACACAGTGAAAACATATCCAATGCTATTTTTCTCTATTTTGAAACTGTTAAAATTTACAATTTTACAGCGACATTTGGTGGCCCTTTAGGAATGAACAGTTACATTTTATAGACCAGAACGAACTTAAGGTTGAGGATAAAGAAATAGTTAATAACAGAATAAAACTTTTCACCAAAATGATTTTTTTTTGGGGGGGGGGAGTTTGCATCTAACTACTCTGAGCGCCTGGACACCATCACTTATCGGTCTTGCCGCCTTGTTCCGTTTTCCTGTGTGTTTGTCTGAACAGTTAATTTTTTTATTATTTATTGTAAAAAATCATTTATAGCATCTGTTTATCCTGGTTAAGAATAAGTACTTTCGGTATTTTTTGTTACGAATCAGTAGTTAATTGTTGCTTATTTCAAACTGCCACTGCCTCGGAAATTTTACAAATTTCAAAAAATTGTTCGTAATGTGCCCCATCGTTGTTCTGTGCCTAGATGTGAGGATAAACCACTCAAATGCATCATGCATTGGGTGAAGAAATTTAATTTTCGAGGTACCCTTAGCGATATATGCTAAAAGTTAAAGGCCCGTTGAGGATGTGTACACTCAGTGTCGTCTTCGCTCTTCATGGTCAACATTTTAAAACTACTTGAAAAGAGTGTGTTTTCACATCGTTTCTATAATGAATGCTAGCCGCAGTAACGTTTTGTCGCTTTCAGACAGATTTCACAAATATATTTTTATTTGTGTCGACGAGGTGTCGCATGTGTAATTTTTAACATCTTTTATTAAATTTAAAACATGGTTGGTGATTTTCCTACTGACTTTAGCGTGTTTTTTAGCTACGAATCAATAGTTTTCAACCATTAAAAGAATGGTGTCTACTTCGATTCGTCGTCACGGCTGCATTTTTTAGTTCTTATTCAAGGGCAGGCTGTACTTGGCGTTAAAGCTGTAGGAACCATTAATTGCGTGCTCGTATAAAATGTGGCCTTCCGGATTCGAACTGGGGACCCTACCAAGCGAGCATCTTTACGATGCACAACTGATTAAAGGAAACATGTTAAACATCTTGTTTCTTATCCTTCCAATAATCAATAGCATGTCCGAAAAAGCCCTTTCTCTTGATTTGTAATATATTGTTTGTGATTTGTATTTTTCATATATTTTATAGAAATGCCAAACTGCAGCTGTTCATTAATCTTGTCTTGGGAAATTGGCATAATCTAAAAACTGCTTAAGGACGCTAGTAATATACAGTACTGGTTATGAAATGAATGGTACAACTGGTTAAATTTGTTGCGACACATAACAAGTAACCTGTCAGTTCAGCAGCATTATTATGAATAGCCTATTGTATTTTGTATGGATTCACATAATATTTGGCGTAGATTCAGAAAACACGTTAATTTTCCCCATACAGCCCTGTTTTATATCAATCAAAAGATTCAAAACGGTGTATTCTGTTATCAGTCGTGACGCAGGGTAATCATACAAAATGCGGTAGAATCGGAAACCTCGCACATGGATTTTTTTTGTGTTAGGTAGAAGGCAAATTCATTTATACTCGTTCTCTGGTTTCTTTTCTGTTTAAAATTTTGATTTTCAGTCACCTATATGCGTATCCTGGTACTCTAAACAATGACTAAAGAATTTTCCATTTGGATGTCCGCTGTCGCCCATGTGCCATGTTTATTTCCCACATCAAGGCATATTTGGATGTTACTGCTTGGGCCAGTTTTACTGTCATAGTTACGTAATGATAGAAAAAGACTTGTCTTAAAATGAAATATAAATTCACTTGTGTTCTTTGATACTTTCTTGGTTTTCCGTGTCGTATAAGCTGAGTGATTCTATGATAAAGGTAATATGAGAAAAGGTATTTGGATTGTTTGAGCTTCAAATATGAACCTGTTCGTATGATGACGAATATGCACCTCTCTCAGGAGTAAACTCTACGAAAAGCACGCAAATTGTTGAATAAAATTGTAGAACAAAATAAGAAACAAGAAAGAAATGTATTTAATTCTTTTTTCGATTGGTTATAGGTTGGCCATATAGCCAATACTGTAAACTGTCCCTTCAATAAAATCCGAGTATCCTCACACATGGATAATTAATGTGGCTTAATATATGAGTGAAATGGGAATAAATATCTGTATTGCCTACCAAAATTTTCCTGTAACTTATTAATTTTACTACAGTAATACCTTTCCCGCTCTTTTAGACATTCGGTCTAAAATTTGACTACACAAGAATTATACTACACTACACAAGAACACCGGACATATACACTTTTTAGTCTTAAACAAAATATGCACGTCACCAATTTTTTTAAATTGCGTGGCGTATACAAACGTTATCATTATGCAAAGGTGTAGCTACCTAACCAGCCTAAAATTAAAACCAATTTGACTATGCTGGTTTCATACCATGTACCATTTGTCCTGAGACAAATTAAAAAAAATGCTTAATGACACAGCACCAAAAAAAAAATAATTAGACCGAATTCAGTTACATATCTGAATGACTCGCTTGCAGAAACCAATAAAGACACTATTTGTATTACATTTTGACCAAGCAGATCAAATTCACGCAGTACTCTGTCTTTCTCGTCGTTTGGCCAAACTTCCGGTGTTCGACCTCGAACTTGTCCGATAAGGTCAAGGTCACCGAGGTACCTCTTACATAACGTTGTTTAGGACCAAAGGGTAAAAAATGAGCTCAAAATCGCTCTGTCTCTAACCTTTTTTGAGATAATGGTCAGCTTCCGGTTTTGTCCTTGAAAGTGACTGAGAAGGTCAAAGTCACCAAGTTACTCTTATGCAACGTTGATTAGGACCAAAGGGTTGAAAATAAACTGACAATAATAAATTATTTCTCTATCTCTGACCGTTTTCCAGACATTTGTCAACTTCCGATTTTTCACCCTGACTGCGACCCAGAAGGTCAAGGTCATCTAGCTACCTCTTGTGTAACGTTGTTTAGGCCCAAAGGTGGAAAAAGTTCAAAGTTCCAGATAATGGTCAACTTCCGGTTTTTTAATTGACCATCAAACCGGAGGTCAAGGTCATCGAGGTACCTCTTATGTGCCGTCTTTTAGGCCAAAACAGTCATAAATAAGCTCGAAATCGCTTTATATCCGACCGTTGTTACGATAATGGTCAATCGTTCTTTAACGCTTTTCGATATACAAAGGTCACTTGACATTTGACCTTGAACCTGACTGTCGAACTTCAGATCGCGAGTTTAGTCTGTACTGAACTCTGCAGATGTTTTAGAAAGGATTTGAGCGCTATTGTTATATACAAGGGCTTAAAATATACTTTCACCTTAATTTGACCTTGACCTTCAAGGTCACGGTAATTTTTTGCAGAATTCACGACGTCTCATTATCCTCTATCTGTGAGCTAAATTTCATCTTCCTACGTCTTCCATCTTCCTTCAAATAGCATAAACTAAATTAAAACATTGAGAAAAACAATATATACCCTTTGGGAAATGGGGAAAATTGAAACGCTACATCAGCATCAAAAATGCTATAATCGCTCTCACTGTGGACAGTTGGACAATCAATATAACTATGCTGATTCCATATCGTGTGCCTTAACTGACTGATCATAGCGTTTGCCCACCTTATAATGGGCTTCAATGGCAAAATTTCAATGTTCATTTTCTGCATATAAAATGACAGTGAATTTCTAAAAAAGGAATTCAGGTGAGACAACTAGACTTGCTACATTATGTCTCTGCCAAATATGGCGGTCCTAGCCCATTCCCCCGCTCAGAGGAGTTCGCATGACAAGGGTATGGCGAAAAAAAAGGAATCATACCGAATCGTACGAATTCCATAAATTAAGGAACTGAAAATGCCCAGGTGTAATAAAACAACAAAACGGAATATATGTGATAACTGTCGTTATGACTCAGCTCAAGACTTCTTTTAACGTGTGCATTCATGAAGTCACGGGAATTTAGAAAATCACAATATAATGCCTTATACACAATACTGGGAAAAACTGTAAAAGGAAATTGATTAATGATATTATTATGGAGCTAAAATCCCGCAAAAAAAGTTATTTAAGCAGAATTTAGAATCACTGTTGTGTCGTAATCATGATGACATGACGCTGACTGTCGCAGGAGTGTACTGCTTACTGCTCAGAAACTCCCAGAAAGTACTGCAAAAGCAGTTACTAATAATACATTCAATAGTGACTGTGTAAACGAAAAATGGACAGAACACTAATTCAACTGATGTCACCATTAAATAACCCCTCTACACACGGAAGTTGTAAATTAACAAAAATGGATCAGCAGTAGGTTAAATATGCATTCAGTTGGAGAAAACTAGACAACAACCAGGAGTGCTCTCTGTGCTGTTTATTAAATATATCCAGCCGAAAACTCTTCCCCCCCCCTCTCTCTCTCTCTCTCTCTCTCTCTCTCTCTCTCTCTCTCTCTCTCTCTCTCTCTCTCTCTCTCCTCTCTCTCTCTCTCTCTCTCTCTCTCCCTCTCTCTCTCTCTCTCACTCTCTCTCTCTCTCTCTCGTTGTTCGCGATAAAGGGAAAAATGCACGGTGGTTCATAATTTTTGTGACTATTAAAATGAGGTTTATTTTTATAACTTTTTCATATACACTCAATTGTGAACAGTTCCAAGGAGAGGAAAAAATTACCTGTTTCTCAGCCCCAGGCCAGGTCACTGAAACCACAAGCAAAAGAGCGCGGCCGGATCTCAACATATCGAGTAAAAAAAAGAAATGGATGAACAAAGAAACCGATACCAAAAATTTAAAAACATTAACCCGGAAAGCTAAACTCACTACAAAGTCTCTTCGGCGCTCGACTTCCTATGCGAAGTTTATAAAATATACTTAAGATTGATAATATAGCTGTTATGGTATAAAAAAAACGAGTCAAGAATTTTGACCAATGTCGAGTCATCGAAATATAAAATACGAAATATCAAAAGTTTGGCTACGGGCAGGTATATTTTTTTCGGTAAAAAATATAACATCGGCCGTTGGCTGGGTCAAATTTTTCAAATATTTGGATGAGAAACAAGGCTAGTTTTCTTCATTGCCTAAGCTATGGCTTTAAGAAACATAAATGCCAAACTGCTATTCAGCTACCTGAATCAATTTCAGTAGAATAACACACTTTTTTATACACCACTATATGCACATTCTTTTATATTGCTGATTATTTTTCTCCTCTGAAATACAAGTAATGCTCAAGCCGGCGTATAGTACCTATACAATTTGTCATGTTAACCTTTTGTGCATGAATCGCTCGACGCGGCACCCAATACACAACGGGAGAAATTTAGCGATTAAGGAAAAAGAGACCATGAGATGCACCAATAACTCTTTTCTTGAGATAACATATTAACGATTTAAATAAGCAAAATGATGCGTATCTTAGTAAACAATTTTAAATAAAAAATCAATTATTAATATCATTATCAACACTAAATAAACAGGAACAAAGAAGGGAAAATTTATTTTCGAATGTTTAATATAAAAACGTAAACTACCGATATCGGTAAATCAATTATTTATGTCAAGAATTTGACTGAAGATTTGATGTAAGAAACTTTTTGTTGATATCAAAATTTTCAATTGCTATATCGCTAAAGCACCTCAAATTTATGATATAAAGAAATTATTGCGACAAAAAAAAGATTTATGATGCCATTATTCAAATTCATATATCAAGAATTCATTAATTCTTTATCTCAGTATTTAAATTTTGTGTTTCCCTAATAATTTTATAATATCAGTAATAATTGGTTCCTTCAAAGAAGGGCACCGCACTGAATACTTCTCATGGCTGTTCGTATGTTTATTTCTTATCCATTGTTTGTTTCATTCAATAAACATTTTTAATCCTTTTTTAATTAGAAACATAATAGCGAAATAATTTTCGAAGTCGAAGTCTCATTCGATTATGGACAGTGTAATGCTGTTGTGTTTAACGTTGACGTTTAAATAAAATATTATTGTAACATCTCCTGTCAGAAAAGTCATCAGAATTGAGTAAAATAACAAAGTTTTACTCTATAACCAGCTGATTTAATATTAAATGGACAAGCAACTATTTTTCCGCATTCAAAATAGAAATTTAATTCGTTTGATTTAATAAGTTTCAAATGTTCACAATGGCAATTAAATCTGTAAAAAAAAACTTTTCAGCTGACAAACGATACTAAATCATATAACCAATCTCGAAAAATACTTTTCTTATTATAACCAGGTTAAAAATAACTATTGAGTTATTGTGGATTATTGTGTGCACACGATAAGTGTGCTGATACCACCCTCAAGTTATTTGCTGTTATGCCTATAAAGGCAACAGTAAAAGCTGTTGCCTTTTCAATTCTGTCAGAAGTTGTGAAAACTCCAGGATGTTTCATGTTTAAAGAACGAAACAAAATTACTAAAGAATAACAAGTGACAATCTATATGTTTAATAAGAGTAACTGCTAAAAATGTCATATGTCATATGTAAACATACCGAAACAAAGGACCAGCTTGAAAAGCAGTTGTTTATTGCAACAGAGACTAAAAACATCAAGGCTTTGTATAAACTGTTGCAAAAAGGTGTGTCACCAAATTGTTGTGATGAGAAACAAGGCAAGACCCCTCTTGTTTTTGCCTGTTGTTATGGTGACGTAACAGTCGCGAGAATTCTCATTTCTCATGGCGCATGTGTGAATATATCGGGGAACGAACCAATGATTGTGGCTATTAAACACGGGCATTGCGATATAGTAAACTTGCTTCTTGAAAAAGGAAGCGATAAAGACGTACAGTTTCGATGTCCCGACCTGGACGTGGTCTTACAGCCGATTCACTACGCATGCGTAATGGGGCAGGTTGAAATATTAGAAATTCTGGTCAAATATAATTGTAATTTAGAAAGTGTGTGCCAGAATGGACGTCGTCCTATTCATTACGCTGTGAGGTATAACAGGAGAGCGATAATTAAGTCACTGTCCGACAACAATGCCGATCTGGAAGCTCGCGACAACCAAGGCAACACACCATTGCATTTGGCCGTCAGCGGAAATCAGTACGCTACAGTAGAATGTCTGATAAACCTTGACGTCGACACCGGCATTAGAAACAGTGATAACAAATCTGTCCTCGATATTGCCACAGAGAAAGAATTCAACAGAATCTTAAAATTACTGAATAGAAAAATCAGTGAGGACACAAAGAGTAAGACTAGTGTTGAGGCATTGGATTTCTCGAACAGTACGCCAGTCAGTGCGGCCAGTAACTCAGGATTTCCACCACCTGATGTATTACATGAGATTCTCGGTTTCATGCGCACCTTTTCTCGCTGTTCAGGCATACACCACGACACACTTGACGCACATACCCCAACGTCTGACTATGTCTCGTATGGGGGCTCTCAGGAAGGCCTTACCCAGCGAGGCTACGCAGGTCGAACACAACCAAAAGCGGCAGATATGCATGGGAGAAGCCTCCCAAATATAGCATACGCGATGGAACCCTATAGTATACCTGCTCGATCAAATTCGGCCGTGGTCATCGAAGGTATGTTATAAAACATTCTTAAATTTAAGTGTTTTTAATCACGTCGTTTCGTACTTTTCGAGTCATGTAACTGGGATTTATCTACGTACCGAGATATTACTCTGCATGCCTTAGGATAAGTCGCGTAATATCTCTTCACCCACAAAGACTATATGCAACAAAATTCAGATTTTAACCGCCCTCCCCCCCCCCCCCCCTCCCCCTCACAGCTCACTCACTAAAAAACATTAAGGCAGGCAGACATCCTCTCCCTCCCCTAATTAGATAATTCAATGGTTGATCCCGTATCAGTGAAGCCCTGTGTTTATATGCTTGCAATAATCTAGGTCAAAATAGGAATAGGAATACGCAGAAGAAAATGTAAAATCGAACGAAAAATGGGAGAGTGGCCGCAGGTTTTTTAGCGGCTATAAAACAATAATCACCTTTGTGTGTCCCTACCGTATTCCGTGGCTCCACAACCGAGCTAGCATATTTTTATACCCAAATGGACCAAACTATGCGCTGTACAAATGTCTCGACCCTCCAGCTCACTTCAGGTTTCTATCAACATTGAAAATCGAAAAAACCTTTTGGATTTAACAGTAACAGAGAGAACAGATATCTTTTTTTTGTTTTTTTTTGTTTTTTTTTTTGTTTTTTTAGTTTTGTTTTTTTTGTTTTGTTTACAAATAAAACAGGTGAACGCACATACATATCTCTGGACAACATAAAAAACGCCAGATAATGAGCACCACTCTCGTTTTGCCATACATTGTTTCCAGCAAATATACACACCGACAAATCGTAGAATTTTTGGTCATAGCTGCTTACAGAAACACATTTTAAATCTGAAAAGGCTGGTATTTTACTTTATAAAATCAAATTTATAAAAAAATGATACTATGGTATGTATTTAAAAGAAACCCGTACTGTTTTCGTTCACAGGTCACTATGGCAACCAATACGCCCGTATTGTCCGGGAAAAATTCGGTGACCTGATGTCAAATATGAGAGCAGAGGATATTATGCCAAAATTGTTCGCAAAACGCGTTCTTTCTCGGTCGGTGTATGAAAAGTTACGAGAAAAATGCCAGACGCCGACAGAAAGGAATGAGGTGATTTTAATGGGTATTATGGCAGGTCCTGAAGAACATTATAAAGTGTTTGTCGATGCTCTACGCGAGACCAACCAAGACCACCTCGCACATTTAATCGACCCACTTAAAGAACTCGAATCATTTCACACCGGCCAGTCACCGTTCAATGAAGCACAGCGAGCCCTGCCACAAATAACGGCTCCAGATAACGATAGCAAGCCGACGCCCACGATCGACTCGACGAAAAAGCAGACAAATACCCAGCTGCCTTCTACA
The DNA here is from genome assembly GCA_949752745.1 of Protula sp. h YS-2021. Lineage (NCBI taxonomy): Eukaryota > Metazoa > Annelida > Polychaeta > Sabellida > Serpulidae > Protula > Protula sp. h YS-2021. The sequence continues at coordinate 58,193,341 of OX457028.1, forward strand.
CTTGAAGATCCCAACGCCACAAGTGGAATAAGATCCAAGGGTCAACAGCCTAAATCTTCTCAGCACTACACCAGGAAAAAGCGCGCTGAAAAACAACGATCCCACCTCGATCTCGTTTCAAGCGATTTGATAGGTGCTGAAACACAGCGCTCTTACCTCGAGTGGACACCGAGTGATTTCGGATCGCATCGCTGGCTGGGCAGAGACCACGAAACCAGGAAATCCTGTCCCGCCAATCTTAACCAAACGGGAAAGACGACAAGATTATCAATGCCAAATGCACCTGCCAGTGACCCAGTGTAATGTCGTAAACGGCTGTGTCATTAATATTGGCTGTATTGTCTCTCTGTTCGTCCATCCGTTCGTCCGCCCAGTCTGTAAACTTCTATTTACTGCTACTACTTTTTCAGTTTTCATTGGATCGTAGAAAAAATTTGCGGAAATATGGCACACTTAGGGGTAGAAAGTGCCATTAATTTAGTTTCGAATTCTTGTGTTGTCCATGAATGAGCAACGTCGTTATTTTTTAAAACTGACAAAAATTGTGTCAAAAATGAATAAAAATCAACACAATTTGCATCGAGACTTTTTCTAGACGAATTCTAAGCCAAGCCTTTTAAAACTTCACACACCAAAAGACATACATTGCATGTTTGAAGCATTGTATCAGTTTTTGAAATGGGTCGAAAATGGATGGTTCTGTAAGTTACTTTGTCAAAATGGACAAAAATTAACACTTTTACAACGAAAGTCAGGAGGGGGAGAGCATAGCCTAGCCTTATAGATCTTAAAGCATTAAAAATATATATGCCAGATGTGTATTATCTTAGAAATAATTTGTGGATCAAAAGTTTGTCAAGAACTGAAAAAAAAATTTATTGAATCTTGCAATTTCTTGAAACTTTACAGAGAAAGCACGCACAACGCAGGTGTACAACGTAGCATTATTTTTGAACCGGGATAACAAAATGGGTAAATAGACATTCTTACCAAAATGGGTTCGTAAAGACAAATTAACAAAAATTATGAAGCTGAGTTTTTTTCTCAAGTTTTACACAATGAACATATATCTATTGCAGATTTTTCTTTTTGAAAATGATAAAATGTGCATATTTTATAGCGACATTCGGTGGTTGTTGCTGAGCCACGATATCGTTGTCGAAATGAACACTAGGTAAATTTTTAGCTCAGAACGAACTTAAAAGTTCACGATGCAAAAAATAGTTCATAACAAAATTGAAATTTTCGCCAAAATATAAATTTTAAGGGAAAAAGTTTGCGTCTTGCTACTCTGAGCGCCTGGACACCATCACTTATCGGTCTTGCTTTGTTGTTCCTTTCTACCGTACGTTTGTCTGAACTGTTAATTTGATTATTTATTGTAAATAACGCAAAACCATTTATAGCATCTGCTTATCCTGGTTAAGAATAGGCACTTTCGGTAGTTTTTGTAATGAAACAGTAATTAATTGTTTAAATAAAGCTCGTTTGTTTTAAGCTGCCAGTGCTTTGAAATTCTGCAAATTTCACAGAGCTGTTCGTAATATGCCCCATCGTTGTTCTGTGCCTAGATGTGAGCATAAACCATTCTAATGCGTAATGGGTGAAGAATTTTAATTCTGGAGGTACCCTTTGTTTGTCGTGATGGTTCATACCTTTTCTATATACGATAAAAGTTAAAAGCCAGTTGAGGATTGTACACTCAGTGTCGTATTCGCTCTTTGTGGTCAACATTTTAAAAATACTTTAAATGAGTGTGTTTTCACATAGTTTCTGTAATGAATGCTAGCCGCTGTAAAGTTTTGTCGCTTTTGGACATATTTCACAAATATATTTTGTATTTGTGTCGACTAGGTGTCGCATGTGTGATTTTGAACCTCTGTTATTAAATGCTAAAATATGGTTGTTTTTTTTTAGTTGCGAATCAACACGAGTTTTCAACCATTAACAGAATGGTGTCTACTTAAAATCGTCGTCACGGCTGTATTATTTCTTGTTCAAGGACCGGTTATACTTGGTGTTAAAGGTGTAAGGACCATTTATTGCATGCGAATATAAAATATGGCCATACAGATTCGAACTGGGGGCCCTTTGCCTACCAAAACTAAATCAAACATTTTAAACATCTTGTTTCTTATCCTTTCAATAATCAATAATCAATAGCATGTCCGGAACAGCCTTTTCCCTTGATTTGTAACTGATTGTTTGTGATTTGTATTTGTTTTTAAATATTCTATACAAATGCCAAACTGCAAATGTTCATTATAATCGTTTCCTGGAAAATTGACGTATTCTAGAGAACTGCTGGAGGAAAGCATTGACGTACAATTGACGTCCTTTCCAAAGTCCAACTGAGCCACTGTCCATGGACGGAAATTGCTAATAAATATTTGTGCTATTAACCAAAGTGGGTATTCGGAGATTAACGAGCTGATAGTTGCCTTTAGAAAACAGTCCTTTGAGATGAGCAGAAATTGCCGTTTAGGTCCGCCCACTGACCTAGACGGATTTATGAATAAGCCGTCCCTCTGATTTGATTGGTCTAAAATTATCTGTACTCAATGAGGGTAGCTGTTAAGCATTCAGCAACCTCATTCATTTTACTCTCCTCGCGTGTAACACATTTTATATAATTAAGCTAAGAAATAAATTTGTTTAAATTTTGTTGGAATATCTCTATTATTTTTTTTTCTTATATAGTATATTCTGGATACCTCTGGGACGCTTTAAACATTACTGCTGATATTTAAAGTATTTTCCTTTAAACTGGGACGAATATTCGGATAGGTGTTGCTGTGACGTTTTAAACTGGATTCTTTTGTGTCGTCATTAGGATTCTGTTGTTTCGTCACAAGATCAGTTACTACAGTAAACAATTTTAAATAACCCAGGATATCTTGTTACTGACGCTCCGTGCAAACCTTGGATAATTTGTGAACCAGGAGAATTCCAGCTGAACGCGAGTGAGTAATTTTTAAAATTTTACATCTTTTTCGATGTTATGTAACACCGTTTGGGCTTTTCATTTCAATTATCCATTCCAAACAGGAATTCTTTACTTTTTATTGTACAAAACAATTAATATTTTTATAAATATCGGGACTCAGTTTGGACTTCATATTATTTACTTTATTACCTAGAACTCCAGTTTGGACTTCATATTATTTACTTTATTACCTAGAACTCCAAACTAAACTCCCTATTATTACTTTTTACTTGCATCATTATAATAATAACGATTAAGTAATAATAATAATAATAATAATAATAATGGTAATAATAATAATAATAATAATAACGGGACTCGGTTTGGATTTCATAATTAATCTTAATATGTACTTTGAACTCCAAGCATGACTCCCTCACTTTTTACTGAAGCTTCATTGTTTCACTGGTTCGTTATTAAATTAGCAATAATTGCATCATTTTATTTAAGCTATTTTTTTTTTTTTTTTTTTTAAACACTTTTTTCTCCTCTTCCTGTCTTGTCTATAGATATGGCTCCAAAACGAAAGGCATCTAAAGCAACTGCTGCTTCCTCCAAGAAGACAAAAAAAGATGACATTGTCCAGGAAGTCGTCCAGCAGCTCCAACCAGTAATCGCCAAAGCTATACAGGACGCCATTGCGACACAAACGACGGTCACAAATCGGGAAACATTAAATCAGGAAGACCAAGACGAGGACCTTGAAGTTTTATTTCGGGATGCGGACGATCCACACCTTGAAGGTGAGCCTATCAATTCAGCCTCCAGTACTCTGCACCTACATGTCGCCAGGAACGTTCTGGACAAAATTAAGCGTGATCAGTACGTTTCCTTAGTTGAGTTGCTGAACCCGGATGAACAAGACATTAGCCTTAATATTTCACACAGTGGCAGTGTGACTCTCAATAAGAAGGCCAAGCAGCTCAAAATTGCATCCTGTGAGCAATGGTTTTCAGCTTTTTTAATTTTCTCTTCAATTTATCAAGAATACTTTCCAGATCAGTCACGGCAGCTCTTTAAATATATGTCGTTTGTACAAGGCTTGTATAAATCGTTCGGTCTAGAAGCTGCTCTCAAGTACGATGAGGACTTCCGTAAATTCAGGGAGCGTTCCCCTGATCTTACATGGGATAGTCTTCATCAGGAAATTTATTTGTTGGCCGCAGCAAAATCGGCACAGTTGAAACAGTTCCGTTCCCAAAGCCAGCCCTTTCGGAAAAACGTGTTCTGTCCCCCGGGTTATTGCAGACAATTTAATTCCCAGGGAATCTGCACATGGTCAAACTGCGTGTACAAACACGAGTGCTTTAAATGTCAAAGTGACCACCCAGGCAGAACATGCCGCACCACTGAATTTACCAATGGCAAGCAAAACAAAACCCTCGCCAAACCTAAAAAATAGTTATTCTTTACCCACACCAATTGATCCAGATAGGCTTGCCATATTGCTGCAAAATTACCCCCACAAACAGTTTTTGATTGACGGTTTTCGCTACGGCTTTAACCTCAGATATGATGGTCCCGATCTAAAATACGAACTTCCGAATAATAAATCAGCTACAGACCGGAAAGATATTCTTATTTCTAAGATCAATAAATAGATACAATTAGGCCGCGTGTCAGGCCCCTTTTCACACCCTCCTCTTCCACATTTTCGCGTCAGCCCCTTAGGACTGGTACCCAAAAAGTAAAAAGGCAGCTTTAGACACATTCATGACTTGAGTCAGCCAAAAGATATTTCTGTAAATTCTGGCATTGATGACATTTATTCTTCGGTCAGGTATGAGACGTTTGATCAAGTTGTAACATTAATTTTACAAAAAGGAAAGGGTGCATTAATGTCTAAATGTGATATCCTAGATGCATTTCGAATCATTCCTATAACTAAACGGGACCATCATTTGTTAGGTTTTAAAGTAAATGGCAAGTATTATTACGATACGGTATTACCTATGGGATGCCGCATAAGTTGTAATGTGTTCGAGCAATTTAGTACAGCAATGCAGTGGGTCATAAAGAACATTTATAAGTTCAGCGATATGTCGCATATTTTGGACGACTTCATTTTTGTTGGATCGGCGGGATCCTTTGAATGTATGCGGGGTCTTCAGTCTTTCATTCGACTGTCAAAATTTCTTGGTATACCTCTAAAAGAGTCAAAAACCGTCCTTCCAACTACATGTGCGGTTTTGCATGGTATAGAAGTAAACACTTTGCAAATGCAGGCCAAGTTGCCCCAGGATAAAATTGACAAAGCAGTCGGTTTAATAAATCAAATCATAAAACTACATGTTGTAAAACTGCGTGATGTTCAAAAAATCGTTGGTTTGTTAAATTTCTGTTGTAAATGTATAAAACCAGGTCGTGCCTTTCTCCGAAGACTGTGGGATATTACTTGTGGTCATGTGAACAGAGAACAATTAATTCCATTAACTATGTCCGCCAAACAGGATTTGCACACTTGGCTTGTTTTCTTACGAGAATTTAATGGCATCACGTTATTAAATACGGATATATGGCTATCTCAAAATCAGTTCAATGTTTTTACTGATGCCAGTAAATCCGTGGGTTATTCTGCGGTCTTGGATAATGAGTGGTTTTACGGCACATGGGATGACTCTTTCAAACAATATAATATTGTTATCCTAGAGCTTATCCCGATAGTAATCGCCGTGCACCTGTTTTCACAGAAACTGAAAAACAAAAGTGTGATTTTACACACAGACAACTTGGCTCTTGTGTCCATCATAAATAATCAAACAACAAAATGTAAATTGACCATGCATTTAGTTAGAAAATTAGTGGTTAGATCCTTGATAGATAACATATGTTTACACGCTGTCCATTTATCTTCATCACAGAATAGAATATTAGATTTGCTATCTCGTTTGAAGGTAAATGCCGCAAAGGAAATGGCACCTCATTTAGACGACGATCCTCTTATTGTTCCCAAGGAGCTGGATCCATGCTGTTTATTGCGACCACTATGGTGATCAATAGTCTGTCAGTATCAACCCGCTCTGTGTACAAAAGATCGTGGGAACATTTTCAAAAAACATGTAAAATGTTCGCTCAGCCAGCTTGTCCTGCATCAATCAATGCGTTGCTTATATATATTGCGTATTGCTCTTGTCAAGGTTTTTCATACAATACAGTGTTAACTCGCATGTCTGCAATTGCGTTTATTCATCGCTTTAAACAGAAACCAGACCTCACCCAAGAATTCTTAATTAGAAAGGCTTTGGTTGGTTACAAAAATAAACATTATCATTCTGACCATAGAAAGCCCATTTCCGTGAGTTTGCTACACAGAATGTGTGACGTTCTTCCTCAAATATTTACTGAATATTATAATCTTGCTTTATTTAAATCCTTATTTTTATTAGCATTTCATGCCTTTCTTCGTGTTGGTGAATTCACTTCCACATCCGCCAACAATCCAAATTTGTTATTAGCTAATAATATTAAAATTAAAAGGAAGCAAGGAAAACCAGTCGGTTTAACTATCCACTTTGAACAATTTAAGCATAGTAAGGGTAGACACTTTGATTTGCATATACCCTCTTCCCCCGGCCCCTTTTGCCCCGTTGAAGCGATGTCAAATTATTTAAAACTTCGTACACAAAAAGTTGGTTCTCTCTTCGTTTTAAAAAGCGGCAAGCCTATTTCTCCATCATTTTTTAATACCGTTCTCAAATCGGCATTAATTCTCTCCCTTGGTACTTGTAAGGGTTATACTTCACATTCCTTTCGAATAGGTGCCGCGACATATTGCCTCCAAAAAGGTTTAAATAAAACACGCATTTCTCATATTGGCAGGTGGCGTTCTAATGCTATTGATAAATATTTTCGCGTACCGTCTTTCACAGTGTGATTGCCCGTTTGTCTGTGGGGTTCTTCTGTGGGGATTTCAATTTGTTTGACTCCCAGACAAATTTTGGATCAGTGAATTATATTTTTTCTTTCTTATAAATATGTGTGATGTAATTCTTCTTTATTGTTTTACATCTATCAATTATTGATGTTACGTAATTGGATTGATGTTACGTAATTGTACTGATGTTGCGTAATTGTATTGATGTTAAATAATTGTAAATATATTAATTAAACATTGGCGGTACAAGAAATTTATAAAAATCCCACCTGCGTGTTTATTTTCGTGTTCACAGGACGGCTTGAAATCATAAATTGCCGTTTAGGTCCGCCCACTGACCTAGACGGATTTATGAATAAGCCGTCCCTCTGATTTGATTGGTCTAAAATTATCTGTACTCAATGAGGGTAGCTGTTAAGCATTCAGCAACCTCATTCATTTTACTCTCCTCGCGTGTAACACATTTTATATAATTAAGCTAAGAAATAAATTTGTTTAAATCCCTCCTCCGCCCCATCGCCTCCATATATTGTTTTGTTACGGTGGGGGATTTCAATTTGTTTGACCCCCAGACAAATTTTGGATCAGTGAATTATATTTTTTCTTTCTTATAAATATGTGTGATGTAATTCTTCTTTATTGTTTTACATCTATCAATTATTGATGTTACGTAATTGGATTGATGTTACGTAATTGTACTGATGTTGCGTAATTGTATTGATGTTAAATAATTGTAAATATATTAATTAAACATTGGCGGTACAAGAAATTTATAAAAATCCCACCTGCGTGTTTATTTTCGTGTTCACAGGACGGCTTGAAATCATAAATATAGTTAATAAATGAAGCTTTGCACGAAGAGTACACAAGTTTTCATTCAGTTATTCCATAAGCGTCAAGTAGTGTTCATAACGGCCTTTCTTGAGAATATAGGAATGTTCACAAAGGCCTTTCTGAGTAGCAAGGAGTGGTAATAAAGGCCTTTCCAGAGTATCAAGGTGTGTTCACAAGCTATATATTAACGACACTTGATAATGGAAGAAATAAAAAAAACTAAAGTCGAGATGAGCCACTGTCCTTAGGCGAATATGGCTCATATACAATACCGATCTTTATTAGTCCTTATAGCTGTATCTCAGATATCTTAGAAATTGCAAAAGAATTGTAGGCTAGAGAGTGTTCACAAGCCAAATGTTAACGACACTTCATAATGGTACAAATAAAAAAATCAAAGTTAAGCTGAGCCACTGTCCTTAGGTGAATATGGCTCATATACAGTACCGATCTTTATTAGTCCATATAGCTGTATCTCAGATATCTTAGAAATTGCAAAAGAATTGTAGGCTAGAGAGTGTTGACAAGCCAAATGTTCACGGAGGAACGGACAGACGGAAAGGCAGGCGGGCGGACATTTTATGGCTGAGGGCTAAAAACCGGTTACTGGAAAATTTCCAAAGGCTGGTATTTGCCTAATCTCCGGTGTATCTAAAAAAATTCCAAAGAGTCCTAATTTGGACTACGCCTAAAAATTAAAGCAATCTGACTTAAATTACTGGCAGAAGAAGTATTTTGAAAAACTTGACCCCAAAGCATACAAAAAGCGCCAAGAGGCAAAGTTTTGGAGGTGCGCAAAAAACATTACATAAACATTACATAATATTCTAAAAGATCAAATAAATATAATCAAACTATTCTGGAAAACAAAAAGATATAAAATGCCGCCAGTTGAACAGATTTCAAATTCCACCAACTGGCCATTTCTTTTTTGACAATCGACAGAAAAAATATAAGTTTTTCGAAAGGGAAACACCACGGTAACATTTGTTCACAATTTTAGGTGTAACCGGTCTAAATTGTGGGAGAAGAAGCGTTTTGAACATTCTAAAGATTTTTAAATACTTGCTATTCAGCCAATTTTTCACGGACCAGCAAAAAAGTAAGTTTTCAAAAGAGAGCTACGTGATGAACATTTATGTAAAATTTGAAGGCCATCCGATCAAAATTGTGGGAGAAAAAGCATTTTGAAAACTGGCCAACAAAAAAATATTTTAAAATGCCCCTATTTGGCCAGTTTTGGGGAGATTGCCAAAAAATCCTTTCAAGAGAGGCCTTCTTACCGAACATTTGTACAAAATCTGAAAAAAATCTGACCAAAATTGTGGGAGTAGAAACATTTTAAAAACTGGCTACCAATAAATTAAAAATTGACCCCAATGTAGCCAATTTTTGGTAAATAGCCAAAATGTAATTTTTTAAAACAGGGAAGAAAGGGGGAGAACCATGTTGAAAATGTGACGCCAATAAATTAAAAATGCCCCCCATTTAGCCAATTTTCGGTGGATAACCAAATTTTTAAGAGAAGTCTATCTAGAGAAAATTCGTTCAAAAGTCAAAGGAAAGCTGATCAAAATTGTTGGACAGAAAGCACTTTGAAAACTGGCAATCAAAAAATTATAAATGCTTTCTATTTGGTAAATTTTGGGGAATTGTCAAAAAAAGTAATTTTTCAACACAAACATAACTAGAGAATATTCGTTCAAAGATAGAAAGGAATCCAATAAAAATCGCCCCAGCTCACGAATGATGATACCAAGATTTACGACATGCAAGTATAACCTGGAACCCAAATTTCAAGACAGTAAGGCTATGTAACTGGCGTCAGTCAAGATTTTAATGCAAAAATGATTTATCGCCAATATATTATCAAAAAAATTTTGACGAACCGCCAAAAAAAGAAAGAAAAAAGAAATAGCCATGTGTTTCGGTCATTTTTTTAATCGCAAAGAAAAATAATAGCCAAGTAGACATATATTTCACTACTTCCAGTCAAAATTTTAGGAAGTTTCCATTTAAATCCTAGTAAGAGATGCGTTTTCAAGAAAGTTGTTTGTGGCTAATATTTCCACAAATTTTAGGCGGATCACGAAAACCATAATAGCCAGGAGACTACCAAAGCCTGCCCGTATAATCAGAATTTGAAGAGATTAAGGAGAAATACTAGAGCCAGTTGCGTTTTCAATGTTTTTGGTGAAGCACCAAAAAGAACAGTTATAGCCAGATATGGGTATTAAGTTCTCCTTCCGTAATACAAAATTTGAAGAAGGTAACATTATATCCCTCGCGTCAGTAACGATTTTAGTAAGAATTGTTTTTTCGCCAATATTCCAGCCAATTTTTGGCGAATTGCCAAAAAAGTAATAAGCAGGTAGGTGGTAATGTGTGCCACTCTTACATAAAATTGCAAGGAAATGAGATTATTTTCATGGCGCTTGTTAAATTTGTTTTGTTGTTTTACGTCCAATTAGTTAAGATTTTTTTTTTTAAATTGCTTTCTCGCCTACATTTCAGCCAATTTATGACGGACCACAAAAGGTTAGTGGGCTCAAATATCCGCTGCGCTAATACAAAATTTAAAGAAGCTAAGATTTTAGAAAGAAATTGTTTTTTTTTCACCAGTATTTCCGTCATTGTTTCCGAATAACGAAAAACGGTAACAGCCAGGTAAGTACCAACGATGGCTATCTTTGTCTAAAATTTGAAGACAGTAGGAACATTTCTCTGGTGTGAGTTAAGATTTTACGTTTTAAGCTTATCTTTCCGCCAAAATTTGGCCAATCACGAAAACGAGTAATGTCCGGGTGAGATAGACTTACTTCTCTTGAGTTATTTCAGATTTTACTGAAAATTTTCTAGGTTTTTTTTTTGTTCAAAATTTTCGCCAATTTTTTCTTCAATCACAAAAAAACCAACAGCCAGGTAGGTAATTACCCGCTACCTTGACTTTCTTTATAATTTCGAGACCGTGAGACTATTTTCCTCGACTTTGCTAAGATTTTGCTGATTTTTTTTGATGTTTTTTTCGCCAGTTTTTTTCCCACAAATCACCAAAGGCTTAATGCCGAGGTAGGTAGGAAGACCTGCTACGTTTCCTTAAAAGACAACAAGGCTATTTTCCTTGGGTTATTTAAGATTTTGCTGAATTTTTTGTTGTTTTTCCGCCAAAATTTCCATCAATTTTTTTACCAATCACGAAAACAAGTAACAGTCAGACAGGTAATAATGACTGCTAGCTTTACTTAAAGTTTCAAATCACTCAGATTATTTTCTAGCAGATTGTACTGAAAATTTGAGGATTTTTTTTTTTTTTGGTTTTCGCCAAAATAAAAAAGTAATAGCCAGGTAGGAAGTAACACCTGCTACCTTCCCCTAAAATTTCAAGACAGTAAGACAATTTTTCTGGAGATTTTACAAAAAACCAATTGCGTTTTCCAACATTATTTTCCGAATTTTTTGGCGAATCGCTGAAACAAGTACCAGATAGGTAAACAAGTATGCGTCCTCCCTTCCACCAAAATCGTAGAATGTTTCCATGAAAACCCTAGAAGATACGTTATACAGAAAATTGGTTTTTGCCCAATATTTCCACCAATTTTTGGCGATTTGTCAAAACAACAGCCACTCGGGTAGTAATGTGTGCTGCTATTACTTTAAATCAAGGCAATGAGTCCGTTAAGATTTTACTGACATAGCTTTGGTTTTTCGCTAAAATTGTGGCCAATTTTTGGCCAATCACCCAAATTGCAACAGCCAGGTAAGTAGTAATATGTGCTATCTTTCCTTAAAATTTCAAGACAGTAAGGCTATTTTCCTCAAGTCTGTGAAGTTTTAATGAAGATATTTTAGTTTTTTCGCCAATAATTTCGCAAATGTTTTTATCAACCACCAAAAATTGTAACAGTTAGGTAGGAAGTAACGCTTGCTACCTTTAGTTAAAATTTCAAGACAGTAAGACTGCTTTCTTGGAGTTGTTTGAAATTTTACGGAAATATTTGCAGTCTTTCGCCAAAATTTTTGCGAAGTTTTGACCGATTACCAAAAAAAGTAATGACCAGGTATGTAGTAACGCCTGCTAATTTCACCTAAAATGTCAAGACAGAAAGATTATTTTCAAGCAGTTATGACTTTACTGAAAAATCTTTCGTTTTTCGCCAAAATTTTCGCCACTTTTTGACCAGTCACTAAAAAAAGTAATAGCCAGATTGGTAGTACCGCTTGTTACTTTTACTTAAAATTTCAAGAGAACGCCAATGTTTTCTCTAATTTTTGGCGAATCGCCAAAAACAAAATGGCCAGGTAGACACTTATGCACCCTATTTTTCACCAAAACCCTAGGAGGAGATACGCTTTAAAGAAAATATTTCCACCAATTTTTGGCGATCATTAAAAAAGATTTTTCAACTTAAAGCGTGCAACGCACATACTTTGAAGGACTGCTATAGATAGCCCCTGCTCCTTTTGAAGCCTTGGCTAAAAACAGGACCAGAAATGTAGGAACAATAGCAGTTTAAAAAATTGTTCACACACACATAACGGACGACGGCTGGACTAAAAAGGGAATATCACTTCAAGCTTAGTATTCGGCGTAAAGTGTAGTTTTAAAAAAAAAGTGGTGGCACACGCATAGTGGCCATTGGTACGCGAGTCCTCCTTATTTCTTTCGTACAATTCGGAAAAGTGTATCCGTAGGTTTCCTTTTTTCCGCCAAAACCTTGTCACGCGAACTCCTCCGAGACGGGCTAGGACTTGAACGACCAACTTTGGCAGAGCATAGTATGCCATGTCTAGTTGGTCTAGCTCATTTTTTGTCAAGAAATTCATTATTTTATATACAAAAATGGACATCGAAATTTTAAAATTTGAAAACTTTGTCACGAACTCCTCTGAGACGGCTAAAGCTAAAGCTATGACGACCAAATTTGGCACAGACATAACGTAGGACGTGAAGTTCGTTCAGTTGAATTTTTTAAGAAATTCATTGATATTTAATTTGTTAAAATGGACATTGAAATGTTGCCACTTACGCCCTTTATAAGCAAGAAACACTTGACAAGCCTTTGGCTTGCAAGGGTTATATGAATTTGTGCGAGCAGCCGTTCGTCCTTTTTTCTTCTTGAAAGCTTTTTGATTTATGTCTTCTTCTCTAACACTATGCGACCTAGGACCATGAAACTTGGGACTTACGAAGAGCTTGATCTGAACGTGTGCATGTCACTTTTTATTTTCGTCTTCGATTTCGTTTTCTTTGTTAAAATGCCATGTGAAAAAAAAGAGTGTATTTTTGCAAGTAAATGCGGAGATTTTAACGTGCAGAGGGAACACCTCACAGTTGCTCAGCTTTGTGCGAGCTCTCATGGCTTAAATAGATAGCATATGCCTGATCAGTCAATAAAATCTTAAGTCAACAAAAACTAAACACTACTCTGCTTATAAGTCGTATTCAAGCTGTGTTGTTTGCTAATATATTTATCTGGTATTAAGTGATCAATCTATGGAGTTTTTTTCTTGACAGTGGTCCGATTTTTGTGTCTTCTTCTCTGGCACCTTGGACCCTAGATCAACGAAACTTAAGGCTTGTGTAGATCTTGTGAATAATAATAATAATAATAATAATAATAATAATAAGAAGAAGAAGAAGAAGAAGAAGAAGAAGAATAACACGGATAATTTTGGCGGGAGGCCGTGATGGCCCCCAGGTTACATAAATTGCCCCCGTTTTTATTTCTGGGGGTCAGTGTATGCATGTTGTCAAATACTTTTTATTATTCAAGAAAAAACCATTGGAGAAAGTATTTTTGCGTGTTTTAACATTTCGCCAGCGAAATATGGTTCTAGTTTTAACCACGACATTGGACAGCGACCGGCATCCTCGGCCATTGTCAATGTCAAAAACCAGAAGTGGGCCATTATCTCGAAAACGGTTAGAAATAGAGCGATTTTGAGCTTATTTTCCGATCCTCTGGGCCTAAGAGACGATATGTAAGAGGTACCTCAATGACCTTGACCTCCTCGGCCATGGTCATAGTAAAAAAAACCTTAAGTTGACCATAATCTCGAAAACGGTTAGAGATAGAGCGATTTTGAGCTTATGTTCGACCCTTTGGCATAAAAGACGATAGGTAAGAGGTACCTTAGTGACCTTGACCTCCTCGGCCATGGTCAAAGTAAAAAACCGGAAGTGGGCCATTATCTCGAAAGCGGTTAACGATAGAGCGATTTTGAGTTTAATTTTGATCGTTTGGGTCTAAAAGACGATATGTAAGAGATACCTCTGTGACCTTAACCTCCTTGGCCATGGTCAAAGGCAGAAACCAAAAGTTGACCATTATCTCGAAGACGGTCAGAGATAGAGCGATTTTGAACTTATTTTCGATCCTTTGGGCCTAAAGGACGATATGTAAGAGGTACTTCGGTGACCTTGATCTCCTCGGTCATGGTTGGTGTCAAAATCCGTGTGCAATTATCTAGAAAACGTTTAGAGACAGAGCGATTTTGAACTTATTTTCTATGCTTTTTTGTGGCCCCCAAGTGTGGTTTTCACTAATAAGTAGCGAAAACGGTCTAGTTCAATTTCACTGTGGGAACACCCTTTGAGCAAACAGCGAATGTTTAAAAGGGCGCAGACTCCGACCCAAACAAATAACCAAGTGTGGAATTTCGCGAAAAACATAAGAATGCGAAGAGTGTGTTACTCAAATTTCGAAGTTCTAGCACAACTCTCAAACACTAGAATATAAATATCTATGCACCGGTGATGTCTTGCTATTAACTTTACGGTAATATGAAATGTGCTACCCCTTATTATTTTAGCGTTGCGCCAAAAATCGTCTGAATTGCATTATTATTAAAGCGAATGAACAACATTTGTGTCGTTTACCGAATGCAACCCATGAAAGAGTCTTTGTCAAAGTAACATGCAATAATTGCTCTAAAATTGGACTATGCGAGAATCACAATAACTACGGAACATTTTCACCTTTCTACTCTAAAACAAATATCCAAAGAAAAAAAATTTGCTGCCTATGCATTCGATAACTTCAAACAAATTCTAAATTCTAATACTAACGATAATAAGCTATATAATAACAAGTGCATGTCTGATGCTCTTCTTAGACTGCGGATTTGCTTAGGATTGGCTGGACTAATCCTGAGCCAATGAAATGAAATGCAGTATGAAAAACATACATTCGAAATGAACTAATCTTGCCTAGATTAATTAAGTAAATCCGCAGTATGAACGCTCACCAGATTTGATTAGCTTAACTTAAGCGTAGTGCTGAAGATTAACGGCGTGCGTAAGCTAATCTAAACACATCTGCAGTATGAAAAGGCGCGGATTTAAGCCAGTCACGATTAGTCGTGCTGGATTTCAAGTCGCAGTATGGAAAGCAGATAGCCGATTAGCTTTGTATACATAAGACTTCGACAGTTGACTGGAGAAAATTAAGCAAAATTCATTCCGACTGATACTGAACCATATTCTAGCGTCATCTTGAATCTTAAGTATCCTTTTTTAAAATACATAAACTTAGCTCAAAATGTGAGTTTTAGCGCGAGTTGGGAGTGTGAGCCACGTTACTGGGTGTGGGTGCGAAAATTGTCACACACTCATGCCTGCTGACACATGCCATACACGCTTGCCTGCTGACACATGCCATACACGCTTGCCTGCTGAC
This sequence comes from Protula sp. h YS-2021, assembly GCA_949752745.1. Classification (NCBI taxonomy): domain Eukaryota; kingdom Metazoa; phylum Annelida; class Polychaeta; order Sabellida; family Serpulidae; genus Protula; species Protula sp. h YS-2021. The sequence continues at coordinate 58,208,714 of OX457028.1, forward strand.
ACATGCCATACACGCTTGACTGCTAACACATGCCATACACGCATGACTGCTGATACATGTCATACACGCTTGCCTGTTGACACATGCCATACACGCTTGCCTGTTGACACATGCCACACACGCTTGACTGATGACACATGCCATAAAAATGTCTACTTCTGCAAATTCAAATAAAACAAGTATTGTCAGTGAAACTGACCGAATACCCCTCCGCAACACAAGGAATAACCCTGTCACAGACGAACAGGTAGCCTAGTCGACACGCACAATATATCTGGCACATCTACAGATGGTGAGGAACATTTTAGCAGAGGCGCAGCAGCTGTATTCGCCCCCATGTTTGAAATACAGATTACACAAATTCATGTACCAAGTATCAACAGATAGACAGACGGGAGGAAAAACCCGAATACTATACTCCCCTGCTTCGCGCTACTCGACGTCGGGGGACTAATAAATAAACTTTTTAAACTAAATCTCTCAACAAATTTAGACAATTTCTTAAATCCAACAAGATTGTCCATGAACAATGCCCCAGCTCACGAATTCTGATGTCAAGATTTATGACATATAAGTATAACATGTATCCACAATTTCAAGATAGTAAGGTAAGTACCAATGATCATTGTCTTTCAAGACAGGTTTTAAGACAGTAAGGCTATTTTACTGGAGTTGGTTAAGACCAGCTGAATGCTTATGCACCCTACCGTCCACAAATTTTGGAACGTTTCTATCAAGACCCTAGGAGATACGTTTGACCCTAGGAGATACGTTTGAAAGAAAATTGTTTTTTTTTTTTTGCCAGTATTTCCACCAATTTTTGGCAAAATAGCCAAACAAAAAAAATAGGAGATAGCCAGTTAGGTAGTAATGTACGCTAGTATTACCTAAAATCACAAGGCAATGAGGCTATTTCCCCAGAGTGCGTTACGACTTTAATAATTTTTTTTATAGGTTTTCGCAAAAATTTTGACGATTTTTTTTTTTTTTGCTATTCACCTTTTCTTGCCGAATCAATAAAAAAACTAAAGCCAAGTAGGTAATAAAGCCTGCTTCCTTTACTTCAATATTCCAAACACTAAGGCTATTTTCTTCAGTTAGTTGATATTTTACCGGACATTTTTTTTTTGGGGGGGGGGGGGTGTTCGCCATTTGTTTTGGCCAATAGCCATAAAAAGTAACCGCCAGGTAGTAGGTAGTGATGCCTGCTACCTTCACCTAAAATTTTAAGACAGACTATTTTCCTGGATTTTTTGGAATTTTCGTAAAATCTTTAATTCGTTTTTCGCCAATATTTCCGACAATTTTTGGCCAAATGCCAAAACAGGAAACAGTCGGGGGAACACTTACACACTTTACCTCCCACCAAATTTGGAAACATTTCTGTGAAAACCCTAGAAGATATGTTTTAAAGACAGTTAGGTTTTGACCTAAATTTCCGCCAATTTTGGCACATAGCCAAGAAAAGTAATAGCCAGTGAGGTAAAGCCTGCTACCTTCACCAAAAATGTAACAGCCAGGCGGGTTGTTTATTTAAAATTTCAAGACTGTAAGATTTTTTTCATGGGGTTGGTTATGATTTTTTCTTTTGGTTTAACAACAAAATTATCTCCAATTTTTTTACCAATTACCAGGTAATATCCAGGTAGATAACAACTCCTAACAACTTCACCTAAAATTTCAAGACTATTTTCCTTGTAGTTAAGATTTTACAAAAAAATTAAGTTTTTCGCCAATATTTTTTCTAATTTTTGGCGAATTGTCAAAAGAGTAATAGCCCAGTATGTATTTCCGTTACCACCAACGAAAATTAAGTACCTAGGAGTTAGATTTTTAAACTTTAAAGCATACATCCACACATACACACTTTCAACGACTGCTATATCCCCTGCTTCTGTAAGAAGCTGGGTCTAATAAAAACATAATACGCTTTATAAGCAACAGCAAAGTATATCTGTCAATCTGCCTCAAATGACGTGTGAACAAAGTGTATAGCGGCGAGTGTATGCCACCGTCGCCTCATCTTATTTTTCCTGTACTTTTTGTTGGAAGGAAGTAGAGGCGTGTCAAGCAGTACGCTTTGATCCGTAGAATTGGCGTGGCTACTGTCCCCCGAGATTTCATCCACGTCTTCACACGCGTCCAATCGGAAGACATGTTCCACTGGCTGAGGCCGCGTGAGGGCGCTGCTGTCGTTTCGACTCTCGTCAGCTGTTGCGGTTAGTTGTGTGGGATCGATGTCGTAACCATGACAGCCGTTGATATTCTCAGCTCCCTCGGCAAGAGGTGTCGGAACAAGGCTATTCGGCTTCTGGCCCTGGAGTGATTCTTCATAACTAGTTTCGATGTTTGGAGTGACATTTTCGCACACTTCCGGTGTGCTTACGTCATCACTCAGCAAATCAAACAAATGGATCTGATCCGTCTCTTTCAATGACTGCCTGAAGATCTGAAACGTCGTGTTGGCGCCTCTCATGACGACGTAACGAAGAATGTACACGTTTTTCTCTCGATCCGATTTGCAGTTGAAATGGAGGTAATCAAAATCCTGGCTGGTGAGGGCTCTACTTTGGAACAAGATCGGAATGATCTCTTCTGCTTTTAAATCGGAAAGTAGCTCTTTGTAGTTCTTACGTATTCTCTCTGAACACTCTTCATGTCCATCTGTTGACCAATCAAATCAAAGCACACAACAGGGATTAATATATACACCAAAGGCTTGGCCCATGGACCACAATTAATTCCACATAATTTTCTGTAAAACATTGTTATTCTGGCACTCTCGCCAATACTGCAATGTGGGATATTTAGATATTTTGTTATGCAGATCGTAAAATCGTATGGAGTAAAGAGTAAACAATTCCCCAGCTTTGGCCAGTTTCTTCTTAAACTTGACTGATTTTATAAAGTAACTGTGCATAACCAATGAACATATCACAGCATTGCTACTAGCAAAATTAAGCCTATTTAACGTTTACGTATTAACGTATCTGCAAACAAGAATGTCCAGAGACATTGTGACCAGTCGAGATCTAGTGGATCAAGTATCAATAGGCTTGCATGGTCACCAAAAACAGGTAGTCGTATTTAAAAACCCGTTACTGACAACTTTTTCGAAGCCCGGCGTTTGCCTATACTCTAATGGATATCAGGAAAGTAAATTTCAAAGGATCCTAACCTTGGACTACACCTGAAAATGAAAACAATCCGACTAAAATTACTTGCAGAAGAATTACTTAGAAAAACTTGATCCCCAAAACATTTAAACAGCGGCTCGAGGCTAGTTTTTTCGAGGTGCGCAAAAAAAAAACAATTAAGGAAACATCACATACAAGCATGCCCAAGGACATGACCCAGCCGAGTTACCAAACAAGGAAAGAGAGAAAAACTAGGAAGCGAATACTGTTATGCCAAAAAATGAAGAACTTTGTTTCAGAATTTAACTTTTTCATAATTGTAATACACAAAAACGAGTTTTCCCGGGTGGAAGCTACCCGAAAAGGGATGTTGGAGAGGGTGGGTTTTGACGATTCACGTATTAACTGACATTTACACAATTTTACACACAAAAAAAAATAAAATTCCACCATTTAGACATTTTTTAATTTGCTAAAAAAGCCAGGTGGAGAAGCGCCTAAGAAACTTTCGATTAAAATTTTATAACTCTTTGAAAAAGACTGAGAGAAATGAGTTGTTTGACAATTCAGTTATTTACTACCAGTTATTCCAGTTTTTGTCAATCTTCAAAGTTCCGCCATTTCTGCAGTTTTTGGCGGACCGCAAAAAAATAATAGCCTGGTAGGCGAACCCCTGGGAAACATCCCTGCATAACATCTAAACGATTGGAGTAAAACTGTCGGAGGAGTAGCATTTTAAAAATGGGTCAAAACGGGCACAAAAAGTGCCGAGATTTTGTCAATCGTCAATCGTCAAAAAAGTAATAGCCGGGTGGGAGACCACCAAGGGAACATTCCTGCGTGATATCAAAACGATTGGAGCAAAACTGTAGGAGGGGTAGCATTTTACAGAAAAAGTTTAAAATACGCACATACGCACATACATAAGTCCGAATAAATCAAATTAGTCTGCAACAGACAACGCATTTTGGAAAACAGAAAGATTTCAAATGCCGAAAAGAGATCAATTTTTGGGGAATCACCAAATGAAGCAATTTCGCGAAAGAAAAGCATCTAGGGAACATTCGTACACACAATTTTAAGGGAATTCTATCAAAATTGTGAGAGAAGGGCTGCTTGTAAACTGGCTATTAAAAGTCTTTTTGATGCCCCTATTTTGCAAATTTTTGCGGATAGCCAAACAAGTAACATTTGAAACCGTAAATATTTTAATGCAAAATTTCAAGGCAATCCGATCAAAACCTTGGCTACCAAAAAGTTTTAAAATGCCCCTATTTAATCCAATTTTTGCTAGATCGCCACAACATTTCAAGAGAGGCCTATCCAGTAAACATTCTTATAAAATTTAAAAGTAACCTGATCCAAATTGTATGCGAGTAGAGGCATTTTGAAATTGGCTACCAAAACATTATAAATGCCCCCTCCTTCCCATTTGACCAATTTTTAGCGGATCGACAAAAAAATTAACAAAAAAAAAAAAAAAAAAGAAATCGATCAAAATTGTGGGAAAAAAAGAATTTTAAAAATTGACAATTACTGAATGTTTTAAAAGCTCCCATTAAACCAATTTTTACGCAAAATTTGAAAGCGATCCTATACCAGTTTTGGAAGAAGAAGCATTTAGAAAACTGACTATCGAAAAATTCTCCCATTTAGCACATTTTTGGTGGATCGCGAAAAAAAATAATTTTTCAAAACAAGACAGCCTAGTAAACATTTATGCAAAATTTGAAGGCAATCCTGTCAAAGTGAAAGAAAAAGCCTTTGGAAAATTAGCAAACTGGGAGATATTTTTGATTTTTTTAGTAGCCAATTCTGCGTTAATCGCCAAAAAGAAAATTCAAGACAGGCCTACCAAGTAAAAATTTGTAAAAAATTTGAAAAGAATCTAGAATTTAGCCAATTTGCTTTTGGGTCGCCCAAAAAAAACTTTTCAACATAGGACAGCCCAGTGAAATATTTATGTAAAATTTGAACATACTTCCATCAAAATTGTAGAAGAATCAGAAGATGAATTTTAAAAATTCGCTACCAAAAATGTTTTGGTGGATCACCAAAAGCGCATTTTCAAGAGAGAACCATCGAGGGAACAATCGTACACAATTAGAAAGGATTCCGGTCAAAACTGTGGGAGAAGAAGCATTGGCTCCAAATAAATTAAAGAATTCCCACCCCCCCCCCCCCCCTCGTTGGATCAATTTGTGGTGGATCGCCAAGAACAGCATTTTTTGAAGAGAGGCTTTTTAGTGAACATTTGCACGAAAAAAAAATCAGATTAAAATTGTGGGAGAAGAAGCATTTTTGAAAATTGGCAACAGAGAACAAAAACTAGAAATGTGTCCGTTGCAGCACGCATGGCACGCCTGTGGGGCTATGTTCGGACCTCTCTCAGGGACCGACGGATGGACCGACGTCGGTCCAAGGGTAGATGGACCACTAGGTCCCATTAGCTTTCGATCCATATAGATTGCAGGTTGATCGAAGCAAAGCTATAGAACAAGTTCAGTCTACAAACCCATAAATTAAGTTAACTATGCGTTTTGAGCCTGTGTTCGGACCTCTATCACAGAGGGACGGACCGATCGACGCCGGTGCCAAGGGAAGGTGCACATCTAGGTGCCACAAGCTTTCAATCTATATAGGTTTTAAGTTGATCGAAGTCAAAATCCTAGGACAAGTTCAGTTTAAAAACTCATAAATTAAGCTAAATATGTGTTTTGGGCCTATTTTTAGACCTCTCACGAACCGACGGACCGACCGACGCCGGCCTTAAGGGGAGGTGCACAACTATGTCCCATAAGCTTTCAGTTTAAAACGTCGGTAAATGAGTTGCGCTGCATGTTATTGCAATAAATGATATAAGATAACTACATTACTTCACTTTAATAGGAACAGGAATAACCTATACTCCCAAGTTCTCGGTAACAAAAGAACAATTGCAATTGTCCTTTCTCCCAGGTCTCAGTAATAAATTCATGAAACTGTGTGCAGGGCAGCACCGGATTAAATCCAATACAATTATCCCTAATCCATTCGAAAGCAGAGATATTTGAATATTAAACAGCAAATTTCACGAAGATTCCTTTTGTCTGTCTTCGAACATTTTTCACGAGATATTTTGTCGTGTATCAGATATCAGTTTAACTGAGCAATGTATTCATTCTTAAACTACTGGATTGCAACTTTCCAGTGTATGAGAAAAGAAAAACGCTGTTACATTATATTACATAGTTATTGTTAAATAAAATACAGTGAGAAATGACAAATAACTTCGCATGTCCTTTATTTTATTTTCCACCTCAATTACTTAGCTTCTAAGCAAACACTTGTTTGGTCAGGGGATTATAAATGGGATTGAGTCATGTTTCTGAGTACGGTGATTTCTCAGAACGCCCCGGTTCGTTCCCGAAAACGGGGGATGTTTCTCCGTACTGGGATGTTTCTCAGCACGGAACAACGGGCATAACCATGAAATACAGGTGTGTATATACTGTGCAAACTGCACAAAAATCCGTGTAGAAAGTTTGGTTGGTTGCGATATCGCACATGAAACTCTACAAGCCAGCCATTTTGGTTCTTCATGAAAGGATCAATCTAAGCCAGAATGCATGAAAGGATCAGCACACGCCACAAAAAGTACAGAATGCATGAAAGGATCAGCACACGCCAAAAAATGTAGTCTCTGTACGATATTATTGGTTTTGTAAATGAAAAAATAATCATCAAAAATAATAAAGTGTAAAATGTAGAGAAACTCGGATTTCCTTACAACAGCCAAAGAGAACACTGCCTACATAAAACTAACATCCTGTAATAGCCTGTTTTATGTGAATGCCATGTTGTTTTTGTCTTCATGCTTATAATTCTTGTATTTTTTTTTTAATTTATATGTCTTATGTCTGTTACACTTCACATATGTGATTTTCACATGATTTTCACACAGTACATAGGGTTTCAAACGAAATCACATACTTTAGTGAACTTTAGTGGGCAACTATACAAAATGTGGTGTTATTTCGTTGTACGCTTTAATATGTTTTCGTATGTACCGGAGGCGTGGGGGGGGGGGGGGGACACTCTCTTAGATAGGCCCCGTATATATATATATATATATATATATATATATATATATATATATATATATATATCCGCGGTTGGTAAAGATTATATATATATATATACATATATATATATAATCGCGGATACCCCGTAATTTTCTAACCTAACTGCGACAACAAAAAAACAACTCCGCCTCGTCTGCAGTATCCCATTCTCCACTTCTGTGGACACGCGTAGTGACCCCTCCTCCCTTCGGAGCTGTGTATGAAGTTCGCTTTGTCAACATGTACGTTTTTTTTCTTTTGTAGTTTTTTTTTTTTTTTTTTTTTTGCAGTCACAAATGAATTACAAATCAGTGTGCATATTCTAAAAGTATTATTTTAACACTTTTTAACCCTGAGTTTACGGACTTGTTCACTTTCATGCACGATATCAACAGTAACTAGGCTTCCTGTTCACTTTCATGCACGATATCACAGTAACTAGGCTTCCTGTATAGATTTTACTTCGCAGTTGTATAGTATACATACACAAATATATATCGTGATTATATCACATTTTTACGCCAGGATTTTTCAGTAAAACTGTAGCTCAAAGCTGAAATGCAAAAATGACCCGTTCATGAAACAGAAGAGCGAAAAATGTTCAGCCTGATTTTGAAAAAGTGGAGTGGGTCAGCCATTATTTTATATGAATCCAAATAACATTCCTGTATGAATAACATATATATTCTCTTTCTCTCCCCCCTTTCTTTCCCTTCTCTCTCCCACGTTTCGTTTACACATTTTGTCGCTGAACTCCAATTATGCCTGTTTACACTGCAATACCTCCAAAATCCCTACTTTGATTGATGAGTATTTGATAAAAAGTAAATATATGCACCAACAATAGTCATATTTTCCAGCTCTGCTCAATAGGACTAAACTAAAAAAGGTTGAAAAAAGTGCCTAACTTTCCGGGCGGCCCAAAACTGCCAGAATTCAGCAAGTGAAAAGAGAATCTGTCATATTACGATTTTTCACTGGTCTTTGTTTTACAAAACTTATATATTCCGGGCATAAAAAATGCAAGCCTCATAATTCTACTGTTCACCTATTTTTTCTAGGTGGGGTTAGCTAAATGGATTGTTCTAAAAGTGAAAAAGAATGTTGAATTTAATTCTCGAGTGTGCTTTCGTGAATGTGTCACAGATGGTGCGAATATGAGCCGAAAAAAATGTAAAACCTTTAAATAAAATATGAGATATATGAAGTTATTGTAATGTAGATTCTACATGGCAGTTATTCATTTTATGGCTATCTATAAAGCATGTGTATAGGGGGTGGGGATAGGGGGTGTCTGGGGCTGAACATATGTCAATGGGTGACGTGATCACTTTTATCTCAAGAAGATCAAAAGGTCAAAAGCTCATTTCTAGCCAGATCTGAACAGAAGCTCACTGCGGATAACAACTAAAGCCTGAGCGAGACACGGTCCCTTGTGTACCGCGGATGATCTTTGAAATCGATGCTAAGGTCAGTTTGCAACGTGTCGTACTACTGCAACTTTCATTAAGTTTTTCACAATTCTAACAGTTTGGTCGAAATTTAAAAATGCCAAACAGTTAGATTTTTGAAAAAATGCCAAAGTTAGTTTTATATTTTAAAAAGTTATTTTAACACTTTTCAATACATTTTATCCAAGTGTGAAATTCTTTAAAATCCAACGAATATATTTGGAGACACAGCCTGGACAACACGCCCCATCACGCGAATGACTCAACCCTTGAACTTATACCAAAATTCAAAATATTGTCATTTTGAGAATTCTTGAGAATTTTTCATGAATCCAAGCAAAAATACAACGTTGCACACCTTCAATATATGCCCTCTCGGAATGTGAGATTTCAAAAGAATCCGCCATTTTGATGTTAATTCAGGATTCTGGATGCCGGTGCACCTACAGTATGTGCGTTATCTGTGTGTAAAATTTCAAAGCAATCCGATTTAGCGATTATTTTATTCACTAATGAAACATTGTGTCAGGGATATATTTCCGAAGCTATAAGTTTAACCAAATTTAAAAAATTTTCAGTGACAATGAATCTTTGGACAAAAACACGACACTGCACACCTTCAATATATGCTGTATCCGTGTGTGAAATCGGATGAATAGTTTTGTCGATCTAGCCTGGACATGACGTTGAAAGGTCAAATAGTTCCAATAATCGAAAAAAAATTGTCATGTTGATATATTTTCATGAATGCGAATAATAACACGACATTACACAGGGATAAAGCATATATGGAAAGTGTGTGTAGAGTTTCAAAACAATCTAACCTACGATTCTTGAAATACAAGTCGGACACGCTTGCGGATGGACAGACGGACATGGTCATAGCCATCTCCCGCCTTTACGCGGGGACAATAATAATAATAATAATAATAATAATAATAATAGTGGGGTGGGGGGTTTGGGTTCACTACTGCTGTACATCTGCACCAGCTATCAGAATGCCACCCCCCCCCCCCCCCCCCCTCACAAGCCAAATTGCTTTGAAGCGTGTCAGATCTTTCCAATGAAATGTAGCTGAACACTTTTGACAAACACAAAAATTCAGGCTCCTTTTTTATGTTTCAAATTAATATAATCAATGTTTGTAATTAAATATTAACAGCCCTCCCTCCCCCTCCCCACGTCCCCAGCCACTACTCTACCAAGGCTTGGTACTTAGTTATAAGCAGTTCAATGGGTTACTGACTTGTTAGAAAACATGTTAAATGGTTAGAAGGTTGAATGGGTGCCATATGTGTTACCGTGAATATTAAGAAAAAAAGGACGCGGAGAAAGAGGGTAATTTTGAAGCCAGACGCAGTCCGCGCCGAGTGCCAGTTTCGTTAAAAGGGGAGGGGCTGCCCCGACCAAACACACCTGTGTTACGGAACACATCTGCGAATTAAATTCAATGTTCTTTTCACCTAGAGAACAATCCATTTATCTAACCCCACTATACAAAATATCGCATTTTGCCCTGTATCAGTAGGCATCTTGTAAAGACCTGTAAAAAATCGTAACAAGGCTTTTTAAAATGCAAAAATGCACGTAAAATGTTCTAGTATTTTGCCAGGTCACTCCAATTACATTTTGGTTTCGGAAAGGAGAAATTGGAGGGTGTTATAATTATGAAGAATGGTTGCTGTAAATATGTCATAATAAGCATGTGCAGAATGCAAGACTGCTCAGTCAAGACTGGGAACGCTGGGTGGCAAGCTGGCAGGGGATGTCAGATTATATCGAGGCAGAACTTCAGCTCGCAGCATGCAAGAGTTTCGTGTATACCCTTGAGTTTTCTATTGTCGAAGTAGGGAAAAAATGTTCACCTGAGGAACGTCTTCTCGGCTCTGCATGGAGGGGAAGCTGTGCGCAGGATTTAGCCCTTGGCGGGGGTATGAGGGCCGGTAATTCCTCCTCCTCCTCCTCACAAAGAGCCTCCAGCGAGGCGTAGTCGGAGCGGTGACTAGTATCCAGGTCAGGATATGCGCCGAAAGGTGCATCCAGGCTTCTACGGGAGCAGCGCAGCATCAGCTGTCTGAATCGGTGGTCCACTACGTCACGTATGCGTGACGGTAACTGGTCTTCAAGTCGTGACGTTGCGTCTTCCAGCTTCGCAAGGCGCTGTTGGGTATCAGCCGTTGTCAAGGTGATCTTTTCAATGTTCAATTTGTACTGGATATCTGTTTGTATCTGTTGAAGGAGTGCGTAAATTCTGTCGCAATTATTAGCCTTTGCTATATCCATGGCTGTCTGGCCGTGTTCGTTTACGGCATGAATGTCGACGTGCAGTTGAACCAGACATTTCACCGCAGTGTAGCTGTTGTGCGTGACCGCTAGATGGAGTGGTGTATTTCCGCTTGGTGTATTTTCCTTCGCGTTTAAATTTGCTTTGTTGTTAGATAGCTCTTCGATGAGCTCGATTCTGTCAAAAATGACGGCATAATGAACCGGGCGTTGGCCCTTTGAAGACTCCTGCTCAATCTCGCAACCATTATCTACAAGCGTCTTCACGTATACTTTCTGTCCGCGAATGCAAGCAAAGTGGATTGGGTTTACCATTGAGTTGACCTGGGAGCAAAAAAACATCAGCTTCACGCTGGCACCGCGTTGCAACAGAAAATTAACAACCTCAGTTTGTCCACTTTCCATTGCAGATATCAATGGTGGAACATTTGGGCGTACGCACAAAGTGTTACTGTTCACACTGGCTCCATTTCGAATGAGTATATCAGCTATATCCACATATCCCAGCTGGCAAGCTCGGGACAGCGGCGACCTTCCGAAAGATCCCGATTGACAATCGGCAGAGACTCCTTTCCGTAACAGCTTGATGACGTATTTCCTGTTCCCTACCTCAATCGCGTTCCACAGATCTATTTCTCTTTTTATTTTCTTGTCCTGTTTCTTTCCTGACAAATGTGACATTGTCTTTATTGTTGTTTATACACCACTTATCTTATTAAAGTTTATTAAAATTTTATTAAAATTAAAACTAAAAATGCACAGCAGTGTATGTCAAAGTCATTTGTTTTCCCAAATAAAGACTGTCGGCAAAATTCCGCCTTATAAATATTAAATCAGCTTGCTTATGACATAATGAATTCTCAAGAGGCCTTTCATTGAACTGACTCTTTGGGCAACTAAACTTCTAAGAAAAACTGCAATTCCTTTACGCTTGATAAATAATTGTGAATAAAATAGGCTCGGCATTTTACCATGTCACTTATTCGAACGCTCTGAGGTCATAGAAAGTAAATTATAACACGTGCAAGCAATGCCGGGGTGGGGGCAGTTCCCCCCTCCCTACCCCGAATCCCAATGCTGTCTCCCTTTCAGTCAATCCCTCGCAGTATGTTGGGACAGTTTGGATACCCGAACACACACTTCTCCAAGCCCTGTAAATCGTGCACGGCACTAGGAAACCCTCACAGCCGTTCCATTAGTAGAAGTCAACCCCATTTTTTTAGGCACAATTTTGTTCTTCACACAATCCCGTTGGCTAACTGACATTGCTAAAATGTTCTACCACTACCACAAATGGGATTTGTATGAAAACCAGTGACTTATCCGGGGGGATTCAATGTCCAAGCACCTCCCCCACCCCCCCACCCCCCACCCCCACCCTTAAATCCAAACCTAAACGGTTAAACGTCGTTTTTTTTTCACCAAAAAAGTTTGACTGGTACATTCGTTACCTCGGGTAACGTTTTGAGTTTGACACCCCTCCCACTTGACCAAACCTGTATCCGCCACTAAACGTAAAAACATCTGGTAAATTCGCTACCTCGAGTAACGTTTTGAGTCTGACACCCCTCCCACTTGACCAAACTTGTATCCGCCACTAAACGTGAAAATATGTAAATTTGAAACAACGCAGCGCTTAGTGTGTATTGATACACCAGCCTGCAAGCGAAATTTCGCATTTTTCGGACCGGTAAGAAACGGGAGATTTCTTTTGATAAAGATCAGTTTCTTCTATTTGTGACTTATAAACAAATGTTGACTTCTATTCTAAACATGTTCTTAACCCTGCATATTGCCGTGGGCCTGTTTTGATATGTTTTAATATTTTGATTGGTTGATTAAGTTAACAACACCTTTTAACTTAATCATCCAATCCATATATTTAGGCGTTGTTGATTCCACACCACTGACATCTATTGACACAGTAACTTTCAAATTATTATCAAGTACTTCCATGTTGAATGCCACAACATTTTAGAAGTGGTAGCCACACCCCGTTCTCTTTCCCCAGTGCCGCGTGGTGGAAATTCCCAGTTGCTATATTTATTCCATGAATCGTTTTTGTTTTGCGAGTACTTGCAAAGGGGTAGGGTGTGTCAAATTCAAAAGCAACCACTGGAGAAGTGTCCATGTGCTGTGGTGGTAACCCCGCACCCCCCCCCCCCCCCACCGTCCCCGCTACCTGTACTGCTCACCCTCCCACCCTCCACCTCAGGGAACTTCCCCTCCAGGTAACTTCCCCTCTTACCCCCTACTCGCATTTGTTTGATCTTCAGGGAAAGATTGTGGCATTTTGAAGTTGCAAAACCATTTCAAACTTTGGTTAAAAGTTCGCCAAATATTGGGTTTTAAACAAGTGATAACAAAAGCACTCAAAACATTCTGGCACAGCCTTCCCTGAAGTTTGAAATTCATCAGTCCAACACTTCTGTTCGAATGGACCGAGGAACAGGATTGACGTGCACAGGTAACAAAATGCCACCTCAGAAGCCATCGTTGTATGTATCTTTGCTTTTTGATCCAGTGTGTGATAGCGAGGGGTCACTTTTGAAATATTTAGAATTTTCAGCTTCGACCTTTGCTTTTTTACATTGGTAATAAATAATTCAAAAAAAAAAATTAAAATCTATACCTGAACCGTCCGTGTCTTCCTGGGTTTGTCGTCTGTCTGTGTTTGAAACAGGTTGTACAATCACTTTTTGCAGCAGCGTATCTTCTTGTCATTTCGTCTTCAACAAAGAAACAACTATTTAAAACACACACACAACTGTACGATGCCCCGTTCCCCCTCCTTATTTCTGCCCCCACCCGCGCATTAAACACGCTCTTATTGCTCCGTATTGATGTTTCTTAAAATATCTCCATCAAAGTGAAGTTTGGATAAATACGCGACTAATACCTCGGTAACATTTTATCCCTGCATCTCAAGAGTAAATAAACTTCAATTTGGCCAAATGATTTTTAACAACTCTTAAATACAGAAACAACACGATTTAGTTATGAAATGCAAGTGTAATTATTTAGAGTTGATACAACAAATTAACATATTAACAAGTTAACAAAAAGTTAGTTATTAATAAGTTTACAAAAAGTTGGTTAAACTAGAGCGATAGCAACTCCATGGATATGACAGGGTTACATAATTTTCAGATCTTCCACATCACTCCAATACACAGTAAATCTCCTACCAACGAGAGCGCTACCCCTGGCTCAACCGACGAGAATGTATGCGTGGAAGTTGGGAAACTTCACCAACATCAGCTGTGGGTAGTGGTCAATCAATTGGAGCAGGCATCAGAAACGATTTCCCCGCCCCCTCCCCCTCCCCCTCCCTCTCCCTCAGCTCAAGCACTTTTTTTAAACATGCGGTATTTTTCAACAGTTCAAGGTACATTTCACGAATGAGAAGGATATCGGATAGCTCAAAAATTTTCAGTTTTTGAATATGTTAAAAAATTTTAATCCCTATAATTTGTTTGTTCTTTGGTGTTTAACGTCGTATTCAGCGACTGTGATGGCTATCGCTCTATTTAATCTATCCATTGATGCCCTGGAATAGTTCGAAATCTGCCTATATAATAGAATATTCGACCTTTACCTAAGAACCAACCAACTAAAGGATTGAACGGGGTCTGGCGGTACAATACAATATTTTTTATTAGGCAGTTGTGTCACGTTTCTAAATAAGTTAATATAGTGGTGAACTATGGGGCCGCTTCTGCAATTGATCGATAAACTTTTTTAAAATCACAAGTCACGAAGTAGAATTTTCCAAGATTTCACATTGAGTTGTTTTGCCTCTTCCTTATTCTCCCTCCTTTCTCTTCTTTTTTTATATTTTTGTTGTATTGACACCGACAGTTTGTCCAGACTACTCCTTCTAAGCGGCATTGGTTAGAGCGCAAAAAGCTTTGTCCACCTATGGAAGAAGATGAAAGCTGATAAATTCCATGCATTGCTGATTTTGACCTTAGGGGACAAGACCAAATTTTCAAAAAAAAATCGATTTCGGAAACGGTAATATTCTGCGTTCATTCTTTTAATTTCAACCCCTATAGGTTACCCATAAGGGGTAACAAGTTTTAATTCATATATAAAATAGGAGCATGAACTATTCACATTGCACCTTGACGATCGCTCGCCGGCAAATGTCTTGGGAACCGACAGACCGATATTCACACCAACCTAAATTAAGAAAGTGATGTTTCAAGGTCAAAGGTCATATAACCGGAGTTATCTCGTCTCAGTGCTTTGACTGCACAGTGCGAATGTCATTATAGTCAAAGTGGTAATTCTGTGTGTTCTGAACGTTGAAGCAAGGGAATGAAAACGAGTATTTTGTATCGTTTTTTACGTCTTTGAATTTTGGGAATTTTAATCACAAAAAAAATTTTGACGTCTTTCAATTCTATTTAACTATTTAACTAAAAAATCGACACAGGACTTTTTAAATCTAAATTTTTGCCAACACGATGCAATATCTTCATTCTCATATATTTTTATTAGTGTCTGTAGTATAGGGTACTATTGTTTGTTTGGTGTTTAATGCTCGGTTCAGAGGTCTGAAGGCTGTATCGAGACGCACTTGCAAAGGAACAAGTAGAGGTAACAAAGAAGAATAAAAAAAAATGGAACATAGCAGAAGAAGAGCTAGAAAGAAATGCCAATTAGTCGCCTCCTGCTACATGCAAAATGCATATAATATATTAAAGTTTTAGCCAATTTGCATTGCTTGAAGCGTTATAATCCAATATAACGCACTTAGCGTTTCTAAGCCAGACTCTATATATGAGTTTCAAAGCTTGTACAGTCTGGATTTGTCTAAATTACTTAAAACAAATCTTTGCCGAATGCATATTTTAAAAACAACTGCACAGATCAGGGTACATACATATTAAAAATTTATTCAAAGCAATAACCACCCAATGATATTCAAGTAAATTTAATCTGAATGCTTCACAGAAATGCACTATGATTTTAAACAGCCATATTGTAGTATGCGGTATGCATCGTTTTCACATGCCCATTGAACTGAAAACATTGAGAAATGTTGGGCGATAGGCGCTATTTAGAGCTGTGTGTAGTTTTTTCCATTAAATTTTCCCATGAACAGATTTACCTCATTTCTTTGCTGGTCGCAAGAACTATAAAAGTTCATCGATATCACTTGGTTGGTAAAACTGAATACCTTGGTGTCAAGATAAGACTCAAGATTAGTCAAGAACAATTTGAAGTATTCTGAAAATTGAAAAAGGGAAGATACCGTTCCTATTCAGCTTGCAATCCTGATGAAATTGGAAAGTTACTTAAACAAGGCTTCGCTTTAACAAACACCTCAAGATAGACCCGTTTTTTGATAATCGTGACATTATCGCTTTGCGCCACTGCACTTTAATACACTGTGCCTAAACTGATCTTGTGCGCTCACCTTACTGTGGTGATAAGACTTTGGTCGAGAGAGAAATTCTGAATCTAGAATATATTTTTCTAAAACTCCTTGCGTGGCTACAGTAAACTGTTTTTCGTCAAATGTGTGAGGAGACAATGTGACTTTCAAAAAACACACAACTCAATCACAGATAAAAAGGTGACTATCAATTCCCTCATTTACATGTAGACACCTCTTATCTGGTATCATTTACATCACTATCTTGGACATCACATGTGACCTAGGTGTTTCCCATTTGTTGACATTCTTACATCGGCTTACGCCTGTTGATGATAAGTGGGAAACAATATGAACATTTATGAACAATGATCGAAGACGATGGGGAATGAGAATCAACCAAAAATCCATCGCCAGCTCCAATAGTTTGCGAGGTTTTTACCCCTGCGCCAGTGACTATTGGAGAATTTCATCTTAATGAGGGATGATGGTTCCAAGCAGCGGGTGACGTTTTGTGAACTGCTGCCGGACCGTTCACAGCAGCTGACCGGTTTTTACGCCGTCGCCAAGACAACTGCGAACAATGAGTCTCTGTATATCCATAGTGATTGTATTTCTAGCAGGCCGAAAACGGCACTAAGAAGGTATGAACATGGAAATGCAGGAAAAGATCACGTTACGTTTTTTTCAACTGTATTGAGTTATGTATTTGGTGAAGTCTCTTGATGTCACCATGAGCTACCAAGACAACTTAATATAACAAAGCAAAAGCACAACGTATGGGTCATTTTGAAAATATGGAGAGAAAACTAAATATCATGCGTTGAATTGCCACGTCAATGAAGTGCAAACGTGCTTGTGTTACTAATCCAGTTAGGAGACACTTTATCAAAGCATGTTGTGCAAACGCGTCGGAATAATGCCAAGCTTATTCAACATGGATTAAGCTTAAGCCGCTTGTTTAAGCGAAGCCATGCAAAATTATTTGAATATGCCAGATCTTATGCAAAGAGCCAAAACGATGCTGCCGTATCTAATATTGATGTCATTTTGATTTTTCACACGGATTCCTTGTCTACAAAATTAACTTTATGCGCGCTCAAGCAAAATGTTTGCCTGTGTATGCCTGAAGAATAGATATGGCATCTGTCTGAGTAATTTTCACAGGGAATACTTTATATAAAGAGTAGCAAGTCGTTCGAGGGTAATGACGTTGGAAGAAAAGGTGGAATGGAGACCGTCCTACATATCCCAAATGCTTTCATCAACTGGCATGCAAAAACTAAAATGGTAAAATTAGTGAAGCAATGTCCGCTTTACGTGCAGTCACAAATAGTCGACTGGTAATGTCGGTATCTTAACATGTCTCTACCTCCCCAAGCCGTTAAGATGCGTTTTGTTTGTTTTTACTTATTGAGGATTCCACCAAACAGAACATATAACACACCCTTCCTCCTCGGATAACTCGCAGCGTTCAGTCTTGTCGCCTACTTTTCGTCGTGGCCAAATCTGGCTAGCTTTCTCATCACTGATAAAATCCGAAATTTTTTGTTTGTTTGTTTGGCGTTAAACGTCCTGTTCAGCAACTAGAGTGGCTATGTTAGGACGCACAAGGAAGAGGTGGGAAAAAAGAAGGAAGAATGAAGAAGTAGTAATGAGGAGCTAGGAAAAAAAAAGAAATTCCGAAAGTTGTAAGATCAGAAAGAAAAACAGTCTTCTTTCTCATCTCTAATTTTTGCGCTTTGACATGGTGACTAAAACTTTAATACAATGTACTACAAACACTAATAAAGATACACTCTAATGTATGCAGATGTAAAACAAGAAATGGAGAAAATGCATTTTACTGGTTATAACCAAAACTTCAAAACAGTAAAGCTATCTGTCTGACGTCAGTTGGGGATTTTTAATAAGAAATGGGGCTTTTGCCAATATTTTCGCCCATTTTGGAGAAAAAATACCTGGTCTTAGTAATGATCTGAATGAACAAAAATATTCTTCTGGCAATATTTTCGCCATTGTGGGCAAATCAATAACATAGTATCCATATAGGTACTAAAGTCCTCCACCGTTGACCAAGTGCAAAGACATACGTTACTTCCCTGATGTCTTTTACGATTTTAGTATAAAAATGAAATACAAAAAAGATTATACCTAGGGAGCTAATAATGCCGCTACCTTTAACTATATAATTTCAATTTTTGCCACTCATAAAAAAGTATGCAGGGACATTATGCCCAACCGAAGGCATTACAAATAGTGGAAGTAAAAATCTACAAATTGTGGCAAAATTTAGATTTGTAGAAGGCCTCACGAAACTTTCGAGAAAAATTCTTGTAAAATTTTAACGTAATCAGACCGGATTTGTAGGACGAGTGTTTTCTGTGTTTTCTCAAACGTGGCCAATATTTTGACAATACAACCAGAAAAAAGCCAAGCCGTGTGGATGATTACCCAGGGCGGAACATCCTGCCGAATTTCAAAAAACAATCGGACAAAAAATATAGGAAAAGCAGCTTTTTGAAAAATTGCTTACACATGCACACATAACGGTCGACGGATAGCCCCGCAAGTGATGTGCATAGTCATCTGGGCTAAAACAGCTAGGTTATTATCATTCAAAATTATAAAACGGTAAGACTATATTCCTAATGTTGGTTAAAGTTTTGGTTAATTTTGTTCGGAATTACAAAATAACAATAATAATCATTAAGTAATAATGATCACGGCAGTAATGTAATTTCTCGAGAGTCAATAAACTTTTTACTGAAAAATGTCCCAATATTTCCCCCCTTTTGGGGGAAATCAACAAAAAAGTTGTAGCCAGGTTTGTAGTAATACCTGCTACCATTGCTCGAAATTTCAAGACAACAAGACTACTGCCCTGCTATCAGTTAAAATATTATAAAAACTGTTTTTCGCAATTATTTCCTCCATTTTTTTGCCCAATCGCATAAAAAAGTAATGATTTGTTGGACACGTATGCCATAACCTTCCATAAAAATATTAGGGAGTTTCTATAATAATCCTAGGAGGCGAGAGAGTTTAAGAACATTGGTTTTTCTCCAATATTTCTGTCAATTTTCGCTGAGTCACGAAAAAGGTTTAAGCCAGGTAGGTGCTGATATCCGCTGCCGTCAACCGAAATTTCGCACTATTTAGGCTAAAACCCTTGAATAGATGCGATTTTCAGCTTGCAAGTGTACATACTTCTACACTTTTAACAATTGTTTTACCCTCTGCTCCAATCAAGCTTTTACTCTGCTTCTATCGAAGCTTTCACTTTCATGTGATATTTCAGAAGTAGATCTACTCCGCGATTGTGATTATGGAGAAATTACTTTTTTGTATTAATAAACTTCGGCGGTGTTTTTAATCTTGTGACAACCCTCCATATCTGCCATGGCAGGCACTGACATTGACATGCATTTAAACGCCAGGAGAGCCTTTGACACGTTTGGACACTCTCTGACACGTGTTGGCTTTGTAACAAAAAAACCTCTTGGGAGAACATTCCTGCCAACTAGCAAATAGAATGGGCAGAGTAATTTTACTGAAATTGTGTTAATCAGATTTTGGACAGTTTTGTTCCAAACTAAAACATAAATTTCGAAGATCTCTGGGGTACATTTCTACGAAAGAACAGTATGAAATTACAAAGAAACAGTATGTTTTATTTCTTTGTTTGGTGTTGGACTAAAATGCTGCTTCAACACGTTGTCACTTTTCGGCACACTGACACGCTTTGACACTCTGTGGCAAACTGTGTTTCAAACGTTATGGCATGCCCTCTTTCGCTATGGTATGCCATTAGACCGTTTAACAATATGATACGTTTTTTACACTGTATTGTAATTTTGAATACTTTGACACGTTTTGACACGTTGTGCCACATACATTTAACTAGAGCAGTGTGCATAGCCCACATATTCCCGACAGCCCCCCCCCCCCCATCAGTTAAACACGGCCATCAATCGTCAATCAAGAGCTGAAAAAAAGTCCAGCTGATCCATTTTCCTTGGACGAACCTGGCCCATTTACAATATCGATCTGTGTTTGTTCCCATAGAAGCTACACACCAAGTTTCATTAAAATCCTTGCAGCAGTTTTTAAGTTATCGTGTTAACAAGCTCCTGATGACATACCGACAGACCGACCGGCCGACCGACAGAGAGACCGAACAACAGACCGACACGCGGTCGATCGCATATATCCCCCCTGTGGGGGAATAAACAAGCCGGTGACACACATACATGTACAATACGTTTAAACACCCTTTGACAAGATCCGGTACGTTCTGCCAGTTTTTGACATGTCAATGCCATTTGACTGGCTATGTCAAAATTAAAATTGACAAGTAAGTATTTGTGAAACACAAGCAGGCCCCAACCGCCCCCCAAATTCATAGGGGTATAAAGCGATGACGGACAGACGTACGGACACCCCAAACCGATAGGCCACAATCCGAAGGGTTGGGGCCTAAAAAACGGTGGAACCATTTCCCTCTCCCCCACTTACACCCCACCCCAACACTCCCCCACCCAACCCCGCCTCCCCCCGCCTCCCCCCCCCCCCCAACACCGAAGCTCCAATTGATTGACCACCACCCGCAGCTGATGTTAGTGAAGCCTCCCCTTCCCCGCAAACACCCTCGCGGTGACCAGGTGGTAGATCTCCTGCCAGTAGGAAATTTACTGTGTTTTGGAATGAGCGAAAAATCGGAAGATATGCACCTATCAAATCAATGAAGCAACCATCAGAAAAGATATTATTCAAGAAAAAGCTGCCACCAGAATACACAGGTTAGTCAACAAGAATTGGGATCTTCAAGAAGGAGAATGTCCAGGAACATTGTGACCAGCCGAGATCTAGTTAATGAAGTATCAAAATACTTTTAGTATGGCCTGTAGGCGGTAGAAGCATTTTAAAATTGGTTACTTAAAAGTATTATTGAAAAGACCGGTAGTAGCCAGTTCTCTTTCACATACCCGAAAACCTTGAACCACTCTTTTAAAACTAGAAAGCAATGCAGCTAAAATTCCATGCAGGAAAAGCAGCAAAATACAAAATATCAACACAGTAAGGCCATTTCTCTCTTTTTGAGTGAAGATTTTACTTTTTTTTATTTTTTGTCAATATTTCACGCCAACCACCTGAACAAATTATCAAATCTGATTAAAAAATACTGATAACACTGATATAAAATGTGAAAGGAATCGGTTTTGAATTTTTTCTACTAAAATAAATATGAAAATACTGCCTTTTGGCAAATTTTTGTGGGAGAAGCATTTTAAAAACTGGCCAAAATTTTTTAAAATGCTACCATTTTGTGCAAATTTTGGGAGGGTCATCAAATAATAGTTTTCAAGAGCACTTGTTAGTGAAAATTTAAAGACGATCTAATATAAATTGTAGAAGTATTTTGAAACTTTATAAAATGACGTTATTTGGTAAGTTTTGACGGACTGCCACAAAAAGTGATTTTTTTTAGATATGATTAAGGAATCTAATCAGAAATGTAGTAGAATCATTTTGAAAACTGGCTACCGAAAATTTTAAATGCCTTCATTTGGCCTTTTTTGATTGAATGGCAAAATAATTTTGACGAGAGGACTATCTAAGAGACATCCCCACAGAATTTGGAAGCGAACCGTATATAATCACATGCGCACGTACGTACAGACGACGGGTGCCCCCAACCCACCACCCTTCCCTGATGTGATAATACCAGCTCAACAAAGCCTGTTGGTCTTTAAAAGTTTAATCAAGAACAGAGATAGGTTAGCCAAAAAACGCTAGATTAGCGAAGAATTGAAATAGGTTAGTCAAAAATAGATAGGCTAGTCAAGAACTGAGATAGTCCAGTCAAACTGTTACCACCAGAAAGGATAGTCGAAGAAAAAACAGTAAAAAACATTTAAGGCATGCATGCGCTCATCGTGGGTCAGGTATTAACGATGGTTTGATTGTAAATAACTGCATAGACGTTAGAGACGACGCTGACGAAAAACGTGTTCAAATATCAAAAGAACTACTCGTGGAAGAAAATCAAACAAGTACAACGCAAGAAAAAAGATGCCTTATAGAAAATTCATAATTAACGTGGATTCGTAAATGAAAAAAAAAAAAACAGTGGAAAACCGCCAGTTCTATATTAAACATTGCTTAGGCTCCAACACCTTAAGCTGAATATATTTTCCTGAAACATTTAAGAATTTGGTCTATGTCGTGTTCAATGACCGGTGCCAAACAAAGCATACAAGTTGACCAGCGAACCTAGTCCCCCTCCCCGCCCGTATGGTCACAGAGTACTGGTCATTTCAATTGAAGGGGCAGTTCCCGAGATATGACGCTCAAGATATGACGAGATATGAAAATTTAGCAGGTTTTCAATTCTGAAGAAAAGGAGAAAAACAAGAAAGAAACGGGATCCGTTCAATACTTGCTGGGATACAAAATACCGAAGGGATACAAAATACATGTGTAAAGACATTTCTAACAATTCGCCATTTTTTACAGAAATCGAAAAATGACCGCACGTCTAATATATGGTCTTTCATTCTGGAACACAGAAACAGAATCCGTTTTTTTCCTTATTAAGATACGAGGCGTACAAGTTCTTCATTATTAGAAGAGGACAGACAGACGGACGGGCGGACGCGCAGCGTTTCATCAGTTCCGGCGGGTGATGGGGGGGGGAGGGGGCAAACAGAGAATATGCTAGTGACAAATGAAATGGTCAAGGATTTTTTAAAACTTACAGAAAAATACGGCTGACGGATTAACATCCAGTTGTGCATTTTGAAATTATTCTTCAAGAACTGTTCAGAAATTAAATACAAAACTGTACCACCCTTCCGAACATGAGCGCATGCGGGCACTTACTTTATCTGAGTGATACGCGAATATTAGCCCTAGCTATTGCCAAAACTCTAAACAATTATATAATGAGCCACAATAATCTAGCCTGTATGCTGGATGAGGTTGCGGCTTTCAGTTTTCCACAGCTGGATTTCAGCGTGACGTCACGTTCGGTCGGCCCCGGCATTGTGGTCTCGGTACAAATCGCTCTCTGTAGGAACAAGTCAACACATTTTAATGTCCACTTCTTTTGTTTTCTCCGATGACTTATTTTGAAGAACGAGGCAAACAAAGTCGCACCTCCTTTGTGAGGCAGGGCATTCTCAAAAATAACGACCCGGCACACAGGTCATTCTTTTTGAGAATGCCCTGCAAGGTGTGACTTTGTTTTCATTGTTGTTTAAATTGATTCATTTAAAACAAAAGACATAGTCATTGATCAAATGGAATTTTAACAGGAATCAAACATCAAGAATCTTCGCCTTAAAAAAAGATTTATTTAAACCTAAAAACATATATTCCTTAACAAATATTGTGATGCCTAAATACCTGACGAATTCTTTAGTTTTTACTGCAGTAGGGGGAGGGGGGCTGATGAAAGAGATATATCGACACAGACGTTCGGCAGCCGTCGTCATTTAGTCGCGACGAAAATGACAAAACGCATCTCATTTTCTACGTTAAATATTCGTCGACAGATGTCGTGACCTCAAAAAGACGTTTGATAGCCGTCAGAATGATCACTTAATCGATTTTTTTTCTCTCGATTTCAAATCTCGAGCGAAACGTTAGAATTTTACGACGAGTAAAATTAACTTAAACAGAAGAAAGTAGAAGCTCAAATCAATTGCCTTTTAGTTAATGTCGGAATTCATTTTCAAAAATTATGTAAGGTCCGTCCGGTTTTAACATGCTTGTGGTATCGATAGATCCGGTACGCTCGTTAACATTATATACTTGAATAAATCCATCAATGTGAAATCCAATGTCAAAATTCCCAGACTCCCTCTTCAAATCAGAAGGACTCTGGGTAAAAAAATCATTTTCCGAATCGTCCTCCATATTAATTTTGTCCCCAAAAAAAGCTCGTGTTGACTCTTGGACTAACTAGGTTGTTATGAATGATCGTTCGGTTTTTTATACCTTGTCATGATTGTTATTCTTTATTTGTCACCTTAATTGCAGAACAATAGGGGTTGACGGGCCGGGGGAGGCGGGGCCAATTCGTCTGGCACATGGACATTAAGTATGAGAATGCCTTCCTTCTCGGTAAACTCTATTTTCATGGCCCTGTCTATTCACACCTCGGGCTGACGCCCTCGGTATGAATAGACAGGGCCATGAAAACAGAGAATACCTCGAAGTCAGGCATTCTCATATACATCATTATGCAAGGCGTTATTAAATCCGTTTTCAGTGGTGGAACTTCGCATGATAGTGTATTATAAAATCTATTTCTACGTATATTTTAATATGCAAATTGTCAGTTAGATACTGTAAAGATTCACATAGAGGAGAGGGCAGGGGGTAACAATTTTCGCCTCATTGTCAGAAATCTTTAAGCTTATTAAAGCTTATTATTGGATGGGACTGGTTTACCTGTCGTTTCACTGGTTGACAGGACAGCTTTTAATTCTCCCACTGACTGAGGGTGGTGACGTCAGTCCTCGATGTGTTGTGGGCCGTTTGGTGTGACGTTCAATCAGGGCGCAGCCGTGCTCAGAAAAAAAGTCTGTGAAAAAAGCCATCCTAGTTAAAATCTGCAAAAAGTTACAAAATCAATTTCTAAATGTAAGCCAATTCGAACTCGCTTTTTAACTGACTGAGAAGACCGCTTCAACTTTTCCCACTGGATTTCACACTGGTGACGATGTCAGTCCTCCTTGCAACTGTTGTGTGGAGTTCAGTCGTTTGTGTTACATCACTCAGTGAAAAGGGGAATCCCCTTTCAATCAGTGAAAATTTCGCATGAATCATCGGCGATTCCATGGGATGCAATTTGGCTCATGTCATTAAGCAAGAAACATTCCTACGCCGGTTTTAGTTTGGGACATTGGATTTGGTTGTAATGTATTTGTGACAATTACGCCTATTCGCGACATTGAATAGGCGTCCAATCAGCGTTGCGGAAACATTGTCAGTGAAAGTTGCAACAACTCATGCCTTGCACTGACGCCAGCAAAGTGATCTATAATTACCTTCTCGACAGTGACAGACATACGATGTTATGCTCACCCGTCAATCACGGTAACGTAAGGGTGTGTAAGAATTCAGCTTTCATGAATATTTTTCACAAATCGGAAATAAGCTAATATTGAGAATGTCTGTAGACATTGTGCCCCGTCGTAAAACCGAAAACATTACAAAGGTGAAAGCAAAAAGCTTTTGGACACAATTTAGTAGAGGACCTCTTGGGTGAACTTTGCTACCAAATTTTAAAAAAAACTTTGTTGTTTTTTAACCAAATCACCCAGAAATACGCAAGCTTGGTGGAGAAACTTCAAAGTCGAGTCGGAATTATAGCACGAGTAGCATTTTGTATTTTTTTTCTGACATTTGGCCGTTTTGGCCAATATTTCAACTTTTTAGAAACGACCTGATCAGGAACATTCCAACAAAATTTGAAAGGAATCAGATCGAAATTGTGGGAGAGAGAACCATTTTAAGCAGTTTACACACGTGCATAAGTAGTCAAAATTATGGGAGAAGTATTTTGGAAATTGGCTAAAAAATATCAAAGTGGAGCCATTTGGGCAAATTTTGACGAATCAGCAAGAAAGTTTTTTCCTACAGATAGCTGTCTGTTAATATTTTGTGCTTGCTGTGTGTTTGTTTGTTTGTTTGTTACTGTCCAGTTAAGTAACTAGGACGGCTATATTAGAACGATTGTGGGAAAAGAAGTATTTTGAAAATTGGCTAAATAAAGATTTATAATGGCGCAATTTGGCCAATCGCCAAAAGAAGTCATTTTTTGAGAGGACCATCTGGGGAGTATTCGTACAAAATTTTCAAGCAATCCTGTCAAAATTCTTGGAGAAGTAAGCATTTTAAGTTAGATAGTTTATTTGCTTAATATTTTAAGAAAAAGTAATTCGGTTAGTGTAAGAAGTAATTTAAGTAAGACTGTCCAGGGACATTGCAACCATCCCAGATGTAGTGAGTAGAATCTAGATCTAGTGTTAAACGGCTTGCAGGATCGCCGAAAAGCGGTAGCAGAATTTTACCAAGAATGTCCAGGGACATTGTGACCAGCCGAGGTCTAGTTAATCTAATATTAAAACAAAGGGCTTGTAGGATCGCTCAAAATGATGGTAGCATTTTAAAAACCGAATGGCCAAAAAAAGTAATTTTTTAAGAGAGAAGACTAGCAACAGTTATATGCCGGAAATACACCTACAAATACAACTGAGCTCGAAAATTTTGTATGGGGTGTGTTTATGGAATTTCGTAATTTTCTGGGGCTAATATTTTGGCCAGTTTGGGCATATCGTCCAACAAAATGCAAGCTAAGTGAAAAATGTCCTGGAAAACTTTTCTATCAAATGACGCGGGGCTGTTTTATTTCTGCCAATACTTTTGCCAGTTTTGGCCAAATCGCCAAACAAAATGCAATCTTGGTGGGGAACTACCTTGGGAACATTCTTGCCATATTTCAAAAGAATAGGACTAGAAATGTACAATAGTATGATGGGGAGGAGAACGAATGGTTACAGTGCATCCAAATCGGTGAAATCAAAAGGAACATCTTCTGTGATTGAAAACAAATTTCTTTTGTTAATTATCGTAAAATGAGGTGTATTTGGGTCGAAAGGGCTGCCAGGTTTGAGACGCGATCAATGGGCTCGGAATGTAACATTTCGCTGTCACCTATTATGATCTACTGTAACCAGTTCTCTCTCCTCTCCCACGTG
Source organism: Protula sp. h YS-2021 (assembly GCA_949752745.1). Taxonomy (NCBI): domain Eukaryota; kingdom Metazoa; phylum Annelida; class Polychaeta; order Sabellida; family Serpulidae; genus Protula; species Protula sp. h YS-2021. The sequence continues at coordinate 58,235,846 of OX457028.1, forward strand.
GGGAGAGAAGATAGAATTGATTAGAGTAGATCGTAATTGGTGACAACAAAATCCAAAATCTTCAATTTTCACTAAACTTAATAAGCCAAATGCAAATTTACCAACCTATTTGGACTCAAATATTCACTATTTTGCGATAGCTGACAAATAAAATTGCTTTCAGCCATGGAACATGTTCTTTTTCAAATTCACCAATTTGCATCAACTCTAACCATTCGTTCTCCCACTCTGTTCTGGAGAAGAATGTCTGGAAAGCAGTTGGGCAAAAGATGGAAGCAATCCGATCAAAACTGCATTTTAGGTAAAAGTTTACATACGTACATACAGACGACGGGTGACCCCTGCTGATGGGGTACGGAAAAAATGGCAACGGAAAAAATGGCAACGGAAATAATGGCAACGGAAAATATGGCAAGTGGAAATAATGGCAACGGAAAAAATGGCAAAGTGAAATAAAGGAAAAAATGGCAAATTTTGCAGGTTTCACTGAAGTTCAGTCGAAACAAAGAAATCGCCTACCTTGACTACTCAGGATTAAAGAAAGTCCAATCGAAACCACTTAATGCCACTTGATGTCAGGGTATTTGGGGTTCAAGTGAAAATGGCAAAACGTAATCCCTGTGTGCGGCACCGTTAATCCTTTGGATGCTCGGGTGTCAACGTAACAATACATCTATTTGGGGTGCATCAGGCAAAACTTATTCGCTGTGTGTACAATGCGGTTAATCTTTCGGATGCTCGGGTGTCAACGTAAAATAAAAAATTTATGTGGGCTGCATCAGGCAAAACTTAAACCCTGTGTATACAGTATTGCTAATCCTATGGATGTTCGGGTGCCATCACAACAATGCATTTATTAGGGGCGTTGTCTAAAATAAGCAACATGCTCGTGATATCACTTAAGAATAAATTTGACAATTGTGATAAAATTTTTATTTTGTTATTTTGCCATTTTTTCCGTTTTTTCACTTTGCCATATTTTCCGTTGCCATTATTTCCACTTGCCATATTTTCCGTTGCCATTATTTCCGTTGCCATTTTTTCCGTTGCCATTTTTTCCTACAACCCCTGCTGATGTGACAAGACCAGCCCGGCGAAATCGACTAGTCTAACAGTGGTGTGCACCTAACCACTGTGGTAGGGCATCTAATTTTAAACTGTCTCACGGGAAACGTATTATCAATGAGGGAGCTACGGCCTCCGATGGAGTGACGGGACGGATAACTCTCAAACCTATAGTCCGGGGTCTCCTGGGAGCAATAAAAAAACAAAATAACAGGACAGCTGAGATATATGTGCAATTTTTGGTCCTCGAGTTTTCTTAGAGAATCGACCTATAATTGCCAATAAATGCTACGATTCCTGGTCTACAGCAAAACCATAACAATTGGGAGCAAAATTATACGAAATGTTTTTAGAGAGATACGAGCGGCCGTGGTCGTTTGACATTCTGACACAAAAATTCAGACTTAAACAAGTGACATTTATGCAGTTTTTCTGGTAAATGTTTTCTTCACGTTGTGTTACTTGCCTTTGTCACAGATATCAAGATATATCCTCTTCGATTATGCATATTCTGATGATTTTTCTAAACATAATTTCTCAACAGCCTCCATTTCCTACACAATTTTTCTTCGATTTTTGCACACGGCTTTGGAGAAGACTGCAATTCCTCGATACCCTCTCGTAGTTGACCCCATTTCCAGCTGCGAGAGGGTCTCTCGATGCACACAAGAAGTACAGCAGTTAAAAAGGACAACAAGGTTGCCCTACTGGTCATAAACATTGCTGGAACGGCAATACACAGACAGATGTCTCCAGCAAAAATACATGCAGGATCAAACAGATGGCACACTTTTTGAATCTGAATATAGCTATGAATGAGATAATATATTTTTTGTAAAATGTGCAAGTGCTAACTATATGAACTAAATTATCTGGTGTAGTTCGGATAATTGTAATTTCCTACAAGCAAGCAGAGATTGTACTATTTGGGGTGATTCAATGACACCTTGTTAAATGGACCATTTCACCATTCGTATACACCGGTCAAATATATGAGGGGCCAGCTACAGATCATCGGAAGCCAGATGCATGAGGATATCATGAGATAACTTCCCTGCAAAATTATCTCACAAACGTTTAAAATGACAGGAAAGTGAAAATGAAACGTAGTTAAAATGACAAACTCTACATCTTTGTCTATTTTCGTGAAGGAAACATTTTTTAACGAATAAATACATAAAAACTGATTTTATTACATACAGTTTTGTTGCCTTACTTTCTGCTTTAGTACTTCAATACTTTATTTGACAAGTCTTTTATAAACAACAACTCAAAGCTCAAATAATATATAGATACGAACCAGATGTTATTACTGTGAAGTACAGAAGAGATAACTAAATTATTTGGTGTGGGTTGGATAACACTGTTTTCCTGCAACAAGCAGCCCAGACATTAAGAATTGACCAATCAATTAGAAATGTTAGATATCGCCGGGATGGTTCAATAACGCACTGGTAAACGTAATGAAAATATAGAAAGTTTGACTTCATTAACAAGAACAAAGATAGTCAACAGCGCTAGAAATACTTACACAATAATAACAACATGTAAATATAAACACGTGTGACGTCACTGCTATACTTCTATATTTTTACGTAGTTAACAGAAGGACACCATAATCTGAAGACACAGATGTTTCTGTTTTCGTGCTAATAGTTCCAGAAAATAACAGGCAAAAAAGCTTAAGGGTCTATATGATACAAAAAGAACCGAATGCCAATTGCAACAAAGCAATAATAACGTGACGTAAGGCGCGACCTGAGTCGTTTTGTGGCAAACTTCCTGTGTCACAACTAAGGCGCGACCTGAAGCGTTTGGCAGCAGACTTCCTGTGTCACAACTAAGGTGCGACCTGAAGCGTTTGGTAGCAGACTTCCCGTGTCACAACTAAGGCGCGACCTGAGGCGTTTTGTGGCAGACTTCGTGTGTCATAACTGAGGCGCGACCTGAGGCGTTTGGTAGCAGAGTTCCCGTTTCACAACTGAGGCACGACCTGAGGCGCCACCTACCGTTCTATCACCATCGCCACACTTTGAACAACACGATAACACCGTTATTCTGCGGGATGAACTTTAATTCTTTTCTTCTTCCTTTTTTTCTGCTTTTTATGTACATATATAAAACCGTTATGGTCTTTAAGACATCAAAATAGGAAATAAACACACATAACTATATACAGAACAAATAATACCCGTACCAAAAATATACTTTTTGCAAGAAACGAAATTGAGGAGATAGGGTTAGAACAGAACAAATTATTCATAAATGGGCTTTGTCGCTGGACAATAGTTCTGCCAAAAGGTTATAAATAATTTTCTGTAAGCCAAATCACACTTTCTACATTCGGTGAGGTCAACTCTTCGTCGTATACTTATCGTATATAATAATATATATATAAAATATAATATATATATATATATATATATATATATATATATATATATATATATATATATATATATATATATGACATTCATTTGTTTATCATTTGCCCTTAAACACCGCAATGTTTGAAGTAACTGCTTGCCCTTTGCAACGAATGCAAAGTTCTGGGGGCAGGGACGTTGGGGGAACACCAGTGTGTACATTTAGGTGTAAATTTTCTGCTCAATTTTGTTGGACAGCTAAGAAAAAATTCCCCATTTCCGGGAAACGAGGAAAATGGGCAATGAAAATTAACCCCTTTTACATGACATTAACTACTCGGCCTGGATCGCGTCTACCCCCAAAATTACTTACCTTTCTCTGTTTTTTTTTTGTTTTTTTTTGTTTTTTTTTTTGTGTGCGTGCTTTTTGTTGTTTTTTTTTTTTTTGACACGCATGATAACACATATGCTGCTCAGCGCCACGCCGGGGTTCAAAGTTGTTCCAAATTGTATTGATTGACTTGATTATTTGGTTCGATCTGGGGAATCCCAGATATGACCAAATTTATTAATTCGTTCTTTGAATGATTGACAGACACCAGATAAGCGAGAAGCACTGGAGTGTGATTAGGCTTATAAAGTAAATATTTACAAAAATGATCTACAGCTTTCACACTGAAAGGCCAAAAATTCAAAAAGTCAAAGTCTGTATTTTCCAAACAAATCCAATTGAATTTTTAACGACATCACACGTGAAACATTTCGCAGATAATTGACTAAATACAGAACATCAATGTACTAAAAAAATAATAAACAGGTAGAATTAAAAACAGTTTTGAAATTGTGAATTGTTTATTGCAGGCTTTTCCAAATACGGGTGAGGTTTGTTGGCTGTATAAAGTCCTATCCTCCTGGCACTGTTTCCGGTGATGTCCGACACATGACGCGTAGGCCATGACATGGGCAATGTAGTGTTGTTCGTGTACACCGTGAAACAGATGTGCCATGGGTCCCACAGCGTAGATGGGAACATCCTCACCACCATGGGTCTCCTGGTTCATCGGCACCACAGCCTGCTGCAAAAACGCTGAATCATGCACGTCGGCGTTTGTGAGGTCAGCGCGAGGCTCGTTGATTGGTGCGCCAGGACCGCTCACGTACATCAAAGTTGTATAGGGTAAACCGTCCCGTGGTAGCGATAAATATGTATTATCCGCAAAACCTGAAAAAAACACAATTGCTTGGACTAAATACTCATATGTTTTTACTTATATCCATCATGTATCCATCAAAAACTTATTTTACTCTAAAATATAAAAAAAATGTCAACGCCATATATTACAGGCCTGTATGCCAAGTAGCAATGAAAACGTCATTACTCTCTGCGTAAGTTTAATTAAGATACAACTCGTTTTTTGTCTTCTCAGCATATGGCGGTCCTCTGATCAACTTACCTCTATTACTGCAGGGATAGATAATGGGCCTGGATGCTTTGTAATTGGATTAGGACAGGTGTGGAAGGCCTTTGAAAGAAACTCGCACAGCGGTGAGCTCATTGTCCTTCCTCTCATGTCCGAATCCAATGCAAAGCATCCAACCCCATGATTTATCCCTATGGTACCACACTGCTATCATTGTTTGCCACTATATTGTTACGTACTTGGCAAAGAATAATCACGCAGAAGTTCGCACATAAAACTACCGTGATGATTGCTAAAATTTACCTAAAATATCCAACCCTCTTGACGTGTAGCCCGCTGTGGTGAAGCTATGTGAATGATCTGCTGTTACAATGATGAGGGTTTCTTCGCTGTTGGTCATTTCTATAGCCTTGCGAACCGCTTGGTCCATAGCCCACGTTTCGTCAAGGGCTAGTTTCGCTGCGCCGGCGTGGTGTGCGTGATCGATTTTCCCTCCTAAATGATATCGATGACGCGACGTTTATTTTACTATAAATTTAAGTATAGTGGGATTTTGTTTACCGTATTATTATTATTATTATTATTATTATTATTATTATCGTTGCTGCTGCTGATGCTGTTGTTATTGTTGTTAAAGTAAATGCCTTTGCTGCATACGTATATGTATTTTTACGAGGTAGAGGTAAGCAATTTGCGAAATTGTATTATGGGCCAATTGCGCAGTTAATATGAAAAAGTCAATGTACAGTCGTGTAATAAAATATATAAGTATAGATTATCTCCATTAGCACACTGAGTATGTGCTGTGTCTAAAACTATGTTCAAATCGATCTGAGACAGAAAATTTGATAGATTTAAGTGAACCACGTCAAGATCGCAATGTTACATGTGACATTATTTTCCATATTTTGAAATACTTGAAAAAAAACTCGAAAGTTGCATAACTCAATAACTCAATAACGCCAAGCTGCATAAACAGATGGGGAAAAGATAACATCGTCTTGAACTCGTCCCGATGGAGAGAAATATTTGAAGAAAACGAGATATCTGACAAAATATGCTAAAAATACTATGATAAATTTTAAGATAATGCATAAAAATTATGCATCTGATCTCATAGTATCCAAATTTGACCCAGATATTAAACCAATCTGTGAACAATGCAATAAAAAAATGATATTGTCCACATTTTCCACATGTGTAGTAAGATTTACACCTTTTGGTCTTTGCTAGAAAAGTGGGTAAATAGTAACATAATAAGAGAGGGCCCAAAAATCAGTATTTGTAGAAGGAAAAAATTGCTTGGCTTATTGAAAGAAGATGTTGCAATGAATTACCTATTTACAATTGACTTTGTGCTCTTACAGGCCAGAATGTATATACACAAGAGTAATATTCATAAAGAAGATGTTTATTTTATAAATTTTTTAATAATGCTTAGAAATGTTGTAATGATTGAAAAATTGGCATATTCGTCAAAGCATGTAAATTTTAAATACTTAGAGGAATTGTATTGTTTGTTATAATCCTAACCCTCAGTTACTCGTTTTTTACGTCTTATATAATCCATGATCTGTGTCGGTATATTTATTACATACTCGAAAAATGTTTGTAGAGACATTTATTTTACTTCTCATTTGTATAATGTAGATAATGCTGTATGTACAAAGGACAATTTCTTACTTCGAAATAAAAAAAAAAAAAAACTCAAAAGTTACGGGTGCCTCTGACCTATTGGAATAACAGGAGTCCAAACCTTAACGAATTACGAACAGAGCCCGTATTCTCGAAATCTTAAGGTGAGGAACTTGTCTTGAATTGAACTAAGTGATTTCACATCGGCGTTAGCCGTCTCAGATCTGAGACAAGATACTTCATTTTGGATCATCCGTATTCTCGAAAGATTTTTTGGCTTAAATCTAATTCAGCTTCTCAAGATAACTGCCTTAAATGTAGGGAAGTCCATAGGTCCCTTAGAATAAAAAAAAATCCGTCTTAGGGCGGCAGATTTCATTAAAAACTCATAAATTCCTTTACGGGTGTTTTGCTTGTATTGCAATATTAACTAAAAATCAACATGCACGCAACATTAGGCTGCCCAGTTAACACCGATAGACGTCGTACCCAACGACGATCAACGTCGGGTTTGGTTGTTTGGTTTGTATTCTACCTTCTGTCGATCAGACGTCATATAATTTGACCCCCACCCTTGGGTCATCCGGTCACGCAGAATATTATGAAGTGGATTTATGAAGTGAATATTATTCAAAAAGATATGGGAAAACTCGTGTTGGTCTGTTTTCCAACTGTTTTTGTGAGTCCGACGTCTATACAGCGTCGTTTTTATACATCTCTCTAAAGGTTATCCTCAGAAGTTTATTCAAGACTGCATCAAAGACGTTAAGAAGTTTCGTTTTGGTTGTCTAAGCAGCGTTGCTTATTCAACTTCTGTTCAAAGTTATGTCAAAGACGTTGGTCAGACATGGATATGTGGTCGCGACCAGTCACAACCAAATCAATCCTAACATCGACTTAGGGCGACGTTAAAATGTTTACTGGGCGAGAGTTCGGACTGCAGACATTTTGGGGTTTGTGGAAGGGGCATAGCCGAATGCCTCACTTTTTATTATTAAGACCCTGCAGTCAAAGTCAGCGTTATTCGGGAACGTGACTGCCAACAGCTCTCCTCCCCCCCCCCGTCCCCCGCCCCCCCCCCCCCGCCCCCACCCCTCACAAAAAGAAGTAATCATTTAGTTTGAAGAAGTTGAAGAACTTTCCTGTCACAGCTCCCCCCCTTCCCACACAATACTACATTTCTATTTAAATTTCATGGCATTTCGTGCGCCAGCAAAGGAAACAGCAGTATTTTAACAGTGCATGCGCCCGGTAGGTGCGTGCAGCCGTACTCATTGATCTTCCAGTATCGAAAACGATTGAAAGTTAGTTCCTGCCAAAAAAGCACAGCAGAGGAGTGCAAAACATCCGTAAATCATATGAGAATAAAGTTTTCACCAAGGGGTTTTTTCTTCATCCACCGGCTCGTGTGGCCTTATAATTGATTGACGTGTGTCACCAATCCCAATACTTTGCTTGATTGACGCGTGTCACCAGGTCATATACCTGTGTGACTCATCACACATGTGTTTGACGGGTGTCAACAGTTCATACACCTGATTGACTCATCACACATATGTTTGATTGATGCGTGTCACTAGTTCATATACCTGATGGACTCATCACACGTGTGTTTGATTGACGCGTGTCAACAGTTCCTATACCTGCGTGACTCATCACACATGTATTTCATTGACGCGTGTCACTAGTTCATACACCTGCGTGACTCATCACACAAGTGTTTGATTGACGCGTGTCACTAGTTCATACACCTGCGTGACTCATCACACATGTGTTTGATTGACGCGTACGTGTCAACAGTTCATATACCTGCTTGACTCATCACACATGTATTTCATTGACGCGTGTCACTAGCTCATACACCTGCGTGACTCATCACACATGTACTTCATTGACGCGTGTCCCTAGTTCATACACCTGCGTGACTTATCACACATGTGTTTGATTGACGCGTGTCACTAGTTCATACACCTGCGTGACTCATCATACATGTGTTTAATTGACGCGTGTCACTAGTTCATATATCTGATTGACTCATTACACATGTGTTTGATTGACGCGTGTCACATGAATACTCGCGTTACTCGATGCACGTTTTGATGAGAAGGACACTGTTTTCCCATTTTCGTTTTAATTTGTAAGCAAACAATAAAATGAGTGAATGCAAACTGCAGTTAATCGAAAGTATAATGTTGTTGTTTCTGATATCAAAAATACAAAAACAATAGCACGAGCTTTAAAGTGAATGTTATAAAGCCCACGACAAGTGATGATTTTTTAGATGACACAGAAAGAAAGCTATAATTTTCCTTGTTTCTTTGATTTACTGTTTTTGCAACTTAGGCTTAGATCTAAGATTTCGAGAAAACGGTCAGAAAAATCAGAAACGTTAGAACCAATCAAGAGTTCTTGATTTTCATGATCAGTAACACAGATTCTACCTTGGCTAATGTCCCATGCAGATTTCTGAACGATTTTAGTTATCTATACATCTGTATTTCTTGACAAAGCCAATAACCACTCCGGACATATATCAAATACATTTATTCAAATGATATCTCTCATAAATAAATACTTTGAGTCAAAATCGACAATGCTTATTTTTGACCAATAATTACATAATCCCTTCCAGTTACAACATATATCAAATCTTAGAGGTCAACATTTTTAATGCAACTTTTTGTGAATATTTTTAACAGTGAATACCTTCTACCAGTAAGAAGAAGCCATGTTTGTTCTTGCTCAGCATCTGTATGGCCTTAGAGGTCATCTCAGCAAGCGAAGGGTCTTTCTTCGAGTCTCGTTCCATCTCGTATGTCATGTGACTTGGCTCAAACAAACCTGCCAATTCAAGTTCATCGAAAAAAATATTGACTTGGGAATCGACCAACCAGATTGTAGAATTAACAAGTCATATGCCAATCTATTTTAGAATAGGTTCATGTTCAACTTACCTTAATGTTGGCTCAAAATTAATAAACAATATAGTGTAAAGGTCACTCATAAACCATGATAAAGATTTTGAGACGAAAACTTCATTTATTAGGCGTTGTAGATTTTACAATATTGGCGGCGAAGACTTGCCTAGAAGATAGTCGGTCTTGCTGACATCAACATCCTCCAGTGCCGTCTTATTCCACACATACGCATGCGACAGACCCTTCGCTTTCTTTTCATTAATCCATTCCTGTAGATAAAAGAACCGGCCAATCAGTTATCGACCTGAATACATCTTTTCTTATCACGCTGATCATCGCCACTGCGAATGATTCTTGTGTTTATTTTTTAATCACTTTTAATATTCAAACCAATTATTCCACTTTAACTGTCAATTTTTTCATTTCATGTTCTAGGACGAATATTTAGTAAAAAAGCAAACTAATGATGAAAACTATGTTTTATCAGGATAGAATATCGAAGTGAGGAAAAAGGAGTCCACAATATTGTTTACAATTGCTAAAATGAGTAGGTAGAGTTTTTATGGCATGTTGACAACTCTCTATTACGTCCTCCGCTACTATATCTTGCTTTTTTTTAATATATATATATGTTACAGCGGATCTGTAGAATCACCGAATCTGTAGATCCGCTGAAAATTTCAGCGAATCTGTAGATACGCTGGTTCGACCAGCGAATCTGTAGATCCGCTGAAAATTTTAGCGGATCTAACAGATCCGCTGATTTTGGGCCTAGAAAATTCTACAGATCCGCTGAAATGATTGACGAAGCTAAAGAACCGTTGATATGGAGTAGTATGACCGAAATATACGGTATTAATGTGTAAACGGGGCTGCTTTTACTGATGCCATAGGGCGTTACTTTGCAACCGCTTTATTAATACAAACATACAACCACATTATTAATACAAATAAATAATTTATGACCTGTTTTGCATTAAAACTTATGATTTTTTGCGTTATAGTGCCCAACAAAATAGATATAAAAGACTTTTATAAGCCACTGCTCCAATTGCAATTTAAGAACAGCTCAAGTGCTAACCTCTACCTCCGATTGTTACGTAAAAGCCAAATTCACCCATGCAATCAATAACTCTTAGGAAACCCTTTCATCGATAATGGAACTCCAATTGCAATTAAGGAAGCTGGTCATAGAAGCACTAGTACTTGTGATCATGACTTGAAAGCAAAATTTACTCTAAAATCAGCAACTCTGAAAAAAAACTCATTCATCAATAATGAAGCTCCAATTGCAATTGAGGAGGGTTACATCTTGCTTGTACACGCTAGGCTAGAGTGACATCTCCAGTTACATTTTACCTTTGCTTTGAAACACTTACATCTGTTTGTTTGACGCCGTTTACTACCAGCACAATTACACTTCACAAACCCCTGTCCATCACACGTTGATTCAAACTGAACTGCTTGCCTCGGTGGAAGTTCTACATTTAATTTTGCGTCGTTTTCGGTAATCAAGTTGAACGAGCACAGATCAAACTGATATACTCCAGAGAACCCGAAGCAGATCGAACTAAGTGTATTTATGTTTATTGCATTGTTAAATTGCAATTACTTTTCAGCAAATACAACTCCAGTAAAATCATATAATATGTACGACTGCTTTCTTATAAGAAGATCACACGTTATGAAGCTTGCAATTTAAGTTCTATGATCTACGATATGGAAAGTAACATGGAAGTGCAATTAATGTGCTTCAAATGGCATTTCAATGAAAACAATGTCTTTTATTTTGGGCTATGATAATACTCAATATAAACAGTACTTCAGCTTCGTCAATCATTTCAGCGGATCTGTAGAATTTTCTAGGCCCAAAATCAGCGGATCTGTTAGATCCGCTAAAATTTTCAGCGGATCTACAGATTCGGTGATTCTACAGATCCGCTGTAACATATATATATATGCCATATATAAATAGTAGGGGGAAAGTGGGGGTTCTAAAACAGGAAGTGACGTCATAATGACGTCATGAGGTATTTTAGAAGCCCCATGGGGTTTCTAAAACAGTGACGTCATATTGACGTCATATTGACGTGATATTAACGTCATATGGACGTCATATGGTTGTCATATGGACGTCATATGAACGTCACATGAACGTCATAATGACGTGAGGAGTTGTTTTAGAAGCCCCATGGGGTTTCTAAAACAGTGACGTCATTATGACGTGTTATGGACGTGTTATGGAAGTGATATGGAGGTCATATGGAGGTCATATGAACGTCATATGAACGTCATATGAACGTCATATGAACGTCATAATGACGTAATATGGAGAGTGGGCGGCCATTCAAACGGGCGGCCATTCAAACAACCATTCAAACGACCATTCAAACGGGCGGCGATTCAAACAACCATTCAAACGGGCAACCATTCAAACGACCAGTCAAACGGGCAGCCAGACAAAATGACACCCGGACAAAATGGTGCCCGGACAAAATGACACCCGAGCACTTGAGCACCCGAGCACTCGAGCACTCGAGCACTCAAGCACTCGAGCACTTGAGCACTTGAGCACTCGAGCACTTGAGCACTCGAGCACTCGAGCACTTGAGCACTCGAGCACTTGAGCACTCGAGCACTCGAGCACTGGAGCACTCGAGCACTCGAGCACCCGAGCACTTGAGCACTCGAGCACTCGAGCACTGGAGCACTCGAGCACTTGAGCACCCGAGCACTCGAGCACTTGAGCACTCGAGCACCCGGACAGCAAAGGGTTCATAGAGACATGGTTAGAGCTGGCCTGCTGTGTATTTTGACCCATCAATGACGTCACACAGAGCGACTCAAGCTTGCAACCAACTGATGGACAGGCAATCCGGGGCCAGCCGTACAGTAGGTTGACAGGCCCCCCGGGGCCTGCCATCACCAGGTTGGCAAGCCCCCCGGGGCCTGCCAAACATCAGGTTGGTAGGCCCCCCCCCCCCGGCTCACCAACCCATGAGCCCCCCCCCCCCGGCCCAGCAATCTTTCAGCATACACTGTATCTATATGGGTGAGCTAGTCGACAGACCCCCCCCCCCGGCTCATGGCTCCAGACCCCCCCCCCCCCCCCGCCCATGGTGGTCTTAGCCGCTGACTCACGGCTCACCGCCGCATGCCACTGTATGTATACAAGCAATGGCCACTCTTTTTTTTAGCTTTCTCTCTCCAAACACACGCCAGACCAGACTGGTAACGGGTCAGTCGGACAAACGGACACCCGGACAAACGGACTACCCGGACAAACGGACTGCTGGACAAACGGACAGTCTTTTTTTTATAGTTTTTTATGCCTCTCTCTCCACACGGTAGCTGGAGGCAAACAAGCAGTCTTTTTCCGGCTTTTCCCGTTCTCCCAGCACACACACCTTCACTAATGGATTACCGTGGCAGCAATTAGTAAATGAGCACTCTTTTCCTTAAGGGATGCTGTGTTTTAACCACAGAGAGGTCTCCATGCATTGTGGCCATATACAAGCAACAATCCTTTCTTTAAAGCTTTCTCACTCTTTTAACACCTATGACAACCAAACCAACGGACACCCAGACACACGGACACCCAGACACGGACACCCAGACACACGGACACCCATACAATCCTTTTTTTTTGTTTTTTTTTTAGTTTTTATCCCTCTTCACCCACATCAAACCAAACCACGGAAACAAGTGTTTTTTAGGGCTTTTACCGTTCTTCCAGCACACACACGTTCACTAATGGATTGCCGTAGCAGCAATTAAAAATGAGCACTCTTTTTCCTTAAGGAAGAGAGGTGTCTCCATGCATTGCGCATCCTTTAAAGAAAGGATTGTTGCTTGTATATGGCCACAATGCATGGAGACCTCTCTGTGGTTAAAACACAGCATCCCTTAAGGAAAAGAGTGCTCATTTACTAATTGCTGCCACGGTAATCCATTAGTGAAGGTGTGTGTGCTGGGAGAACGGGAAAAGCCGGAAAAAGACTGCTTGTTTGCCTCCAGCTACCGTGTGGAGAGAGAGGCATAAAAAACTATAAAAAAAGACTGTCCGTTTGTCCAGCAGTCCGTTTGTCCGGGTAGTCCGTTTGTCCGGGTGTCCGTTTGTCCGACTGACCCGTTACCAGTCTGGTCTGGCGTGTGTTTGGAGAGAGAAAGCTAAAAAAAAAAGAGTGGCCATTGCTTGTATACATACAGTGGCATGCGGCGGTGAGCCGTGAGTCAGCGGCTAAGACCACCATGGGCGGGGGGGGGGGGGGGGGTCTGGAGCCATGAGCCGGGGGGGGGGGGTCTGTCGACTAGCTCACCCATATAGATACAGTGTATGCTGAAAGATTGCTGGGCCGGGGGGGGGGGGCTCATGGGTTGGTGAGCCGGGGGGGGGGGGGCCTACCAACCTGATGTTTGGCAGGCCCCGGGGGGCTTGCCAACCTGGTGATGGCAGGCCCCGGGGGGCCTGTCAACCTACTGTACGGCTGGCCCCGGATTGCCTGTCCATCAGTTGGTTGCAAGCTTGAGTCGCTCTGTGTGACGTCATTGATGGGTCAAAATACACAGCAGGCCAGCTCTAACCATGTCTCTATGAACCCTTTGCTGTCCGGGTGCTCGAGTGCTCAAGTGCTCGAGTGCTCGGGTGCTCAAGTGCTCGGGTGCTCGAGTGCTCGAGTGCTCAAGTGCTCGAGTGCTCGAGTGCTCAAGTGCTCGGGTGCTCGAGTGCTCGAGTGCTCCAGTGCTCGAGTGCTCGAGTGCTCAAGTGCTCGAGTGCTCAAGTGCTCGAGTGCTCGAGTGCTCGAGTGCTCGAGTGCTCAAGTGCTCAAGTGCTCGAGTGCTTGAGTGCTCGAGTGCTCGAGTGCTCGGGTGCTCAAGTGCTCGGGTGTCATTTTGTCCGGACACCATTTTGTCCGGGTGTCATTTTGTCTGGCTGCCCGTTTGACTGGTCGTTTGAATGGTTGCCCGTTTGAATGGTTGTTTGAATCGCCGCCCGTTTGAATGGTCGTTTGAATGGTTGTTTGAATGGCCGCTCGTTTGAATGGCCGCCCACTCTCCATATTACGTCATTATGACGTTCATATGACGTTCATATGACGTTCATATGACGTTCATATGACCTCCATATGACCTCCATATCACTTCCATAACACGTCCATAACACGTCCATAACACGTCATAATGACGTCACTGTTTTAGAAACCCCATGGGGCTTCTAAAACAACTCCTCACGTCATTATGACGTTCATGTGACGTTCATATGACGTCCATATGACAACCATATGACGTCCATATGACGTTAATATCACGTCAATATGACGTCAATATGACGTCACTGTTTTAGAAACCCCATGGGGCTTCTAAAACACCTCATGACGTCATTATGACGTCACTTCCTGTTTTAGAACCCCCACTTTCCCCCTACTATAAATAATCTTCGTAACAAAAGTGTTTATTGCATCATAAAACATATGTTTGCCAAGTTATTAACATATGTTAAGCAAATTGGTCGATATATGTTGACCACATGAATATATTATCTACCAAATATTGTCAACATGTGTCAACCCTATATGGTTATTTTTGTACAAAAAATGCTGGTAAATATTTTTTTACGATTACATGCAGTGTAATCATAATTTCCGAAACCAGAAATGTATTTTATTCATGTTGTACTTAACATGTGATAAATATGTGTTGGCCATGTGGTGTACATATGTTTTCGATTCTACCCCATCTTTCTTTGTCATAGCAACTTGTGTTTACCATATGACCACCAAATGATATGGGAATAGCATATGTTAACGACATATGGTGAACAAATGGACAATATATATTCAGTAGATGTCGAAAATTTTGTCAACATATGCGAAACATATGTTTCATCTTGCATTGAATATGCTTGGTGAGGAATTGTGATGTAGAGTTATAGCTTAAAACATATGTTTAACAAAAAATAAAGACATATCACAGTGACAGTTAAACCACATTCAATGTATACTGAAGTATCGGTGATAAATGAATACTGCATGATTGACTGCAGTAAAATGGATAACTTACCTGGATGAGATCCCTGCCGTCCTGGCGTCTGGATGTGGTGTTGTATTCTTCGTCCAGAAATTCTAACGATCTAAAGTTTCGTCTTCCACCGCCCATAACCACCTGTCATTTGAAACACCATAATTATTATATTATAAAAACAGTAAACAATGTTTGGCTTTAGATGTGCAAAGGATATCGTTTCCAAATGGTGACGTCACGTGAAGTTATTCGGTGGCCTCTTCCGCTGGGTGACAGCCCCTGAGGGTTGATTAAAAATGATATTTAATGGAGGATTTGTGAATGCAGCTTTAAAGAATAAAAAAATTAGTTCTTCGTATTCTCAGTCTGAACCAGCATACCCTGAAACACAGCATTGTTCTGCATAACCTCCAACTTAAAACTAGCTACGAAATAGGCCATATTCATTACTTTTTAACGGTTCGTTTTGGCGATGGCACTTGTAAAATAGCACCACCTTCTAATTAAGATCCCCTGGGACTCACGTTGATGTTAGGATTATCCTCCACCAACTGTCTCGCGATATCTTTGCAGCCAAAGCCAAAATTATACTCGGGGTCGATGCGCATGCGCCGTATGTTCATGTCGTAATCGCTCTCCCAGAACCTCTCTGCGGAATGCGCGTACGCGGCAGAAGGAGTGGCGTGCGTGACGCGCGTTGTCGTCACAATACCGGTCGCCTTGCCTACAAAAACAGCAGAAAAATACAGAGCAGGATTAAACATCAGCTGATGTCACTTGACCAAGAGCCGAAAAGGAAGTAAATTTAAACTGATCCATTTAAAAACACTATGATGTACGAAACTTAGCCACTGATAGAACGCAAAAGCTTTTTTTCAGTCAACCCTTCTCGACTCGATTCCAACCCATTAGCCGATCCGGGGGTTGGGGATATTAGGGACATGGCCGCTCATTCCTTCCCGAACCCACCCAACCCCCTCCACAAAAAAAGTTTGGCTGCTAAGCTCAGAGCCCGGGGAAAACGTTTGACTGTCAAACTCGACATTTTTCGAGGTCGTGATCACTACGCTCACCCACACGCCCGACCCCCCCCCCCCCACCCCCATCATTGACCCACGCCTCCTCCTGGCGTCTCTCACCAGCGTCCATGGACCACTGGAGTATAGATGACACGGAGTTGTCGGCCTGGTTGCTACAGTTGCTCCTCCTCACGTTCTGGTTCACGCCCACAGTCCAGGCGTTCGCTTTCACGCCACAGAGGAACGCTGTGGCCGTGCCAGCCGAATCCGGGATCTGGTAGTCAACGTTATACGTCTACAACAGAAGCAGATTTCACCAGTCAAATTTTACATGTCTACAATAGAATCAGGGTCAACAATCTATTTTTCTGGTACAGCTGGGATACAACTGCAGCTACAAGTCAAATTTTATGGAATAAAAACCAGTTTCAAAACCGAAGCCACAATGTCTTCCCGCTCCTCCCCTACCCATGTCACGGACTCAAAGTGACGTCAAAGGACCCTGCTGGAGATACCCATGGCGGGAGGGTAGGGCAGCTAAGCACTTTTTTTGACAACTGGAGCCCCATCAAGGACGTCAAATTCTTTAAAGTTGCGGACGAGAAAATATATCGGTGAAACTAATCAGCTACGCCATCAGTTTCAATTGCACAAAAAAAAACGCGAAAATATTTTCCCTCGGGATATCGAAACTTGTTCTTTCTGTAATTTCGTATTTACTAAAACCATTTTAGATGCTTCAGGCTGCGAACTGTTCGATGGAAATGTCAATTAACCGACCTCAACTAGTAACCCTCATTTTGCATGTTTTGATATTGAATCAAGATTTTTATTGGTTGTTTACCGTTTGGTGAAACTGTTTTCGACCGCATAAACTGAGAGAACAAATGAGGCCAAATAAATCCTTTCTTGATATAATGTTATGTGCATATTCGTATCAACAAATTATTATGGAAAACAAACAATCCAAATTTAGCAATGCCGTATACGCCAGACATGAAAAGGACCGAGGTTTTCATTTGGTGCGGTCTTCGAATCAAATGCAGATAATACTGTCATATACATAACTTTGTTGACTGAATATGATAGCATTGATCGTTTGCAAAACAGTGTGTTTTCAGATAACATTGTGTTTTTGTTAGCAGCACTGTTTCTAAGTTTTGCAACTAACAAGACAGGAATCTGTAGGGGTCTGTTTATGATCTGATGAGAGCTGAAGGGAATTTGATAATGACGATAAATGTGTCAAAATAAAGAAAAAAAAAGAAAAAGAAAAGCCCTGTATCAGAATTGGCTTCAACTGGAATCTAGAATATAAAAATATACTATTAAGAATTGAAATCCCCTCTGGGCTATAGACCTATCAGGGACACAGCGGAGGGAACAGTGGTACGAATATGTCTGATTATCTGTTAATGCCAACAATATCTGAATTTTTTATCTGAACAACGTTTTGTCTTTTTTACTTTCTACTCTTCTTGACGAAATGGACCAAGATTTGTTTGATGTAAGACATCTTTTCGCATGCGATTTTGAATTATTTTGAAAATTTCTTTTAAAAAACTGTTTTTTTAAATAAAAATGAATGAATAAATTCTTAAAGTTTAAGTGCGCGTTAGGTTGCAAGCCAATAAATGGAGAACTTTTTCAAGAAGTTAAGTGCTCAAATGTTAATCTGAGAACGCTTTTGAAATGAGAATGATGCACTGCCATTATCAATAAATACTTAATGAGATAAAAGAAACATTTATTGACATAAAAAATCATTTAAAGCTGTCTAAAATTGATTTTTAATGATCAAAACTTATATGTTTAATAAATAAATATTAAAATAGATGTAAAATATATATTTAATAGCAAAACAGCTTGGTTATGAGATGAATAAACGTGAGCTGAATTTCTTTTTATTCAAATAGAGAATCAATTTTAGATATAATTTCTTCACACGTACTGAGGCTTTCACATTTAATGTTAATTGTGATAACAAAATATAATAAAAGATATTAATAAATCAATGTAGATCTCATTAATTTACACAATGCTATCAATAATTGCATTTAGATAGCACAATGGTATTTTTGAGATTAAATAATATAAAAAAATATTTATTATTTTTAAAATTATTCAATGATATCTAAAATTGATTTTTAGAGATCAAAAGCTCAATTGTTGATATTAAAAAATTAAATATTTGACAGAAAACTCTCAATTTTGAGCTTAATTTATTTGCTTTTTATTGATATCAAAAATTTATTATAGATGTCGTATTTTTCAGAATGCGACTTTTAGTATTTACATTTTGAAATGTTCAAATGATTTGTTTTATCTTAAAACATTTTTCATATCAAAATGTCAATCTGTTTTTCACATCTAAAATTCAGAATAAATGTATGTGAATTAGATAATAACTAACTTATCTTTTTATCTTTTTCTACACTAAAAAGAAGTAATTCTTGAGCTCAAAAACTGTGTTATTAAAATTAATATCAATAGTTCATTTTTCATCTCCAAAATTTAATTGACGATTTGTTAATTTTTATTTAAATGTGCATCTCCCTTAATATTTTCAGTTTGCAAAATTGATTTTTTTTACCATCTAAAGTACAAATATTGATAGCAAGATATAAATTTATGTGTTAAAAATTAATTAAGTGATATCTTTTAACAGTAAACTTATTTAAAATTAAAATCAAATATTAAAATGGCATTCAATACATCCCTCCGAAAGGAAATTAGTGACGCTAAACATTTTAATTCAAACAAATATTTCTTTGCATTGTTGTTTTTTTTTTTTGTAAAAAAGTGTGGCTAAATATTGAAAAAAATAACAAAATTCAGAAATCTGTTCCCATACTTTTCCATTCTGTAAATTGTCCTAAGGTGGTCAAATGTCGTGCATCTGAACTGCCGATAGAGTTACTGTTGTTTTTTTTTTTTTTTACTTTCATATTTTTCAGCAGAATATAGGGCAGGGAAAATTTTTCTTCACGATATTTTACACTACGGCAAGTGATATTTGTCTTTATTTTTGGATATTTCTTACTGGGTCAGGGATCAGAAAAATGCTATATCAAATCAAAAGTGAGCAAAATTGCTCTCATTATGGCAACTTAAAGATTCAAATAGCTTCGTTGTTTTTCCCTAGTGTGCTGGATCAGACAATTGTTTGACAGCCCCAAGGTTAAAACGAAAGCAAAACTTTTTAAGACAAAAATTGTCTCGCGTTGTTCCAGTTAGCGCTCGGAAATCTTGATTTTTTTTAGATAAACAAGGTAAGAAATCAAATTAAAAGATTGAAAACCCGGTTCCTTTTTTCTTTGAAAGTGCTTCAGTGCCGTGTAACCCTGTTAATAGGACCGCCAGTGTAAAAGAGGTATCCTGGGTTTTGTTTCAGGCTCTACAATTTTTGTACGGTACTTCAAAGAGGATAATGACTAGAACTGACTGCAGAATAGTCCTGCCTGCAAAGTAGTCACGTTTGTCAGGTGATCCTACGACGAGTAAACATTGCACATTTCGTCTGCTAAAGAATCGAGGCAAACAAAAAAACACTTTGTGTTAGCCTTCAAAATAATGGAGTACATTTTGCATTGCTCTTGATTTATTTATACACAGTAAAACCTTGGAAACTGAGCATTGTTTTTTACAAGACCGGATTCTCTTCCACCTTTTTCTTTTGGACACTTTTTACTCTATATCAAGTCCCCAGGTGTTCGGTTGCGTTGTAAAAAATGGAGAAGTTTCTACGTATAACTGTGAGCGAAGTCAGTACTTTACTCTCCTTACTTCATTGGAACTTAGCACTTTAGAACTGAAAAAAAAATGCTTAATGAAACGCAGTAAAAATGAGTCCGATCAGAATCAGATCTTGTGCTCAGTAACTCTGCTCTTTGGCTCTCGTTCTCCGGATTCATGGATCCTGGTGTTTTTAAAATGTTGAAAATTTTTACTTGATTAGAAAAGTAAATTGAAAGTGGCGTTGTTGAATTGCCAGGGTGGGCAGCTCCCAGGCACCTTCACAATGTGGCTAGCTTTCAACTACACCCAATGATCTTAGCTCTAGGAGCTACATTTAAGCACGTTTTGAACCCACTGAAAACCTTTATAGACTACTTACGTTGTACATTTTCTAAGAATAAACTGCAGTCGATATGCTTTAAAAGGACCGCAAATAAGGAGTCAATTTGTAAGGGTTTATTTTACTACAGCACGTTTGAACAAAATGATTATGTTTTTTTTTCATCCACGGATAATCTAACCCAGTTTCATCCTTAGCTATAAACCGTATAGTTATATGTCCTATTTAATTGACCGAATCGTACTTAGCTACCAATCTGCTGTCCATAATTAGTTTTCTAGAATCTTATTCGCAATGCGCAGGTTATCGTTGACTTACGGTTATCAAACAATCGAACTGTCACTCCCATCGGTGAGAGCAAGCGCCTGCTAATTTATGTGCTGGAAAACCTATCCGAAGACGTTGAAGAAAGATCGTCTGGAAGATGATTGGTTGAACAATGAAGAGAACGTGCCCCTCTCTCCGCGACAATTGGACCGTTTGAGAAAATCAAAATAACAGGAATGTGATAGAAAATAAAAGCGAAAGGAAGAAGAGAGAATGGAGAAATAACGCTAGAAAGACAGAAAGAATTGGTGAAGATCGGATGCTCTCACAGGTTTGTGAAGAAAAAGAGGATGCTTTTCTGCTACGTCTAGCTACCGGCTACTCTTCAACGAATACGAACTGACACCAGCAAGTGCCACTAGCCCTTTCTAGAATCTGCTAACTGCATGAATTCCATGCGGGATAGACTTTATTCGAAGACCATTTGGTGCTTTCGTCTTATTCTTACAGAGAAAACAACGGCAATGCATATATGAGCTAGCCATTGGGCAATTGCACTCGAATGTTGCTTACAGTTGCACAAAATACTCTTACATTCGCATCGCCATGGTAAGAGACAGGTGCGTTAAAATATCACGGCAAATTAGGCTGTAATAATAGCCGGCTTCGGCCGTTCCAGGTTAAATACAACTTCACGAAATTTTGCTAACACATCCGCGTGTTTTAGAATATAATCCATTGAGACAAAACTGCGTGGTGTTTGATTTAAGGCTCTTGTTTGATTACGTCACATTTGGATTGAATTTACTTTAAAAGACAAGAGAAAAAAATATTCAACAAATCACACTGAGCGACTGGACAGATGAACTGACAATAAGAACATGGCAGTTGTGAAGTCAATACATTGACGCAATATTGAAATTATACATGCTTAAAGAGATTTTTGCACTTGTTCTGTAGTTTCGATCAGTTCCTCCTTAAAAAATTTTAAAACTTTTGGATTTTTGCCGCCTTCATCAATCTCTGCTATGCAACAAATAAATAAATAAAAGAAATAAACATGTACACAAACACATATACACACACAGATATATTTCTCACAGGTGTCCGTGTCCTATTTTTAGATCCTTATTTAGGCCTTTTGGAGACACATTCGCTGCTGCTGGACTTTGACCGTCGTCAAACACATTCTTACTCACCTTCGGTTTATCACATTCAAAATAAGATACATAAGACACTCTCGATTATCATTGCCACTGTGAGTCATATTCAATGCTTTTTTTCTAGTTCGTTAAAAAGTACCCTCGCCACATATTTATTATTAGCTATGACATCTATCAAGATATGTTTGTTTGATACAAAGCAATATCTTTAATAGCGGGTTTGGCGACCCTTTGATGTTATTCTTTCAAGACAAAAAGTAAAAAACGATCAAAATACGACGCCATATTTGCCTAAGATGATTACCAAGGGCCATGGTGACATAAAGTGTTGTCGTTATTTTAGCTAGTTTTTTACGGAGCTTAAAATCCTGATTGTATCGAAAACTGAATAAAAAACTCCATTGCACATTTCTCCTCAGGAGACGGAACAAGCATTTTCTAGAGGAGAAGGAAGAGGCTTGCACCAGGGACGGTCCAATATGGTTTCTACACAACGTCGATTTTAATGTTTTTTTTTTTTTAAACTTTAGAGGTTTAGTGGAAGGGCCAAACTGATGCTTTCAGTGAAAGGTGACACTGTTTTTAACCAGATAGGGAACTTGAAAATAGTTATTTTAGAGAATGATGTGAATAAGAAATGGTACGCAGGTAGAAAAAAGGGGCCACCTTTAACCAAAGGTATTAGGAATCCAAACCCCCACCCCTCCCCAAGCTCAGTGAAAAACAAGAGTTTCGTTCAAATATTATCAAGTTAAAACACGTTTAAGAGACAGGATTTTAGAATTTTTTCTACCAAAGTTTTTTTATGAGAACAAAATAATAATATTTTAGCTGATGTGTTGTGACCAGTGAATAATGCGGAGGTAGCAAGCGTTATAGCTGAGTTGATTGTTTAGTTGCAAAGCAAGTAAACTGCAGATTTTCTTGGAGCGCTATTAAATGCTCCTTTAAACGTTGTTGTTTAAAACTGCTTGACTATGCTTCTCATTTTTACTATCTTCTTTTGCTGGTGTAACACCTGAAATTGGTGAGAATTTTGGTTGGGGTGGGAGGTGGGCGTGAGAACTGCTTCCTTAACCCTTCGCATCTCATTTAATTTAATTTTAAAAAAGTAAACGGGACTCATGAACTTCGCTAATGGTCATCAAAATTATAAGTAAAGGCCTCAGTTAGAATACGCAGAAACAAATGAAAAAAAGTGTAATAAACGCAAAAATGTAATAAACGCCGAGGTTTTAAAACTGTTAAGAAATAGAAAAAATGTAGAATATATTGCTTATGTTTAAAGTAATTTTGTACAAAATTGAAATACTCCTTTGTTAGGTTGTTATGGTATTGAAGATGGGGTGGGGAGGGGGGTCGCTGATAAAGCGATTTTGTACCGGGTTTTCGTTGTATCTGTGGAAATATTTAGCAATCTACATACTCAAATCTTTGAAATAATTCACTCACTTTAGAGAGTCCAACGTGTGGAAATTTCTCAAAGTGGAATTCGTACTCCTCCCCGGACTGACCGTGCTTGTATTGACCTGCATAGATACGCGCCGCCCAAATGTTTGTGAAACCCATTCCGTCGCCAAGGAACACGATGACGTTCTTAGCAACGTTATTGTTGTGTTGGATACGTAGAGCATCACGAAGCTCTTCCTGTGCACTTTTGAACCAATCCTTTTTTGTCTGTGATTTTGGAACTGGATCTGTAAATTGAAAAAATTGAAAAGATTTACAGGTTTACCCCCCACCACCTCCCAGAAATATCTTTCTACAACAAGATAGGTAAAATAGTAAGCGCTGCTTTGCTTCGATAATGCTTGCAACTTTCTCATTATAGTATTTTCATCATTTTACCTTTTAAAGATATATTTGGAGAGAATGTTTTTCAAACATTTTCCCTTTTGAAGAGGCTAGAAATTAGCCTTTGAAAATCACTTATTTCTGTGCGTGTGTGTCTGTGTGTGTGTGTTTTTCTTTTAGGTGGGGTTGGAGGGGGGGTGGGGGGGACATGAGAATAGCTGAGATGAATCAATTAACTGAGAGAGGTAAAACACAACTCACATAAAAAAGTATGTGGCTTTAATTAGAAGCTAAATTCAAGATGGTTAGCTCTTTTTTTGGGGGGGGATATAATATGGCAATTTAGCACAAAAAAAGATTAAGATTTAAGAGCAAACTGTGACATGTAAATAAAAAATATATACCACCTAAAACAGAAAAAATACATCGACAAGACACCAAAAATTTAACCGTACGATATATTTATTATTACAAGTAAAAGTGTAGGACGCGGCCTTAATGACCCCTAGTCATGATCTTTTTAACTACATTGATTTATTTTTACTAAATTTCAGTAGGAAATAGAACTTACAATTTCGCGAATCCACAATATCTACAGTAAGGTGAATAGAAAAGATGAACAAAACTGCAAAAGATCTTCTCATATCCATTGTTCTAACTTTGAGCAAATGAAAATCTTTAATTGAAAACCGCTCAAGTTTTACTATTTATACTGTGGATCTACAGGGTGTTCAAAAGGTGCTTGGAGCTGTTTTCTGTATTAAGTGCATTGAATACAGTATTTCTGCCATTATTCAACGCTAATACAGAAAAAGGAAATTATTGCTGTTAAAGTAAAAGAAAATAGATTAATCTTTTTTCCTAAATCAATTGTTTGCAGGAGAACTTAGGCTCAAATAGAGCAACCCCACCATTGTTACTGAGGGTTACTACAAACTTCTTGCTTCACTTAGCCAAGTGAATATTGCGACGTCGGTAAACCTTTTCACATATGTTCGCCCAGTTCACAAACTACGACGTTCAGATTGTCAGGTCTTGCTTCGGCGCCGATGCCACTAGCTGGCAAAGGTAATTTGCAGTATATTTGACCAATCCGGTATCCAGGGCAAACAACCAACCGCACTTCCCACCCTGGTAGCAGTAATAACAACCATCACGTTGCCTGTCCATGAAAAGAAACCCTACTTTTTCACATCACATAACTATTACACGAGGTATACAGTATTTTGAGCTTTTATCTTTGGTCAAAGATTGGAAAAGCGCTAAATCTTAAACTCTGAGGTTAAAAATATTATATTTAATCATTTCTTCATTTACTCAACAAAAATCCTAAAGTCAGAAAAATTACACACTGAAACGGAGGGTTGTTTGCATGGAGCTCCGGTCCCCCTGGTGACAATGCCGGAAGTAATAGATCGTCGACATAAAGGTGGCAAAAAAAAAAACCTTGCGACTGTGGCAGTGACATGTCAGTGACATGTCAGTACGGACTCATACTGATGACCTGTCAGCTGTTTGCTTTGGTTGAGCATTTACATTTTCATCTCGTTGCTTTTTATGCGTTTTTTTTTCTATCTAAATATTTTTATCTCTACTTAAACATTATATCCACGTGACTTAAGTAACTATACTTATAGAGGACAAAGTATTGTCCAGTGGGATAATGTCCTCTGTCGGGTATTGTCCGCTCGGGTATTGTCCCGTTGGGTATTTTCCAGTCGGTGATTGTCCTACTTCCATTTTCCAGGGTATACTTCGAGAAGCACAATAAATTCTGTTTTTTTTTAAAAATAAATTATACTCAAAATGCATAATTGTTGAAATAGGAAAAGATAAACGGCACGAAGTTGCAAAAAATATGGTAAAACAAATATCAATAAAATTATGTTATTGTATTATAACATTAAATTTAAACGGTTAAAGATCATGATATCTTTTTCACTTTCAGGTACATCTGTAGGAGCAGTTTCCGGATCCTAAAATTATTTGTGTTGTCGACGATTAGATTACTTTTTTAATTTAAGAAGTTTCCCATGTAGAATTCTGTTGATCAGCATCTGGACTTCAACAAGGGATGAGTAGACTTTTCAATTTCCTTATCCGAGTTTCTACATAAGAGTGAAATGTTTGATCTTAAGCAAATTGTCAACCAGCTTTTCTAAAATTGCGTTGAAAATGGTTATTCAATTATGGGTAAAATAGCATTTTTCGACTTGGACTCAAATTATCGCCATGGTCACGAAAATTCATGTAAGTGACCCTGCCTTACTAAGTGGGTTACAGCACAAGTTAAGCATCGGAAAGGGGACATTCAGATATAGTAAATTCACTTATTCAAAAATAACTTTGGAGATACTTGGAGTCAATGAATAATGTTGATTTGTTCTGAGCGAAGTCTTTTGTATCACTTGACTGAGATTGAATGCAACAGATTGAGTGAGAGTGAGTACAGTAGAAAATCTTCTGTGCCACAAATATGCACAGGAAATTACTAAAAGTCGTCATAATGACGTGTTTTGACTCATCAATGTGTCTGACAAGTATCGGACGATTAATAAAGATCATATAAAAATTCACAAGTCAAAAACTTTAATATATGAATTCTATACCTTTTGAGAATTTTTGGTTTTGAAAATTTTCTAATACTGCATGCACAGCCACACTCAATGTTTTACCACATGCTATCAATCTGTGCTTTTTAAACAATTATTTATTGAAATGGAATTGAATATAGTCTGATGTTCTGAAACTGTAGATAAATTCTATTATGGCAGACTTTCAGCGTCTTGTTTCAATGGATTTGTCTGAACAAGTAGAAAACAACAGATAAGTCTTCAAAATTTATAGGGTCTTCAAAATACCTTCCTGCTAGAGTATTACCAGAACAGTTTATATCAGTAAGGTCCACGAATTTAATTGTGGTGCATATTGAAAGCTTGAGCTGTTTACATGGCATTAAAATATCCACCCTGACATTGATCCTCTCATAGTCGGACAAAACGCGAAATACTCCATGATCACGCTTCAGAGCCATCCAAACTTGACTGTGGGTTTCCGCAAGGGTATATATCGGACCCAGTCTATAAACGCTGCACAAAACCACTAAGTAAGGTCATTGTGGAGATAATCCGTCGGCTCTTCTACGTATATGGATGTCAGAGAACTCCGCAGTTAACAGGCCAGCTAAAAAATCCCAAAGCGAATGCGAACAGTCTGAAACGCAATCATAATAAATCGCATACTTGGTTCAAAAACAAATCATTTTTGTATCCTCCATGCATAGAAAACAACATTGAGCGATCAAAATGTGCTGCAATCTCTAGTATTCACCTTTTTGAAGATCTTACGTTCGAAACACACACCTTAAAAGTGTGCCAAATACGATGTTACTATATTAGTGCTACATGAAAGAGTCGTCCATTTTATCGACCAGGACAGTGCAAAAATCATAGCACACTGCTTCGTGTCATCAAAACTCAATTATCACAGTTGTCTACTTGTTGACTTTTCTCGACTTAACTCCACGCCCAGGTCCACCAGTTCCCTATTAAAATGCATTGGCTACTGACATGAAGCGGCCGAGACAACACAACTGCAGTGAAGGACTGCAGGTGCTTGAGTGGTGACTCCCCATGCTCCTAGTTGACGATCTGCTAAATGCAAAGAGGTTTTCATTACCTAACCTTGATGAGAAGATGTGACTTTCCCTTTAAGTTCTTATCAGCCTGTTTTGAGACTGAGATTTTTGCATACTTTCTTAGCCCCTTCAATTGCTGAGCACACAGTTTTTATTACATTCGAACAAAACAAAGACAAATATGTAAAAAAGGCCTTTTGACGAGCCGTTGAAAATTATTCATTTTCTAACGATTTCGCAAAGTGGAACTAAGCAAAACAATAAAAGTTGTATAAATAAATTTTCTATAAAGGATGTGTCGCAGAATTCTATTACTTTCTCTTGTAAAACCAGGACCAAATGGTTATTGAAGACCCAGAAGAAACAAGATTAAAAATCAGTCGAGATTTAGACGATTCAGAACTCTCAATTGGCAAAGTTATATTTACAACTAAATTCCATCCATTAGGCCTCTGCGTGGATTTAAGAGAACAAAAGACATAAATTTAGAATTAGTACACTTCGGATTTGTTGCACCTGAGGCATGAGGCATGGACGAAAGAATTTGCTGAAACCCGTGAGACCATTCCTGTTTCTGGTAGTACTGTATTGTTCAGTGCTGTCAGAAGTTCCCGACTTAATAATCCATCAGCTTCAAGAAGATGAAGTGCCGGTTATCACTACAGTTCATAAAAGAGTTAGGCGGCAGGAGATTATCAGCCCATACACAATGAAGACAGGGGAGAACCGATTAAAATTTCAAGTCCCTTAATACTCTTCACATACTACCTAGCAAAAGAAATAGTCAAACTTTTCAAGCTTAATAATGAAATTATTTGTGTTCAAATGAGAAATATGTTACATATATTCTAAAGATTTGCTAATTTAAACACCGACCCATCAATTTCCTCGTTTGAGCACAGAAGAATAAACAAGGAGGTATTTTTGTGTCATCTCCATCACAGCAACATTCTGCTAGGATGTTCATTTCTATGATACTTAAAGTATCATAAAGCAGGCAAACTCTAGTCAAATGGTAACCATAATAACAGCAATAGGTGTAAAGAAGAGGCCTAGGTTTTCAATGTACTGCTGTTATGCTCTGTGCCATAGCGCTGTCTGAAAGTTTATGCTCAGAACACTACAGTGAACGCTAGCATGACTTCGGGAGTGTAACAAGCTCATCCTGCTCTTAACCTGTTAATCACGATACTAGACTGGGTGCTAAGTCAAGCAGAGCACAACAAAGACAAACAGCAAAGTTTTCTCGTACAGAAGGGGACCACAGGGAATTAAACTGAAGCATGTGCATTAAACAGTAAGCCTACAGGAAAACAATTTAAATATTATAATAAGCTGCTAAAGACAGTTTCAAATACCGACTGATCGAGAATTTCGCTAGCATATATCTAGAACAAAAGGTATAGGCATTTCGAACTTAAGCTTTAATTTGTGCAGAAAGATGTGCAGTCATACGATGGTGAAGCAAAAAAGTAATCCACTACACGCTCGAACGTAGACTGCATTACGCGCCATTGTGTTCCGAATGGAAAGTAAGTGGCTTGCCATTGAATAAGAAAACAATTTTAAAACAAAAAACGTTATAAAATGCCCTTTTTACGTAACTGTTATGATATCTCTGAACTCCTAACAGTTTGTGGCTGCATGATCGTTTGGCTCGTTGGGGAGTCTGTGGCTTAATCAAGCCTTTATATATTGTGAATCATTACGTGCCTTAGAAGTCATTGTGTTAACCTTTATTCTTTCTTTGCTGGTAACCAATGATGCTCCTTTTGGGTTTTCTCACCATTCATCTATATGGTCTTGGATTTTATAAGATTCAGATGCGCTATTCATAATCTGCTCGGTGTTCATAATTACAGAAACCCAGAAGATTGTTTACCAATAACGCATTACAATAATTGCTTTTTGATATGACCACCGCATAGACCAATTGCTTTGCTAAATCTTCGTCAAGAACTATACGAATGTTCCGTATTTATTTCGGTATAGAAATAGCATAACTGTCGAATTTCATTGATATACGAGATAAGTGTTAACGAAGTATCCATAATTACAAGGATATTCACAAAGACCTGTGCCCTCAAGGATAAGACTCTTTACTTCAATATGCTTTTTCCCTACGCACTAGCGAACATAATGAATTCAATTTTTCAGGATTAACTCTAGTTGATTACTGTGTATCAAATTGGCTATTATAGAAACACCACTCTATGTTGGTTTCTGTTTCTGGTTAATTTAATGTGCTCTTTGATTTCTGTTTGATGCTGTTTGTTCACTGACGAAATGCTAAAATAGTTTCAGTCATACTGGGTTGATTTTCTGACTTCTTTAGCGGTGTATCATCGGCTCAAAGGTAAAAAGGAGAAACAAGGTACGGATAAATTCTGCTATGGGCGCAATTAATTGCTATGTAGACAGAACCTCATATGAGACTCTTAGAGAACTGAACAGTCCGAGGTGCTTTTCCCCCCAAAAAAAGAGTTGCACCGATTGTTCTGTTTGTAAGCATTATAGAATCGATCACTGCGTGAAGTCAACAAGTTTAATTAAACAGCTTGCCCATTATCAAGCTGACATAGTGTCATTGAACAGCTTGTTAATGCAGTTTCAGTGGAAAAGCCGTCACATGTAAACTGCAGTGATTCACCTTGCGATATGGTTTGTTAGTTGATTAGCAACCGCACGCTCGAGAACGTTGGAAGATACGGTACAATTCTGATTGGATTTATTTCGGATTGGGTTATTTTTGCTATGCCCTCAAGTTCGCTCTTTTTAAATAGTGGTCAAATGATAGCACTTTTGAAGCGCAAAGACAAATGAGTCGTCTAGAAACTGATAATCCCAGGTTTTCAGTAAGGACGTAGGTGTGGGATCAAGCCCACACGATGTTCAAGATTGCATGATGATCAGTTTTACTTCATTATTAGCTATTATTCAGTAATATTTGAAAGAACTGACTTATTATTCTCTTGGTGTATGAATTGGAAAGGTGTTGGGTTTATTTCGATGTAAGAATGTTCTCAGAGATTGCATGACAATCTGTTTTGTTTCATCTTCGTCCGATTTGAAATAATTTACTAACCTGTTCATCTGATTTTGGGATGGGGTATATCTCCAATAAATTTCGATGTAAGATAAAATTCATACTTTTGGAAAACTTGCGTGAGTCGTGTTGCACCACGAGAAATTGTTTCGCGAGCAAATATTGCTTTTGTTGATTAAGAAAGGACTCATATGTGTTTCATTTCTAACAGAAAATCTTGTAAGCACTGAGATTGTTGCTTTTCTCTTATTTTCATTCTGAAATTCGGACCGCACATATTCTTTACATTAAGATAAACGCTGTTTTATCTTAAAAGTAAGATCGGTGAGGAAGACAATATATTCTGATATATGTTGTCTCTGCATATGCCTTGGACATAACCTTTCACACTTTCAGACGGACATCAATGATAGATGAAGTGAGACAACAAATAGTATGGTATACAGTTCTGAGAAAAGCGAAAATCAAAATACATCAGAACAAGAATAGGTGTCGGAAAATACCGCGGGAACGAATTTTTTCTAGTGCAAAAGGCGCAGCAACACAGTATTACAGACCACCACGCTGCGGCACAGCGGGAACACCTACAGAAGGAAAAAACGAAGCATTTGATGACAAGCAGGCAAAGGCACAAAATGGTAAGAAATAGAGAAAGGTTTAGTTGCGATATTAAAAGACATCATGTTGGTGGTGGCAGCATTGAGTAAACCTTGTGATCATTTACCGGAGCCTGTGGAGGAAAAAACAAGGCACATCCCAAACAAAATAAAATGCGAAAGTAAGTAAAAAATTAAGACAGATGACGATGAGATGGAAGTTTTCCGTCGCAGAACAAACAGCGACGATAGATGAGCCAATATAAGAAAAGATTCAAGATAATACACTCGAAAGATCGACGAGGAGAAGAAGTCAAAAGAAAGTACAGAAAGGTTTGCCGCTGCCTGTTCCGTTTTACTCGAATATGCTTGGGCATGCATACTAATCCGATGAGAGAGGACATAGAACATCCAGCCTATGATTCACAATGATCCCATGCTGTGATAGCCACTCCAGGAGATTGGCCTCTGTTAACCTCGGGATCCAGAAGTCGACATGAGATATATCAAAATTGAAAAAAGGAAATAAGGAAGTTATATCTGTAATCAAGAAAGCAAGAGACAATGCGGTGCCCGGTTGAATTTTCTGTCTATTTTTGCTGACGAGATATATGGACTATAATACTGAAAAGGTATTTCAACTAAACATTCAATAAGTATTCATAACTCGACATAAATTCAAATAGGCAGCACTGGTTTAGATTTTTAAAAGTGTGTTAAGTCACATTGCTTATGATAATGCAGTATCAATTTATTCTTTGATCTAAACGTAGCGTTCAGTAACGTGAACCACCTAATATTGCTCCGGTGCCTTAGACTATAAAGATCACTGGAGATGTAATGAGATGGTTCGAGGCATACTTGGAACCTCGTTCGAGGTCACAGTAAACTGTGCCGTGCCACAAGGTGTCAATACTCGGCACAAGTAAATACCATATGTGCACTATAACTCTATGTACCCTTCTTTTTTCCTTTCTTGATTTTAAACTATGAAAGTTAGCTCAGTTGGTTAGAGCGTTTAGTTGGTAATCCCAAAGCCCCGGGTTCGAATCTGGCGGGTATTCTAACCGTGAGATCAACGCTAGCTGCAGTTGCCTTAACTAAGCGAATACATAGTGGGTTTGATTACTTATCACAGTGGTTAGGACAGCAGCAACCCATGGTGGACGGGTCATGAAATTGGAAATCGTACCAAACTTTGATGCAACGATAAGCAATACACTTTCACTGATAAATCAGATACGTCAGTCATGGGAGAAGCTAATGGGAGAGGTTTATTAAAGGAAGCAGGACATGGACTATTTCGACAGAAGAAGGGTGCAGGGGATGGTAGAAGAGTCTGCCAGGATGATGTGTCTGATAATCCGAATATGTCAAGTAGTAGAGTGATCGTCAAGCTGAAACGGTCATAAACACGAAAGAATACATATAAAACGTTTAATGATGCAAGGAACTCAACTGAAGACGAAAAATTACGGTTGTGCAAAAGCTCACTTCTAGTGCGTTTCCAGTTACCCGTGCGATCCAAATGTTAGTCTGATTGATCTAAATATTGACCTGGAATATCAAGTACATGTGAATTATGCTTACCAGAACGTGCTTTTGACCTCATTTTTGGATCCCAAAAGAAATAACTTCTGGATCTGGATCGTGACTTGAAGTTTCAAGGCCATAGGTCACGTAGTCCGTGATGTAGGACACCATCAGAGATTTTGACCTCACTTTTATACTTTTTCCCGTGTACACTTACACATAGGGATAAATGCTAAGGTTTCATTGCACCACAGCGAAAGTAATGTTTATATGGAAATCAAAATAATATCTACTTTTTCGGAGTTGGATAGACGTCGAATATTCGACGTCTTATCGACGTTGCTTAGGGGCTGCAAATGGAAGTTGAATTAACGTGGACGATGTAGAGACGAAGGGA
Organism: Protula sp. h YS-2021; assembly: GCA_949752745.1. Lineage (NCBI taxonomy): Eukaryota > Metazoa > Annelida > Polychaeta > Sabellida > Serpulidae > Protula > Protula sp. h YS-2021. The sequence continues at coordinate 58,268,802 of OX457028.1, forward strand.
AAATGTTAATCGCATTCTAGACAGTGACAATCATAGTGTGGGCACCCCTCTCTCACAGAATCCCCACCCTTCAGTCATCCAGCCACGCAGGATATGTATGAAGTACAACCAAAGTTCATCCACAGTTAATATGGTTTGGTCGGGTCCATGTTCCAACCTCACATCAACGTTAGAATGTTTACTGGGCCCGTTGATAGAAAGGTACTGAAAATGAGCCTCGGGACAAACCCCATAATGTGGACAACTCCCTGATTTAAAACATTTCAATTCTTTTTAATTTCCCATTAGTTTCTATAGAATAAGAACCTGGATAATTCGGACACCTCTCTATTCCGAGCACCGGACACAATTTTTTGAAACAATTGTATGATTTACTGCATGAGCGATACGTAAAATTCGTACAAGGTATTGTGTGATCTTTTAGGGCTGTTTGCTGAATATCAGATGTTATGTCCACAAAAGTGCGTAACAATAAATAGGGCTTGCTTCTGTCGTGTCATACTTTTAATCCCGAAAAGCGTAATTGTTACCTAAGTGTCTGACATTTAAATTATCAGATCATTTAACTGAATGACATTGTCAATCGAGATTGAAATTGGTGAAATAGAAACCATTTAAAGTGATATTGATAGAACTCCCCAACGCGAACTGAAATTTTGAATACCGGTAATATATGCCCAAGTAAGCATACACGTCATTATGTTATAACTTGGGTGATCCGGATACCTGGCTAATCCGAACAAATTTTGTCAGTCCCAACTATGTCCAGAATAAGCAGGTTTTACTGTATGTTAAATCATGGCTTTAAACCTTTAAATGTGCTAACTTTTGTTCTGCTGCAAAGGATACAGATGGATCCGCACCGGCGTTCTTAGTTTTTAGTATATATTTACACGGAGCCCAGGCTACGTGTCGCCAAACAAAGTGTTTTTGCAGTAGTTTTGAGACAAAATGCCGAAGTGCACTGATGTAAACCTGGGCAGTGTTGACAGTTCCAAAGTCCTTTCGTCTGCCTTTTTTTCGCAACAGATGTTGCTAAATTTTTTGTCAAATAAAGCCCACAGCAGTAAAGCTAGAACGACCAGTGTTGGTAAACGCCAATCAGCACAAACTCAGGTCTATTTAATGACTCAATCTGATTTTGAATAATGTCATCGATCGTTCTATTCAACTAAAACTAAACCGTACAGTGTTGGGGGAAGATAAGACTTTAGGGCAGGATGGTTGTAGAGCAATCACTTATTGTGGCCTAACTCACTCACTTGCAATTCAAATGCTAAGAATAGGTTTGTCAATTATGTCATTTTGTTGTTGATGTTGTTGTTTTTAATGTTCAAAGTAAAAAAGTAAAGAGTTACCCATTGGTGTTTTCAACAAACGTGTAGTTTTCTTTTCAAAAGTAACATTTATGATAGCATTTATGATTTGTTGATTGGATATCAGCTAGGACGGTATTTCGGTCAATAAAAAGTTTTGAGAAAATAGATCAGTTGTCGTACACTGCTCATTTAGATCAATTGTCCTTAGACCAATTTTCATTAAACCAATTCTCGTAGATTCAGCGGAGACAAAATGCTCTTTTTTGTTTCTTAGAAATTTTTATTATCCACCAACAACCATGCCAAAAATATTTTCCCCAGAAAACTGTGGTTTAAAAGAAAAATGTCCAGGGACTTTGCGACCAGCCGAGATCTGCTTGTATTGTCGCCAAAAAGTTTTAGTAATATTTTATAAACGGGTTGCTTAAACGTTTCAAAGAAGATCTAACATTGGACTCCTATTAAACAATGAAAGCAATTTGACTAAAATTACCTGCAGAAGAACTATTTTGAAAACCTTGATGCCTCAATCTTCCAAATGCAGAATGGGGCGAGTTTTTGGAAGTGCGCCAAAGGCAATTTTTAAAGAAACCATCACATGAAAGGCATTCTAAAATTTCGAATAAATCCTATTAAACTGCCGCAGACAACGCATTTTAGAAAACAAAAAGATTTAAAATTGCCGCCAACTGGCCAACTTTTTAAGAATCGCCAAAACGTAATTTTTCGAAAGAGGACCATCTGTTGTACATTCGTGCAAAATTTTAAAGTAATCCGGTTAAATTGTGGTAGAAAATCTTAGAAGATATTTTGAAAATCAGGCTAACGAAAAAAATGTCGCCATTTAGCCAATTTTGGGCTTATCGTCAAAAATTAATTTTCAACGAAACAAATATCAAGAAAATATTCACATAAAATTTCAATCCGATGAAAATTGTCGGAAAAGAAGCATTTTGAAATTAGCCAACAAAAAAATCCGAAAATGGCGCCGCTTAATGATTTGTAAAAAGAAAGTTTTTACGAGAGGACTACCTAGAAAACGCTTGGGCAAAATCTAAAGGCAATCTGAAGGCATTTCAAGAATTGGCTGCCAATAAAATAGATATGCCCCCCTTTTGGTCAATTTTGGTGGATCGCCAAACAAGTGAATTTTCAAGACAGACCTTCCCAGTGAACGCTTGTGCAAAAGATTAAGGCATTTCGATTAGAATCATGGGAGAAGAAGCACTTTGAAAACTTGCGACCAAAAACGAAATGCTCACTCCGAAGTTGGAAAGGTTGTTTTTTTTTCAGGAAAGGCCTTCCAACAAACATTCATACTTGAAAGCAATATGATCAAAATTCTGGGAGAAGCATTTTCAAAATTGGCTACCAACAAAATTTTTAAAATGACCCGCTGTTTAGCTAATTTACCGCGGATAGCCAAAAAAAGAAACTTATCAACAGAGAACCGCCTGATAAATATTTATGCAAAATTTGAAGGCTATCCGATAAAAGAGTAGGAGAAAAAACATTTTGAAAGCTTACAACAACAAAAATACGATTGCTCCCCATTTAGGCTATGTCTGACGGATCGCCAAAAAAGTTGTTTTTATAAAGAGATCTGATAAAGAAAAACAGCTCAAAACTATAGGAGGATCCTTTTAAAAATTGACTACCAAAAAAATTTAAAAATACCCCCATTTGGTCAATTTTTTGGTGGATCGCCGAAACAAATATCAGAATGCATTCCGATCAAAATGGTGGAAGGAGAAAGCGTTTGGAAAATTGGACACCGACTAATTAAAAATGCCCCCTCCCCATTTGGCCAATTTTTGGCTGATCGCCAAAATTTTAAGAGAGGCCTACCAAGTTAACATTCGTGCCAAGTGTGAAAGGAATCCTGTCCAAATTGTAGGAGCAGATGCATTTTTAAATTGGCTATCAAAAAAATTAAAATGCCCCCCCCCCCCCCCCTGCCCGAAAAAGTAAGCTTGTATGAGAGAACAGCCTGTTGAGCGTTTAGTTAGTTTAAATGAAAGTTTGTCTGTCCGCCTGTCTGTCCGCAGTGAGTTCTTATGAAATTAATGAGTCGATTTTTCACAAAACGTACATGCATATTGGGGTACATGTCTAGATGATGCGCTTGTTTATTTTTTTTTCGTTCCTTCAAAAATTCAATTTTTGAACATGGGGGGGGGGGGGGGGGGGTTCCGTGCATTTTTTACTTTGGCAAGCTGAATCTCCAAAACAGTTCGCTGGATAAGGCTCAGACGTCGTAAGAAGACACACATATAGCGCATGCACACTGTTTTTCTGCATTTCCATTGAGAATGTGTTTTTGGCGATGTTTTTTTTATTTCTGATTTTTTTTAGTTTTTTTTTTTGGCCATATTGTTGCAATATCTCCGAAACAGTTTGTTGGATTAGGCTGAAACGTGGCAAGAAGAACCCACATATAGTGCAAATGTTTACTGCGAAGTTTTTCTTCATTTTCTGTACAAATGTATTTTTGGCGATTTTTTAAAATTTGTTGGCTCGCCACTGTTGTACTTTTAAGGAAGAATTTTGTCCACGTGACTGGTTGGGGGCGGAGGAGACATATCCGTTTTTGTTTTAACAAAAACACTGGTCAGTCCTAGTTTTTGTGACTTTTAAGGGTTTTTAGTACTAACTATACCAACACGAATGCAAAATAAAATCCAAAGTAAATTTGTACTCAAAATAAAGAACAAAAACAAATCCACTTCAAGCACATTTTATTGTGATACTGCAAGTGAATAACAACTGGGAAAGAAATCAGAAGAGAAACAGCTCTACAGTAGAGACAAAGATCGGGGTCGCCTTTAACGCTAGACGACTGAATACGCGCCGTGCACTGACACCCCAAGATAATCAACAAAATTAAACATATACTTTTACCCTCATAACTGGAGGCTGTGCTTATTGCCTGTTTACTTTTTTTTAAACAAACTTATTCGTTTGTATTTATTTATTTGTTCTTTTTTTATGAATTGAACCATTTTACAACCTTTCGCTGGATCGCACTTTTGCCATTTTTTCCTTACTTTAGCAGTTGTAATAACAACGCATCTCCCTGCGATCTTTTTGCACTCTTCACACTCCTCGTATTGTCCGAACTTTTCGATGCTTCGAACGCAGCAAGCAGACTAGTTTTGTCTTTAAAGAAGGTCAAACCTAACTAGTTTCTGCGCACATTTACGTCACAGAGGAATGGACAATCCGGACGAATTAAAGATACCTCAACGGTCCAAATAAGCTGAACAAAAAGAAACTTGGTGTTGCATCCACAGCAACGCTACACGATATACAAGTGGAGCGGACCAACCTGTTATTTCCAATACCTTGACAACAAGATGCCTGTTTTCAAATACACCTGTTCAGACCGCAGCTTTGGTACACCTGATCCTCACATTGATTTAGAGGATCAAAATCGTCTTTCAGACCTTTGGAAACATGTTTGGTCCGTTATATTTCGTTGTTATGCCACTCACTAGCCGTGGTGGCGATTCTAGATGTCATTCTCGTGTAATGCTGTTTTTATAAAGTCAAAATGGCGTTAAAACTTGACCAACTCGATTGGTTGACGGACCTATCTCGGTCCTGACCAGGCGTTAAAAACAGGCCCTTTCGTCAGCTGAGTATAATCTAGGTTTACTTTTGTCCCCTTTATTTCTTTTTTTTTTAAATATTCTGCCATTATAAATATGTTGTGCAATATAAGCAAGCAAACATTAGCAAAATGTACTGCACGACATAAGCTTATAAGAGAAACAACATTGATATAAATGTTTGGCAAATGTCTTCAAACACAAACCGGGTTTGCAGGTTTTGTGCTCCAGTCTCTGCATTATTTAAAAAATCTTCGAAAGTAGGGGTCCAGTGATAAGGATGGAGAAGTGTACTCGCTATAATTGTATCTCTTAATCTAGTCTAGTTCTAAAGTAGCTTCTATTACAAACCAGAGAGTCACTCTGCGATAATAATAACAACACGAAAAAAACTCATAGATAAGGAATGGCAAAACCAAGGAATTCTTTAGAATATCTTACACACAAAGATTTCTATTCTATCTATCGTGCTTGTAAACATGTAGCTACGGTGAATTGGTTTTCAAATATTTTAAAACAGTTTTCTGTGCTCAAAAATAACAAGATACCAAGTTTAATTCTACGATAAATGCGTCATAAGTGAAGATAATAAAATATTTCTGAAATGCTTGAGAATTCTTTTAAACTAACATTTTTCTACCTTTGCTTTTAATTGTTTTCAAAAACAACTTCCAACATAGAAAACAGTCTGTAATTAGAACACACACATTTTACTTTGAACTGTAGAATAATTACAAGCCCACCCGCCCACCCGCCACCCTCCAAATCAAAGACGTCGCACGTAGTTAGTTTACATACACAACTCGTCTGTGTTACACCAGATAATGTATGGTGTTTTTGCTTTCCCTTTTTTTTCTTCTTCTTCTTTTTTTTGCTTATAATTTCATTTAGAAATTGGTCATAATTCTTCTGAATAACTTACTGGCATAATCTCACTTAGTAACTGGCCATAATCACCAGCCCCCGTCCCCACCCCCCCCCCCCCCCCTACCCCCGGTCTCTAATCACATTCGGAGCACAAGGCGATTCCGAGCTAAGGTCGACCCCAAACAGTGTAGCCTAGGTAAACTTTACAACCCTACTGGGCCTACCACAAAACAAGAACCTGAACCGCCCTACACTTACCACTGTTGTTACTTGTTATTTAAAAATACTATTTGCAAATTAATCTGAAAACATAGTTCAGACTTAAACAAAAAGACTCTTAATCAGGCCCTGAATAAACCATAACTGAAATGCTGGCATTTCTGGGCTGTGTTTATGACGCGGTATCTTCCTTCTAATCTCCCTTGTACTTATAAAGTAAATAATCCCTATCTCGCACTTCCGCTGTTTATCATAACGTATGCTGGGCTATGCTGCAGGGGACGCGCGGGCGATAATATAGTCCAGCAGCGGCGGCTGAGCGATAATATGCGAGCAACAGGCACTTCATCTTATAATGCGGCGCAAGGCTTGAATAAAATAAAAGTACACCCAGACCAGGAAACCCCAATAGCACAAGCACTTTACAATATATTCACAGAATGCTCCCGAACCGACGAGCACCCTCTACTTGGCTATTTTTGTTTAAACAACAGACAAGGCACTTCTATGGAATTACGTAAGAACACGAATGCATTTCTTGCCTTTTTTATAACACTTAAGCAATTGATAAGAAAACATTTAAAGCTGCAGGACACATTTCTTTTACTCAAATATATTGAGATTATCGACACTGACGTTTGATTTCCAAGTTTACCAATCAGGCTAAGTGAGCCTTAAGCACCCAAGTTTCAATATTTGAACACGTCACAATATCATTAAGGACAAGTGCGTTACTCTCACAATCCGAAAGTATTCAAACGCTTTTAAACGAAATTCCCTGCTGTTGTTACGGAAAAAATAATACAAAGATTTTACATACATCAGAAAAGTTAATCACTATTTATTTGAAAATAATTTATTATAACTCGTGCGAAAAAAAAAATTTACGTCATAATTCACTCGACACTGACATGATATGCTTTGAGAAACGATGCCTACATTTCCAGCAATTTGATTGTATACTATTTTACATTATGTACAACCAGTAATCAGCAAAGTATAACGCAGATATTACTAAAGTGCACTCCTCCAACACGTTGTTTTTTTTTTTTTTTTGGTTTTTTTGTTTTGTTTGTTTTGTTTTTTTTTGGCAGACTCATAATGCAGCCTTCTATGCGTAGCATTATGTTACAATGTACCCTTGAACGTAAGCTTATTGCACTACCATGATGCACTTAGCTACGTCTTCAACAATATACACAAGGCAGTGTCAGAGAGAAAACAAGCACGCACGAACGGTGAATCCCACCCACAGAAATCTCAAGCTCACACTGCACCTGTCGTTTGACATATACAAGCTTTCGCGAGAAGCAAAACGTTCTCAGGCTAGAGCGACGTCATCAACAAAGGACCGCTAACGTCACAGATATGTGAATAGCCACACCGACGACGGGCTGTAAATCCCAGTAATAACTGACACCAAGGTTACATAGAATACTGTTACAGTTGAAAACAAATTTAGACATTCACTTCCAGCTACTATCGAGCGTAAAGTATTTGACAAAATATAAACAGCCGTGACAATAAACATGGTCAAATTCTTCAACTGATGAGCATTCATTAAAAAATTAATATGGACACAGATTGCCTTTCATTCACACAGTTGCTGTATGAATGAATCTACTCAAATTCAACATATTACAGGATATTCAACAACATGAATACTTAATACTGACCGCCTACTCATTTAGGAATATACCCTGGTCTGGTAGACCTTTAATAAAATACTTAAGATGTTTTGAGAATAAAGTTTTCTATGGACGTTGGCGCTTCGGTGTAATAGTTAACCGGAAACGGCTGCATTCGTGGAAGGGGGGGGGGGTGCAGTTGACGCCTCTCCCAACAAGCACAAAATCGATACTGAAAACTGATTGATCTAAATATAGTTGATGGAAATATAACACCGTTCACAAGGAGGCCAGGGAACGAACAGAATGGCTAGAGACGCCGCACACTTTGATGACGTAAGCTTGGGTGGAAAGGGAACAAATTCTCAGGTGTAAATATCGCGCAAAATCGACGGACTGCAGGTTTATTCAATAACTATTACAAGCGCTGAATATATAAAGTGCCATATGATTATAGTTCATGATACAGCTCTTACAATATATTAAACTTGCTGTCGTTTTATACACACAAAGCTTTGTTAACTTCAGGTAAAAAAAAAAAAAAAAAAAAAACGCCCACAAAAATCGCCTTCAAAACTAAAATGTCCGCAGTCATAACAGAAAACAACTTCACAATTTATTAGCGTGCAGAAAAACAATGCAGATTTCTTGGAATGTCAGTCCAAAGAAGAAACCGGATAGATGATTGGTGGAGGTCAAAAGGTGAAACTACCCGTGTCAAGGTCAATATCATAGGTCGTCAGTGTGGTGGTCATATAAGCAAAGACATGTGTTGATAAAACCGTACCGCCGAGACCGATTATGGAGGTCTGACCATGGTTACGACTGGCAGTCCCCCCCCACCCACCCTTCCTCCCCCCCCCCCCCCCACAAACACTTAACCGTTCTCATCTTAATAAAACTTATCTAAGACTACACTGTCATCTTTTAACGATTAATGCTGTGGTCCTAAACTACAAGAAATGCGAGTTGGTATGGCCGCAATATTCTGATATGACTGCCTCGGGCATATTTTTTTGGCCTGTTGTATGACGTCAGCCAAGGCCAATAATTCCCTCTGCGATTGCGAGTCATCACAATATTGCTTGGACGTTCCTATTTCCGTCCGTTTGAGTACTTTTTTTACGATGCTTACGGCTATTCTTCCGACCAATGTGTTCCGAGTAGCAGGTGTGGAATGATGCCTTAAGAACACATTTGTACACAAAAAAGATCTTTCAGTAATCTAAATAAATGAGCTCTTTGAACAACAGGGCTACAACAACGCTAAATACACGTGTACTCCGTCCTAAATTAATCCTTCACTAACCTAGTTTCAAATCCACCAATAAGTTTATCAATTCTATGTATTTTTCGATAAAGCGTTTCTCTCTCTCTCTTTTTTATTTTTTTATTTGCTAAAAATAACTAATGACAATAAATATTTTTGGTCTACATACTGCATGCAATAATCCCCATTAATGCGTCGTGTTCGTCTGTGAAAAATGCATCAAATTACACTAAACTACGCGCCTAGGATATAGAGTTCTCCTCAATAAAATGCTTACAACATTTAGGAATGAACTTAATATTCAATGCTTTGGAAAAAAATACTGGCTTCTACAGTGCAATACGAAAATAGACAAATTGTGACGTCATGACCTGGTCGTAAGCCGATTACCTGGATGGCATAACTGAACACCCTTCCCCCTGATTGTGACGTCATAATTTGATACTTCTCTGCAAACACAATTCAACCACGTCACCATAACGCCGTGACGCCATATAAAACGAGTGACGTCACAGATACTATCAATGACGTCACAGCTTGAACAGCTACGTTCCACATCGAGATTAGTCTTTCCCCATTTTGCTGGAAATGCAAGATTTTGGTTTGGAAGAGATCACGTGATGGGAGCCACGTGATGGAAACATAAAAGGAGTTGAATTTAAAAAAACATGAAAACTCGTACAACGCTACCGCGAAGCCACTTGGTGGGAAGTATGCCGGCTCAACAAAATGGCCTCTTCCATGCCTTTGAGGCATCGCTACGCTATTTTTTTTTCAGTCTCTTACAACTGCTCGCATTTCTTGTGTTTATTTTAGTCCACGGCGAATAGGTAGGATATAACCCGCCAATCCTGGTGTCACAGAGTGGGTTCTCACAAAGCAAAACAAAACAGCAACATCAAAAAAAAAAAAAAAAGAACAAAGAGATCCTAAACAACACATAGTGAAGGCGAAAAAGAAAAAAAAACAACACATAAGACACATACATGTCGATCACTGTTACACCTTCACGTGGCCTAATTCAACGACTTCTTTTTAGAGCAGTTCCTTTAATTTAATTTGTACCTTTTTATCGCCAACTGATTTTGAAAGCTCAGGCTGACAGCTCTCTGGCAAAGTGGCTTTCTTTAATAGCATAACAAAGAAACCTACAAGGGTCCGTTATAAAAAGAACTTACAACACATTATATTTGCAGGATTATTATTTTTTTTACAAACAAACACTTCGAAACCGGAGCACAATAATAAAGCATATACTTGAACGCTTCCAGGGAAATACACTCCATGAAAACACATTAAAAAAAACAACGTTAATACAATGCTTTTAAGCGTGTATTTTTTTCTCTAAACGAGTTGTATTAAAACTGACACAAAGTAAAAAAATGCTATAACCATCTACTTTTTCTCGATTTTTCTTTAATATCAACACAATGATGAGGGCAACGAAACACCATACAAGTGCATTATTACACAATTGCATAGACTGAAAATTCAGTGTTTCATTGCTTTCTCTGGCCCTTGAGCTGAGCCATAATACGGGTGTGGCGTGTCCCAGTGAAACAGTCCGCAACAGCATTAAAGCTATTTTCCTGTCATGATATTTGGTAAATAATCGTCGCTTAAAAGTAATACGACCGCACACCTCACAGTACGACCTGTGTACGGGGTATATGGCGGTATTCTTCCCACTCACCTCCCCCCCCCCACCCCCACCCCGCATCCTTTTTTTATTATTATTTCAGTGTTGCGATCGATAGCAATACCGCTTTTTTGTGAATCGCACTTGTATCTTACATTCTCTTGGACAGCAATATTATCCGCCAACAGAATTTTTTCTCGCACTACCGTTCTCCGGGAAAATGTAACCGGTTCCCATTATACCTTTTTGTACCCGATTTCACTTCAGTTTAAGTACCTGGGATCACGCGACAGTATGGTCCCACCGGAGTCGTTGTTATAAAACAGATGACCTCTGAGAAAATCTGTCTGTCATGTACAAACACAAAGCTGAGAGATATTTTAAAAAGTAGTTCTCTTTTATTAGTACTATTACTCTGGAATCCTCAGTGGGTTTGCCGATTAAAACGATGTTAAACAGATGGAACTGACGTAGAGATTGGCTGTTGGACAATAACATGGGGGAGTACGGGTTCTTTTTAAGTTGTGTTTCTGTTCTTCATCCAACCTTTACGGCGATTCGGTAAATAGATCCTTTCAGATGTCAGCTGTTATACAACTACGGTTAAATTGTTATTTACATATAAAAAAAATTGCCGTGTGCTTTGCAGAGGTGCCATGACAAACAGACACACGTGGGATTGCTTTTTGCGTTTCCTTTCTAGTAGTGAATACGTTAGGGTTTTGTTACAATTTTCTTTTTTTTTTTTTTGGCAATGCCGTTCTCGTGGGGCGGAAACTGAATTTAGTTCTTGTCTATGCGAATCAACCAAAATAAAAAAAATCATACCCCACGAGAATACAAGAGCAGAGAGGGTAGTGGCTCTGTTTCTCCGACTTAAAGGCTATAGGTTTGTTGCAAGGTTTGTACCTTTATTTGTTGGACAAACCAAGGTCTTGCACTGTCGTGAATTGGTTAAGCAATTCGCAACATACCGGTGAAGCTTCAAAGTGCATGTGCACTCTGTCTCCTTGGAAATCAAGGTTCACAAAAGAACACTGATTCACAAGGGTATGCATGTTTTAAACTACATCCACCAAAGACTTCACCATTCACAAAGTGTCATGCGGGTCCTAATCTGGCTCCATTTTAAACTATTTACTTGACGTTTCTAAGGCTTTTTCAAAGTTAGTTAAACTGCCATCTGACGCTGTGTATAAGTCTGTTTCATCCATATTAAACAAATCCAATACATCTTGAGGCTTTGGGGTAAGGATGGGATCGCCCGTTGAAGCGGGAGTATTTGGGCCACCCCCTCCCGGCATCATTGCTTCTAACCAATCACCGACCTCCATAGTCATTGAATTATCGTTCCCATTTGCCATGGTTCCTAACTTTAACTGCGTGGGTGAAAACAACAATGGCTGGCTGATGCTCTCAGTACTTAAAGGAGGGGTGAATAAATTGACGTCTTTCTTGTTGTCACCGTCACTGATAAGATTAAAATTATTCGCCACAATACTGGGCGAGTTTAAGAAGTTATCACCCAGGTCGGCACTTGTCCATTCCATATCTAACAACGGCAAGTCATTCAGGGCGTTTGATAAGGTATCTGCAAAGTCCATGTTGTTGTCATGGTGATTATCTACAGGACTGCACACTGTTGCCACGGAGTGATTATCCGTGCGTACCGATTGGCCCAAATCTTTCCGTTGGCTGCTGCTACTCGTACTTGAGCAAGGGCTTGGCACCATGGTGGTTGCTAAGGCAGGGTTGGCGTTGCTATGTGTCAGCGTGCTTGGCGACGTGACCGGCGCGCATGACGTCACAAGGCCGTGGTTACCGAACACCGACGGCAGCAGAAGCTGCGTCGCCTTGGAAACCGGAAGTGGAAAGGGGGAGGACGCCGGGATGGAGATGGTGGTGCCGGCCAGCGGGCTTTGTGCTGACGTCACAATGAGCGGAGACGGCGACCCCGCGTTAACCACTGGCGTGACCTTGAGAGCTGCGCCGGAGGTCACTTGCGTACTTGGTGTAGATGGGGGCTCCTGTGCCGCACTTGGGGGCAATTCTGAAACGAGCAAACAAAATGCCTTCCAATCAAATACCCATCAACCTCTTCTATCCCAAACTACATTGGCCTACAAAACTATAAAAAAATGTGCTTTAAAAAGGTAGGCACCTGAGATTTAACTGTCTTTTTTTTTAATTCTTTATTTGTTTATACTTTTTTGGTGGGGGGGGGGGGAGGGGGGTAAATTTCAGGTCAAACAACTCTTCAGCAAAAATAGATAATTTACTCTTTGCTTTAAATTAACCGAGGTTTTCAAAATCAGCCCGTATTTTGCAGAGCAGCTGATCCCTGTACACTCGTTCGTACATCAGTCTGCATTCAACCGCCGCACCTTTTGATCTTTCTCTCCCCTCTCTATTAGCCTTGGGTAAGATCCAACTTAGCTACTCAACCAAATTACAGACACCTGTACGTTCATTTTAGATGCTCCAACAAACTCATTGTTTTCCTCTATATTTTAATGACTACACCTGTACACCTTTTTTTTTATTGAATGTTCCCATTTTTTACCTATACTGTAATAACCCATCATGCAACAATGAGCGATAATAGGCCAAAGAAATAGGTTGCATAGTCGGTGGCAGGTGAGGGACTGCGGAAGCGTCGGTATGCAGCGTCTGATGCTCTCTTGTTGTGACGTTTCGAATGTTAATTATCCCATCGTCCTTCCGGCAATAAATCACGGCAAAGTCAACGAGAATCTCTCCCACAAAAAAGTGACAAGGACGTGCTTTGATTTGCCTGTAATTTGCACTTCGATTTTTTTTTTTACGACATCCTTAAATATTCTCCCAACCAGCGGGGTTACTGTACTGCACTAATTAGGTCAACTCGTCCGCCAGACTAATCAGACAAGTCCACCATCTTATATATACCGTTCGGTAGTAAGGCATACCGGGCTTCCGGCCCCCGGATTCCCTACTAGTACTTTCAGTCTCCGATATAACCCATTTCAAATAAAATTGTTACTCTTAATTTTTTTGTAATAAAAATCCATCCTCCCCATAATTCATAAATCACACTAGTTTATTCATTGGCAACGTGGCTTATACACAATTTTTAAGACGTATGGTAGAGCCGTTAGAAATTTTTCAAAATGCCAAACTGATTATTTTTTTACCGTACGGATAACATAGCTGATGTTTCAATAGAAAATTTTTTACTACAACTGCCGACCTTTAAAAACCCATAAACTAAAGATCAACACGTCATTTCCTGATAGTAAAATATTACAACACAGACTAAATCTAGGACTTTTTTTTTTTATGCGACTTTGTTGTTCAGTGCTGATTTCTTTATGTTCTGTTATCAGTTTCTGAGAAACCCGTTTAACGGATGACTTGTGCGTGAGAAGGCCCCCGTGGTGTGTGGGGCGGATGTTGTGGGTCAGCCCTGCACCCGGGAGAGGAATGTTTCTCCATTCACCAACGCAATCTCCGACATTGTTAGCCTACTTTTATCGCTTCAGCATCGCCCCATGTTTAAATCGTTAACTCCTTTTCACTCGTACCAACATCTTTAGCCCACAGGCAACATTTTGTGTGTATATATACACTGTGTATATTTTCACTTCTCATATATCCGCCATATTTATTTTTCTGCCGAACTCCCAAAAGTATAGTTAACAGGTTTCTTCTCTAAAAGGCCCACGTTATGTCAACTACAACAACCTTCGCCCATAAGCCGACTTCTTGTTTACCCAAGGCAGCTTGTACAAGCAGTGGTTTTCTTCCTAATTATTCCACGTAACACTCGGCACTTAACGGCTAATGCGGATTTGCCTCTAAGGCCAGGCGTGAATTTCAAACAGGCGTTTCCTTACTCCTCTTTTGCTTTCTTTTCTCTTTTTTTTTCCCTTCAATTTTTTTTCTCAACATTCTTTTGGTCATGCTTTTATTATGTCTTCATTGTGACTCACCGACCCAGATTCAAACAGAGACCATCAACATCACACCGCTCCTTTCTGTACTTAATGACAATTTACTGATTTATTTCGTTATTTTATTCCACATTTTACTGTTTATTCAAGGCCCTCGACCACCGTGCTATGATGAGTAATTGAATATCGCTGATTTCTGCCTACCAAATCAGACCCTGTTCAGCAAAAGGTAGCATTTCATTTACACTGTACAGTGCAACACCTTATCCAGTAAATCGTTACGCCAAACGTCTACCTCGCGACATTCAAAGTGCACATGTACCCGTGAAGCACACGTGTCACCGCATGCAACAATCATGTGATTACCTCCGCTGCGAATGAGTATTTCCAGTACGTCATCCATTGCCGAAGTCCCCGGTGACGTCACACTTCCGCTCGCCGAAACCACTGTTGTTTTCTGAAAAAAAAAACACAACATAAAATCCCCAGTTAGCATCGAAAGTTACACGGAAGGCGCGAGTCAAGCCAGGGAGCAAGAAAAGTGAGGGGTTTGGGGGAAAGGGGCAGCAGAGAGGTGGTTTACATAATCAGTCGCGGACGAAAGGAATAGCGCAGTTGTACATCCCATGGTCCTATTATTAACTGAGTCGCCACCTATACCCGGGAATAGGGCACTTCTTTTTGCCCCCCCCCCCCCCCCACCCCCACCGCAAACTCTTCCAGGCACTTACTTGTTTGTTTTTTATGGCCTCATCGTAGTTGGGCGGGGACCGATGCGTCGTCGTCGCCTCTGGGCCGTTGATTTGAGGGCTAGTACTGGAGCGCTGCAGCTTAGTACTAGTCGCCGGGCTCGAGGGTACGGATTGACTTGCCCTGCAAACACATAAGCAACGGTGCCAATAAATAGCAACGGGGCGACTATCAACGAGGTGGGAGGGGGGAGGGGGTAGGGGGTGTGTGACCTCAGCATCGGCCTTAATTCATAACGCTTATTTAGTTGTGTAAATGTCACGTGTCAGCGCGATAACTGTCCAAGGACCAGTGCTGTATTAGTGCATTGAATTAAAAATCGATCCCCGATTACATCTCATCAGAAAACCGGACAATGGACTTTTATTGAACCACAGAGACTAATGTTTTTTTTTTTTTTTTGGCTGCAATTTTACTTTCGCCACACGCAGATAACACAGCCCGAAGCCCAAAGATATAAGCACTAATCTGCTGTTGGCAAGGTAACTGAAGTTGCCGCTAACACTGACGTCACCACATAACTGTTGACTTTTTTTAGCCCGTGCTTCTTACAGAAGCAGGGGCTATCACAGTCGTTGAAAGTATGTGCGTATGTACTCTTTTAAGTTGAAAAATCGCATGTAACCCTAGGTTTTTAGCCTGACTGTCTCGAAATTTTGGTTGATGGCAGCGGACATAAGCACCTCCCTGGCTATTACTTTTTTTGGTCTTTCGCCAAAAATTGGCAGAAATATTTTCCAAAAACCAAATTTCTTTAAAACGTATCTCCTCCTAGGGAATAGGAGAAAACGTTTTAAAATTTTGTTGGAAGGCAGGGCGCACAAGTGTCCAGCTGGCTATTACTTTTTTGGGCGATTCGCCAAAAACTGACGAAAACATTGGCGAAAAACCAAGTTCTTTTTCGCGAAATCTTAAGTTTATCTCAAGGAAAATAGTCTTACTGTCTTGAAATTTTAGTGAAGGTATCCAGCGTTATAACCTATCTGGCTGTTGCTTTTTTTGTGATTCGCCAAAAACTGGTGAAAATTTTGGCAGAAAACCAAAAATTTCAGTAAAATCTTAACTAACTGCTCGAGAATAGTCTTACTGTCTTGAAATTTTCGGTGAACGTAGCAGGCGTTACTACCTACCGTAGCAGGGGTGCACATAAGGATTGTCCAGTTTATGTCTTTATAGAGCTACATCGGTAGTTACTCAGTCCATATTTCTATTTTATTATAATAATTTTTGTCTAAAATTCACCTTCGCCAGATTGGCGAAGGTGAATCTCTTCACCTTCGCCAAATGGATTTCATCTTCGCCATGGCGAAATGCGAAGGTCTTATGTGCACCCCTGCCTACCTCTCTGTTACTTGTTTGGAAACTCGCCAAAAATTGGCCCAAATTTTGGTGAAAAACAAAAAAATTAATAAACTCTTGAGGAACTCCAGGAAATAGCATTCCTGTCTTTAATTTTACGTAAATATATCAAGCATTATTACCTACTGGGCTGTTACTTATTTTAAGTAATTGACAAAAAAGTGGCGAACATATTGGCGAGACCTTAAAAAAAAAAACAAAAAAAACCCCAATCAGCTAATTCTTAACGAACTCCAGGAAAATGGGCTCACTGCCTTTTAATTTCAAACAGCAGCAGCACACATTATTAGCTCAGTGTCTATTACTTTAACTTGCAATTCGCCACAAATTGGCAGAAATATTGGCCAAAAACCGATATTCTGTAAATCGTACCCAATGGGTTTTTTTGTGGAAACATCCTACAGTTTTGAAGAAAGGTAGGCTGCATAGGTGTCCATCTGGCTATTACTTGTTTTAGCGGTTCAACAAAAATTGGCGAAAAACGCTTTTTTTTTTTTTGGGGGGGGGGGGTAAAACTCCAGGAAAATTGTCTTACTGTCTCGAAATTTTACCCGAAGGTAGCAAACGTTATTGCCTACCTGGCTATTACTATTTTTGGTAATTGACCAAAAATCTGGCGAAAATTTTGTCGAAAAACCATAAAATTTTCAGTAAAATCTTAACGAACTCCAGCAAAATAGTCTTACTCCCTTGGATATTTAAGAAAACTCAGTTAGCCATACTACCTGCCTTGCTGTTTACAATTTTTTGTGACTGGTAAAAAATGGTGAATTTTCGGCGAAAATTTTAAGTAACGGTAGCAGGCAAGATTACCTAACTGGCTATTAATTTTTTGGTGATTATACACAAAAACTTGAAGATGTTGGTAAAAAAAGAAAAATTAAGTTTTTCAGTAAAATCTTATCGACATCCAAGAAAACAGCCTCATTGCCTCGTAATTTTAAGTAACAGTTTCGCACATTACTACCTTACTGGCTAGTACTTTTTTTGGCAATTCGCCAAAAATTGTCTGGGATATTGACCAAAAACCAATTTTCTTTAAAACGTATCTAACGTAAAATTTTCCGGGAAGGTGGGGCTCATAAGTGTCCACCCTTATGTTACTTGTTTTGGCGATTCGCCAAAAATTAGCGGGAATATTGGCAAACAAAACTTTTTTTTTTTTTTGGTAAAATCTTAACTCCAGGGAAACAGTGTTGCTGCCTTGAACTTTTAGGTGACTGTAGCAGGCGTTACTGTTTATCTGACTATTACTATTTTGGTGACTGAAAAATTGGCGGAAATTATGGGGGGAAAACATGTAAAATCTTAACTCCGGGACAATAGCCTCATTGCCTTGTAATTTTGAGTAATAGCACTGCCTAACTTGCTATTCCTTTTATTGCCAGTTACCCAAATATTAGCGGAAATATTGGCCAAAAACCAATTTTCCTTTGAACGTAACTCCTAGGGTTTTCATAGAAACATTCGAATATTTTAATGGAAGGTAGGGTGCCTAAGTGTCCACCTAGCTGTTACATATTTTGGTGAATTGCCAAAACTTGGCGGAAATATTGTGAAAAAACATTATTTCGTAAAATCTTCACTAATTCCAGGGAAAATGTCTTGCTGTCTTGAAATTTTACCTAAACGTAGCAAGCAGTAGTACCTACCTGGATATTTTGGGCGACTGGTAAAAAAAATTGACGAAAAACCAAGCAATTTTCAGTAAAATCTTAACGAACTCCAGGAAAACAATCTTACCACTTTGAAATTTTAGGTGAAGTATTGGAGAAAAAAAATGGTTAAAATTGTGGTAGAAAAGCAAAAAAATTTCAGTAAAATCTAACGAACTATAGGTAAATACTCTTATCGTCTTGAAATTTTATGTGAGGGTAGCAAGCAGTGCTACCTGTCTGACTATTAATTTATTTGGTGACTAGCAAAAAACGTGGCGAAAAAATAAAAAAAAAGAAAAATGATCAAAATGTTAACCAACCCCATAAAAATATCCTCATTGCCTTGTGATTTTTAGTAACAATAGCACACATTACTACCTAACTGGCTATAACTTGTTTTCGGCAATTGCCAAATACTGGAGGAAAAGGCCAAATCTAATTTTCCTCAAAAACATCTCCTGGGGTTTTCATGCAAACGTTCTAAAACTCTGGTGGAAATGCATAAGTATCCACCTGACTGTTGCTTGTTTTGGTCATTTGCCCAGAAGTCGCGAAAATTTTGGCGAAAACCCCCCCCCCAAAAAAAAAAAAATCAGTAAAATCTTAACGAACTCCAGGAAAATAGCTTCATTGTCTTTTAAGTAAAGGTAGCAATCCTTACTACTCACCCAGAAATTTCTGGTTTTCGAGTTTTGCCAAATGCTAGCAAAATAGACAAAAAAATCAGTAACATCTCAACTCACACCATAGAAATGTCCGTACTTTCTTCAAATTTTAGATAAAGATAGCCAGTTTTTTCGTAAAATCTTAACCAACTCCACGAAAATAGCCTTACTGTCTTGAAACTTGAAGTATAGGTAGCAGTTATTACAGCTTACACAGCCATTACTTTTTTTGTGAATGGCCAAAAATTGGTGGAAATATTGAAGATATATTAAAGATTCAGTAAAATCCCAACTCATATCAGAGAAATCGCCTTAATGTCTCGAAGTTTTACCTAAAGGTGGTGGTCATTGCTACTTTCTTGGTTACTGCTGTTTTTTCGTAATTCGGAAAAAAAAATGACGGAAATAGTGACGAAAAAAAAAACAATTCTTACTAAAATCGTTACTAACGCTAGGGATATAATGTTACTTTCTTAAAATTTTGAATTATGTAGGCAGAAATTGGTACCTATCTGGCCATAACGTTTTTGGTGATTCGCCAAAAACATTATTGAAAACGCAACTGGGTCTAGGTATTTGACCTTAATCTCTTGAGGTTTTGGTACCCACCTGAAACTGGTAAAAAAGTTAGCCAAAAGTCACTTTTCATAAAAACGTATCTCCTCCTAGGATTTAAATGGAAACGTACAAAAATTTTAACGGAAAGTAGTGGTATATGTCCACTTAGCTATTACTTTTTTCTTACCGAAACACGTCGCTATTACTTTTTTTGCCCATGCGACAAAACTTGGTGGATATACTGGCGATAAACCATTCTTGACTGACATGGCCTTCCTATCTTGAAGTTTTGGCTACTGATTATACTTGTATATCGTAAATCCTGCAAGTATATCGTAAATCCTGACATCAGCATTCAAGAGCTGAGGCACTGCCCATGGACAGTCTAGTTCAAATGAGCAGTTTTCGCGTTGGCGGGGTTTTTGTCCACTTTTTGGGCATTTTTTACGAAATGACTCACTTTTTTGGAACCCACCGAGTCTTTCTGGACCCAACTGAATCACACTTTCCTTTTTTGACTCACTTTCCCGAGAATCCAGCGCGAACCCTGAAATGAGGGATCGGTTTGAAACCGACCTGTCGATAAGGATGACATTTTGAGCCGCGTCACATATGACACAGTATCACGAATGAGCGAGGACGGAGTACGATAGAGATCACAGGCGGTTACATCTTGCCTTTCTGTTACTGTGTGTAAAGCACGTGGGTGCAGATTCCACCGCAAACCAGCTCACTTAACATTTTAATCTCCAGTGCAATATTTACGGTTGACTTGATTTGTTACATGTCGGTTCTCTTCAGCTGAACAGTTTCCTCATGGTATTAATGTCTGTTTCAATGAAATAGAACTTTGGAAAGTGGGGTTGGGGGAGGGCAGGTACTGGATTCCCTTAGTGGCTGTAACTGGTTGTTGGTGAATACCATGAAAGTCAAATGAAAACGTTCATATTGTATCTAACAATATGTGACAACTTCTGCGAGTATTTTCCCCTAATGATGTGGCCATTAAAAGATTGGAACCAGTAAACAAAAGCATGAATGAACTCGTATCCATGAAATCGAATACGAAAATGAGGCACCACGCATGCAAAACCCAGCAAGATGTACCAAGTCTGAACCAAAAAAAAGTCCAGTGCAAAAAAAATATATAGACCTATAAAGATTCCGTCGCCTACATGAGCCAATTCACAAGTCCTACCTTTCGCAACTATAAAACTGAATGACTGGCTCGCATTCCTGATTCACTCTCAGATCAAAACAATTTTGACCAGACTTCGTGAAAACTAGGAGATGGGAAGCCGAAATGAAGAGCTATTCATAAATTGAGGCGATAGCGTGTCAGTTTGAATATACTGCGAGAGACCCTAACATTTACACAGGCGAGACGGCTTGCAACCCGGGCGGCTTATTAGTTAGAATTCAGTGCCGATACCCGCGGTGATTGGCACCAAAAACATGACGAGTAAACAAATCGAAAAATGCCAAACATGATGAATGATTCTCGTACTACCCAAGGCGTGAGGCGAAGCTTTGGATTTCACAACTGAAGAGAACCTTCCAAAATACGGGGGTGGTGGGGAGCGAAACATGACGTCAGGACATTTTCTTACGTGTATCGCCAATTTCACATTGAAATAGACAGTTTAATAGATACTGTGTTGTTTTGCAGCTACAGCCATCTCCGAGCGGAATCATAAATATCGATTATTTAAGGTAAACGACATAAAAACGAGAGTGGAAAGAGAATTTCGTTTGAACTTCAAAGTTAATTATGTCAGTATGTCAGTATGCAGGGAGAAACAACTTAAATATCATCATTTTACCAACGTTGATATTTTCTTTTACACTAATTCCACCTTAAATGGCCAAATAATGCCTCCCCCTCCCCCACCCCCGGCCCCTCCCCCTCCCCCCTCCCTGCGAGATCAGAAGCGAAGGAATGCAACAGTAAGTAATCACCACGAAAAAGAAAGCGCCTATGACCTTTTCGGCAAATGACAGAAGTGAGGAGATTTATACTGGCCCATGCTCTAGATACGACGTAACTACGGAGTTGTATTTCATTCGTATCACGCCGCACTCTGCCATCGTTAGCCGTACTTTTTGTGTGGTTGGTGTGAAACAAAAAATACCCAACAACCAATAAAGATGTAGTTTATTTTACATCATAATTTGCTCTACTTACATAAATATCTATATTATTTGTCTGGGATTCTTATGAGCATGCAGAGAAATATTAGAAAAAAAATACTTTAATAATATATGAACTAAATCAAATAAACATGACATAAAAATGGTGAATACAATGTTTACCGTTGCTCTGTTATTTTTCATAAAAAAAATCCGTAGTTTGGCCCCTAAGCACTAAACCCTTGCGTATTTACACGTGCACTCACTCAGCCACACGTTTCAGATTGAACATTTTAATAAGAGAAGCGGGCCACTTACTTTACAGTGAGCGCCGCTGAGCTCTGGCTAGACGGGGCGGCGATGTGTAGAGACTGCGTTGTCTTACTGCTCGACGGCTGGCTCGTCAGCACAAACTGCTGCTGCCCGTTCGCGTTGATTACCTGCACGATTTTCGTCTGGCTCAGATTCACGTTCTGAAGTCCTTGCGCCTGTAGCAGACTGGTGAGATTTTGGGTGCGAGTCTCAGCGCTGCTCGTAGCCGTCGAGGCGGGCGCGCTAGATGTCGCCACCAAAAGGGGCGTGGCCTTGGCTTTGGGCGGATTTGATTGGTTGGCCAGTTCGAGTGATTGCTGGGTGAGCTGCGACAGCTGCGCATTGTGCGCCTGCGCGAGCGCTTGTATCTGCTTCTGTGTGCGAGCCTGCTCTGCCAGCAGCGCATTGAGCGCATTCTGCTGTGAAATCGTGGCTATTTTCGCCAAGGCCAATTTTCTCAGCTGATCCTGGTGAATCTGGGCCTGCTTGTCGGCGTTAACCAGCTTGTTCTGCGTTGCCGCTAGCTGCGTTTTCAGGTCTTCTATCTGCTTCTGCTGTTGACGCACTATGTCCTCTGTGGTCACCGCAGACGATGACATCACTGCCGCATTCAATGACGTCTGTTGTGCAGCAGTTTTGAGAGTTTCAATGGTAACCGTGTTAGATATCTGCGACGGACTGTCCGGTTTCTCTTGCTTAATATCAACCGAACCAAGAGGCTCGTTCTTAATCACATACTGTGACTTGCCAACCGGGGGTTGCGCGACCGTGGCAGTCACAGTGGTGTCAGCTGGAACGTTCGACGACACACTCTTGGCGTTCTTGGCATTTTTCCCTTTACTCCTTTGTTTCGCCGGTGCTTTTGGCTTATTGCTCGTCATCTTCCCGCCGCCCTTGCTTGCAGTGCTTGCAGTAGTGGCAGTTTTGCTCGCAGATTTCGCCACCTGCGGGCCAGTTTTCAGGTTACTATCGGCAGCATTGGGTGCGGACTGCTTTGCAGCTGCAGCTGCCTGCTGTTGGATTTGCTGCTGGATCTGCTGCTGCACCTGCGCCTGTAGTGAAAAGTGAACAGCTCGTTAAAGACAGAACAATGTAATACATATTTTCTTTTTTATTAAAATGAGAAAAAAGGATATTAATCAGAACATGATTGTTGTTTCCTCACTGTCAACAATAAGATATTTCAGACTTGCCTGAAGATGCGGGGGTAGCTGAGAAACAGGGATGGTAATCGTTCCGCCGGATACCGGAATCGACACCTCGGCAGACATCGGTAATGCACCCGATAACGGGACTGCCAACTGCCCTGATACCGGTACAGCAGGGATATGCACCTGTAAGATCATTTTTTAAACATGTGTCCTCTAGTTTTTAAGAGAAATATTTTTTCAGCAAACGTTTATCTGTCATAACGCGTTTCATAACAATACTTGTTGCTAAATAAACTAAACCAAAGTTCCTCCGTTCACTATGAACCGGCGTTACGTAAAAAAAGGCCATCTTCCTGACCTTGGCTTGAGTGACGGTAGGCACTTGCACGGGTAGTTTGACAGCCTGGTTCATCTGGGATGCTGGAATCTGGATTTGATTAAGTGTTTGGCCACTCACAGGTACCTACAAAGTGTACAATGGAAACCTTAAAAGGTTGGTTATTGGGCTGTGGATGGGAGGGCGGGAGGAGGGATGGTCAATTTTGACATAATAGTTGCTGTTTATCAACCTTTACGTTTGCAATTTGAACTTGCTTTAAATATCAACATTTCAATATAATTACACTGCAACATGGAAATTTTAATATTTAAGATTAAATATTATTAAGATTAACGAAAGATGAAAATGCACGTGTAAGGAAAAGAAAAACGTCACTTCGATTTACTCTTCGTCACTTCAAAATATTGACAGTTCACGTGTGTATTACACTCAGCTTACTTTGACTTCAAACTGACCTGTTTTAATATAGCAGTCGTAGGTTTATTTGGATGCGACAGGGGGGTTAGTTGAATCTGCAGGGGTTTGGCTCCATTCCCGGTCTGTAAACCTGCAGCCTGGAATAGTGGCTTTCCAAGCGTCAGCGCCCCCACACGGCCGTTTGGTACACTACTGGTCACCGCAGCGCTAACAGCAGTTTTCTGCGTCAAGGCCAGAGAAACCGTGTTCGAATCCGAAGGTAGGGCAGCTGAACTATTCGTTTCGCTCACGGTTGCCAAGTCCGTTGCACTAGCAACCCCACTGTGGTCCACATCCATCGGTGTCACCGAGGGTGGTCGCGAAATCGGGTCCACCACCATGGGCGTGCCACTTATCACCTTGCTAGCATTCGATTGGCTCTCGCTCAGTGACGTAGCTGCCGTGGGCACCTGCACGTCCATGTCGTCGGGAGGGGAGAGCGGCTGGGACATGACAGAAGCCATGGAGGCATTCAGATCTACGGCACCTTCAACACACAAGACCAAAAGACTTACTTCTCTCTTCTCTTTCCCACTAAAAATTTAGTACCCTAATAGCAAGTGATCTACAAATATATCATAAAAGGCTGAAGATATGAAAGTAGTTTTCTTTTGTTTCTCACTGAACCACAGAAAAGGTCTTTACAGCCCAAATTTCGAACGCTGTTTCGTGCCAATTTCCGTTGATTATAAGCAGACGAAATATAATTTGGTTAATTTAATGGAGCTGTCTGACAGGCCGTTTGCAGACACCAGGCAATTGGTGAGACGCGGATTTAGGACCTAGAAAATGTTTTCTGAAAAACAACTGCAGCTGATGAAAGCCCACACTCGATGCCTGAGACGAAGAACTAAAATACTAGTGAAGCTATTAACACCCCTCGAGCTTCGCTTATTCCTACCCTTCCTCTGATTTTTTTTTTTCAATTTTTTTGTAAATACCAAAATAACGCTCTTGAAAGTATGTGAGCAGAAATCAACCAGGATATGATTAAATAAGAACAAATGAAGGGAAAGTTCAAAAATCAGCTTAAATGAAATCAGTTACATATTTATTTTAATAAACTGTCAAGATTTTGAAAACATTCCAGAGTACACTCTGCGAAACTTTTGCAAAGTTTATACACTCGTTCAGCTATCGTTCGTGTCGAGCGGCAAAGACATTGACGTGGTGACGTCACAACGTACCTGCGCCATTGAGCGGCGACACCGGCGGCGAGATGGGCATCATGCTGACGTCGTCACTGGCGAACGGCGGAACGAAGACGTTGTTATTGCCCACGCTGCTGGCACTTCCGGGCGGAGACTTCATGGATGATCCGCTGCCACTTTTGGGCGCCTTGGGTGGGGGCGGCGGCGGCTGTGGCATCGCTGCCAGTCTTGCCTGATGCTCGGCCACGATCTCATCCGCATACTGTGACAACTTGCTCAGGAGATTGGGTTTCGGGCCCGATACAGGCAGATTCCGCTTTTTGCACTCTAGTTTTAAATCGGCCACTTTTAAGTCCTCAAGTTTATTAATCCTCGGTATATTTGGCAGAACAGTGCCGTTTGCTGTTATGATCGGTGGCGGGAGTTGGGACTGCTGAGATCGCTCGCTAGATGTCGCTGCTGGAAATGTAGTTATGCTTGTAATGGGGGCCACGTGTGAAGTGGCCATCGCCCCTGGAAATGTATTGCTGGTTGCCACGGCTTGCTGGTTACTCGTTGCTGGGTTACCATGAAATGCAGTGATGGTTGCCAAGGTGGCCGGCTGGCTACTGGTGGCTATAGGTGTTGCCATGACAACGGGAATTGATCGTGGAATGGTCAGTACTTTGGAGGTGGCGGGAGGTTTGGGAAGTGGTGGTGGAGGAGGGGCGGGTGGGACCGGACTCGTGGTCGACATTAGCAATGCCTGGGGCACTGGACTCGGAGCTGGCGTCGGCGAGGTAATGGGCGTCACTGGAGTTAAAATACGGGCCGGGTGAGGAGTGACACAAAATATTGGCTGCGGGGTGATTGCAGGTTGCGGGGTGATTGCGGGCTGCGGTGTGCTCGCAGGCTGGGGTGTGCCCAGCCCACTTGACAAAGACCCTGGGGACGACATTGACGTCACACTGCTAGGCGACTGCGTCACACTGTTGCTAGGCGAACACTGATTCAAGTCTGATGTCTTCATTTTATGCGTACATGGAGTCGTAGCGCCCACGTTCTTTTGAACCTCTAGCTGCCACTGTAGTAGTAGCTTCTGCTGCTGCAGCATGGCCGTGTATGCAGTATCGTTGGCCGGGGTGCTGGCGCGTGGCGGAGGGGGTGACATCAGCCCACTCCCTGGCACGGGCGACGCGGAATTGCTCTTCTGGGTCGCGCTTGGGGGCCCTTTATACTCGTGGAACTTAATGACGCGCGACTTGGACGGCGCGGATTTCGCTTTCTTTTTCACGCGGTTCAGGTTAGTCGTGCCGCCGCTGGAGCTCTTACTGCTTGCCCCCAGGACCTGTGACGTATTGCCGCTGAACGCAAAACTCTGTGACGTAATAGGGCAATTTGAGAAATTGAACCCTTTCTCGGTACTGTGCAACAACGGGGTAATATCAGGCGGTGTAGGTACCGATGTACTAGTTTTGGATGAGCACTTGCTACTTATGCTTTCCGCGGTACTTGGGCTAGGTACTCCTTCGCTTGCTGATGTACTGACAGCCCCACAGGTACTCGCGTTATCATCGGACTCCATGAAGCTATGTCCCATCCCATCTTCGCTTTCATGGGTCTTTGGAAATTGCAGCTTGCCATCTGTCAAATGAAAAAAAAATTGTAATTTTTTATGTTTAATGATTACCGAAAATAGCAATCAAACTAAAGCAATACCTTTCCATCTGTTTGCTACTGGGGTCCACTGACACATTGCAAACATTGTAAAAGTAGGACAAAGTGGTGTTTAGGGGCGCGATGGCGGCAAGGGGACATGTTTTCTATGCGGTGATGCGAGGCCAGCATACCACAGGGTGTTCACCCATACCTATCCTATCTGTCCGCAAAACAAGAATCGCTTTGAAACCGCAGTATGTCTTAATACGTGCACACAACACCACCTGGCTTAGCAACGGATGAAGCTTTTGTGCGCCACATTCAGTTTTGGCACTACATTTTTGCTTGCCACTAAGTGTAGGGGAGTGGCCACAGGCGTAGATAATCAAGACCTTTACTCAGAGGTAAAGAGAAAAAAACATAAGCAGACTTTCAAAACTGTCAAATACTTTAAATTACACCGTAAATTGTACACTGGAATTTTGTTCACTTCTATAAATAAGATTAAATGGGACTTCATGATACGCGAAAACGTAGAGGCAAATACGTCGTTGCTAAGATAACTTATCACCTCCTTTTTTTTTGAAAAAGGTATTACATAATTTAACAGGGTAACTCAACACGGCTTAGCGCCCACACACACCATTTTCAACCAGAACAAAAACATGAACCCGAATCATGATGCCATTCAAAAATTCCATATCAGCAAGAATGCGCACACGATAGAAGGAAGGTCTGAAGTAGAAGGGGGTGCTGGTATGGAGGACAAAGGGGATCATTGCCAGAATCTGATTGGCTCTCTCACCACGTCTGCTAAAACCGTGTTACTCACATCCAACAGAACAAAAAGATGTAATTCAAGTCACACACTTTAACGCGCACATGTAAATCAAATAAGGGGTACGGAAACAAATGGCAGTGAAAAAAAAATACACCCCTTTCCCAAAAAAAAAAAAAAAAAAAATCACCTTTGACGGCATCCTGAAGCTCGGGCTCAGCGAGAATATTTCTCTCCACCAACTCCAACGGGCCGGGTCTGTTGGCGAGGCGTTCACTCAGACTGTCCTGCAAGCGCGCTCGCTTCAACAGGCGCTGCTTTTCCTGAATCGAAGCGTCCGCTGTAGAATCTAAAATTCGATAAAAACGTATACTGATTATTACTCGAATATACTCGAATATACTCGAATATACTCGAATACACACTCGAATTCGACGACACTGTAAACTGAACTGAATTAATTAAACTTTAAGTGGCAAATTTTGCCGCTTCGATATGCAAAGCATTTACCAGTGTTCTTTTTTTTTAATTTTCTTCAATTTGAATAGTATGGGTTAATATTCTTTTGTTAATTATATTGCATCTGATACGTTGTTCCTTTCACCGGAAAATTACAAGCAGATTAGTTTACCTTCCAGAATATGGTGTTCGACCAATGAGGCCCGCTCTGGTCGGTGTTCCAGCTTATGTCTCAACGAATCACCGATCTGTGAACAAAAAAACACGTCATAATGTAAACACACAGTTATATGAACACGTGACATACAGTATAACGGTGACTACTTGTATATCTGTAGGCATACTCGTTTCCTCAATTGTCAAAACCGCTTAATGTTTGACTTTTTTTTTTTTCATTCTCTAAAGCGACCTCTGGCAGGAGCAAGGGGATGGGTTGGTTCATGGTTTTGTTGAAATGTCTGATTCTGCGCAATGCACCCTCATACTGCAACTGTCAATATTTCGGTTTCCGGGGTTAAACTAGTCTAGATGTCTACGAGCGTGCATTTTCCACTAGTTATCGAGAATATTTCTTCACGCAGCAGTTACACACACAACAGAAATCCGATAACCGCGACCTGCATTGTTTATAAAAAAACGTTATCAAACTGACCGCGTTTGTTGAGAAAGTACCCGCAACTGACTATTTTTTTCCCTTCAACAGATTTCTCTAACAAAGATAAGAACTGTGCACAAACAAGATGCAATTTTCTGACAAGAGGTGAAATCGAAATTGCAAAAATATGAAGCCATTCCACCAGCCAAATGAGCAACGCCTGTGTAAACGAGTGGCGGAATGCGGTGACGTCACAACATGAAAGGGACGGAATGACTCGGCTCGGCATCCGTGTAATTAACTGATATATTGCAATTTGACAACGACCTTTCACTCACTATTTTATGTAAATATGTGTAAATGCTTTAATATGCTGTGTAACCACCCCGTGCCGAAGGAGTGCGGGGGGGAGGGGGGTTCTGGTTCGACTGGCTAAAAAAGTTGGTGTGGAGTGCCAATCTCCGACACTAATTCACGCAAGATTCCCACCCATTAATTGCGTCCAGTTGAGCAATCAGTCAAATTTTTTTCACGCGCTTCCCAAGGAGTGTGTTTTCCTTTTTCTTTGCAGGGTGGCGGGGAGTCGAAAGAAGGCATGTGGCTACGATTGGACCTTTATAGCAGACCCATCAACGACAAACGACACCGGTAAAAAGGTGGACTTAAAACATTGAGAAATAAAGCAAATAATAACTAAAAATGAACAAAACAAAAGCGACAAACAATTAACATTACTGAACTGGAGAGCACGAGAGCGCGGCAACAGCACGCGGGAAACCGATAAATGCGGGTGGGGGGGGGGGGGCGGTACATTAAAAGGTCAAGGTGAAATTCCACGACTCGTCCTTCTTCGTTACTTTACGACGTTCCAGACCTACACTGGTCGGCAAATGTCAGCCGTTGATTATTTGGATAGTGGGTGAGGCATTTGCTTTAGGTTATAGGTAGTTCTATGGCATCTTACATAACGCTTGTTAATGATGTTTGGACAGGATATTCACAAGCTAACGAGGTATCTTTAGTTTATAACAACCGAGAGACCACACAAATATGCTCATACTGGCTGTCTCATTCCTCTCCCTCACCCCTCCTCCCCTCCCCACCATTGCTTTGATTCTTGGTTAAAAAAAAAAAAACTGGACATTTAATAAAATGATGTGTATGAAGTGTGGGGGGGGGGGGGGGTATACGAGTTGAATGCCGAACTCACTTTCTAACGAAATCGGAATTCCGAAGAACAAGGGGCATAAGGCAACGATAGAAAATTTGCTTCTTGAAGAAACGAGTTTCTTCTCTCCATAGAACAACAACTAATAATTTATTATTAGAAAAAAAAACAAACAAATGATTTCAACGTAAAGGAGTATACAAAACAAAATCGAAAAAAGAGAAAGAAAAGAAACAGTGTATCTATTCATTTGTAGCTGTTCGGTGATTGAATTTGAAAGATTCTCACGGTTGAAAAAAAAAACACCACACACAACTCAACAAATTCCAAGCGTACTACAAAACCCGTATATCAGACCGTAGACAATACGGCTTACCCTGTGAGAAGCCTGTCTCGTTCATTTTCCCCCATTTCTCACTCTACAGCTTATTGTTTTTTAATTTAAAAAAATACGTGTACATTTTGTACATGATGCAAAAGAGCAGACTGTGGGCAACATTAAAACTTTTTTGAATGAAAATCTTTCCCCAACAGCTTGTAATTCATCTTTCTTTCCATCCGTCAATCCTTCTTTTGTTCACTTTATTGTTGTATTTTATTCTTATCTCTGTCAGCTTCTTCTCTTTGTTGTATTTCTTTCTGCTCCAAAATAGCTGTACGCATTCTGTATTCTTAAAAACACAGGAACGCCCGGGAGAAAATTATCTAGCATTCGACAAAGCGCTATCAGTTTTACTATTAATTTTCCAACAAAAAATACGTTCAGTCTTTTTTTGTGTGTAGCTTTATTGCTCAAAATAGTGGAAGCGTAAAGGAAATCCAATGCCAAAACAAACCGCGCTACCAAAAACCACCAGTCCACAATAAACAATTCGAATGCAAAACTGGTAAAGGGGCAAAAATACCATACGGAGACCATTTTAACAGTCGCGTACCAACCACTCTTATATTATATTTTTTTCATTTATTTGTTTTTTTTTTTAATTAGTAACAGATTCGGCTCATTATGATATATATTTGAAATAGTTAGAAGAAATGTCTGATCAAGAAATGTTGTGTCGTCATTTCCGATTTTATTAAAAATATTACCATTATCACTACTTCTATTACAACTATTATGATTATGATTATGATTATTATTATTACATTTTTCTTGTGATGATACAAATGAATTGTGTGACCTTTGCCCTGTAACGACACGAGTCACCGGTGTGACCTTTGCCCTGTGGTGATATCAGTGAATTATGTGACCTTTGCCCTGTGACGACACGTGCCCCCTATGTGACCTTTTGCCCCATGACGATACTAGTGAATTGTATGACCTTCCCCTGTGACGACAGCCACCTGCGCGACCTTCACCCTGTGACGATACGAGCTAACTCTGTGAATTGTGTGACCTTCCCCTGTGACGACCACAGCCACCTGCGCGACCTTCACCCTGTGACGATACGAGCTAACTCTGTGAATTGTGTGACCTTCCCCTGTGAGGACGACAGCCACCTGCGTGACCTTCATCCTGTGACAATACGAGCTAACTGTGTGAGGTCTGCCGTGTAACGGTACAAACCACCTGTGTAACCTTTGTCCTGTGACGATAGACGTGAATTGTGTGACCTTCCCTGTGACGATACGAGCGACCTTTAAGACCTTTGCCCTGTAACTGCAGCATTCTTGGCCCAGAACACTGTGACCTCTTCGATATGGCGACTGAGAAAAAATGTACGGCATTTGATCTCCGAATCCCCCCCCCCACCCCAAAAAACCCCACTTTCTATCTCCCTGTCTCTTTACACACACAAACACCGAATTTCACGCTGTACATGGCTTCCTTCAACGATTATGACAAGAGAAGAAACATCAACAGATACACAAGTGATTAACATACCACAACGCAATGTAAGGTTCATCAATCCCCCATCAATCAGTTCTAATTTGATTGCTATATCAAACGAGCCTCCTACCTCTATGCGATAAAGTGATCCATGAGATTATTGCCATCGGAAGTCTGTTTTATTCCAAGCAGACACCCATTTACACCCACACCCCGCCAAACACACCCTGACAGACACCCATTTACACCCACATCCCGCCAAAAACACCCTGACAGACACCCATTTACACCCACATCCCGCCAAACACACCCTGACAGACACCCATTTACCCCCACACCCCGCCAAACACACCCTAACAGACACCCACATAGACATGAGACAGACAAGCGTCGATAATAACAGTGAACCTGAAATGGACCTCGCCGGCAGGCTTCGGACATCTGGGGCGGGAGGGGGACTACAGACACTTAGTTACAATCTTGATCTCAGCGCGGGTTCTATGGACTTCCGGATATTAAGAGTTCCATACAACGGTATTAACGCGGGTTCCATGGAACTCCTGGCATCAGCCCCATACAAGTGAGAGATCAGAGCTCAGACCGTTGAGGCCAGGGCCAACAGCGAGATGCTTCGCCAAATGCCACTGACCCCAGAGCGCTTCTTTCGAACTTCTTTCGTCTCAGTGTTGAGCCAATCTCCGACACTAATTAACGCAAGATTCCCACCCATTAATTGCGTCCAGTTGAGCAATCCGTCAAATTTTTTTTTTTCACGCAAGGAGTGTGTTTTCCTTTTTCTTTGCAGGAACACAGGTAGGCGTCCACAAATACCAGCTGGAGGAACAACCCGGCGCCGTGAACGCAGTGTCAGAACCTGTCACTCTCTGTGTCTGAACGTGTCAATATGAATACCAGAACCTTACCTCGGAGCAATTAACAAATAAAAAAAAAGAGCAGCAAATGATTCCTTCGGCTGTAACATTTTTGAGATATATATTTGGAAACTGAGATGCAGGTAAACGTCCATCAAAATTTCAGTTTCAGACGCAAAGCATTAGTAGGATGTCACATATAGATAACCAACACCAACTCCATTAATATCAACTGGCTGTCTGCTAATTTCTCCAGTTTTGGACATGGAGGGAATACCCTAAGGGACCTCGATGATGTGGGTGAATATTTTGACAAGTGGCCTTGGTGGCCGCGTGACGTCACTAGTTACGTTACCTTCGCGCGCTCTAGCTTGGTTCTCTGCTCCGCGTAAGCTGCTGGCGTCTTCGGAGCTGAAAATACACACAGAAAACCATCCCAAGTTAATTTTATTAAATTAAAACTGTGTACTTTTAAAAAGTGAACCGAAAAATATACCTGTGCTTTACGGCACAGAAAGTACAGGTCAGAGTCTTATTTTTTTTAACCAAAGATCACAGAGTTCTAACGAAGGTTACCACTAAAATTTGTACAGTATGCGTTTATTTACTTGATCGAAACTGCAATCGACGTAAAAGTAGCGAAACTTCCCAGCTGTTTTAAATGCTACTCCAAGAAAGAGGAGTGACCTCAAGCTTGGAAGTACTGAATGTAATGTAATTGCCTGCACAATGAAAATTGAAAGAACTCCCCGTAAAATCCGAAGCTCTAGGTTACAACTGAACTAAGTTAGTGTTCATTGCAGAGGAGAAAGTTTCTGTTAATGGATAATTCTTTGGTGACTTAACTCCCCCCACCCCCTCCCCCAACTAAAAACAAAAATAAAACAATAAATAAATAACAAACAATAATCAACATAGAATGTTGTTGATCACATAATGGCTCTTCAGGATTATTCCAATCGAATGGTAAAATTGTACCGTTGAATTTTATCTGATATACTTTATCTTGCGATTAGGTTTTTTTCCGGCGAGAAATCACAGTTGTTTTTAACCATGAGTGGATGGCCGATTATGCCTTCCGGGATTCTGCCGAGCATTTGGTCATTGAACTATTTTGGTGCAAAGACAAGTATGTACTCAGGACATTCTAACACTTCCGAGGCAAACTAGAAATTGAATTGAATTCTCAACTGGCATGATATCACTGCCCTAATTGTGTCGTTTTCTTACCCCCGGGACGGAAGCATTGTGATATCGAACATTTACCTCCGCGTGTTTTTTACTCTACAGCTCGCGTACCAATGAGTTCAATTAAACCCGAAACTTCGTGGTTAGCGTAAAATTCCTCTGATTAGCCTGTCAGGCACTGTTACTCATTCAGATGAAAAAAGAACTAATTTTAGGCTAGAAAAAAATTAAGCTTTTTATCATTGTGGTATGTGATTTTTCACACAATTAACAAATGATTTCAAAGCAACACTACCAACCGTTAGCGGTAGACAGAAACATATTGGCACTTTGAAACTTGTTTACTTTTTATTTTGCCATTATGACGTAAAAATTGGCAAATTTTTATGCATTGTTACGTAATAACTAATATTACCAGGCGCGAACTGGTAAAAGCTGTTACAACCTTTCTACTTTTCATTTTCTTTCTTTTTTTTTAAACATAGAATTTGTTACTTTTTAGCATCAGTTGTTAGTCATTTTGTTCTTTCTCTCCCCAAGTGCCAAAGCGTTCAACTGTTTGAGTGAAATGCCAGATCTCTACCAACTGCTTACAAATAACACCTACCCCCCTACACACACACACCACCCTCACCAGGAGCGAAAATTAAAAATCTGAATTCTGGGAAAAGAAGATTAAAATAGGAGTAGGTTGGAAGCTCCGTAAATTCTGCGGCGTTGAGCCAATACAAACTCTACCAACCTAAATACACCAAGTTTAGCGATTTCTGCAAAATGAAAATTATTATTTATTTCAACTGTCATTCTGATTGATTTTTTAAACCGACCAGATTCAAAGGTAGTCATTCGGTCTAGAAGAGTTAGTATACATAAGGAAGCCCTAACAATGTACGAACTTGTAGCACATCCTTTGCACTTATCTCAGCTCCACTGATAACGCTTCTGGCTTATCTATACCATCTCTTTAACACTATTTTTCATCTATAAGGGCAATCTCTAGTTAAACTTGCACACATATACATTTTGCATCGTCCACAGACAAAAGCGTTCTATATTTCACTTCTCAAGCGTCAATCCTAAAGGCTGATTTCCTGAAGAACATCTCTTTGATATTCTCGACTACAGTATGTCCACTTCTGGGTGTTTTAAACCTGTACAGTGAATAAATACTGTCATGTCAGCGTACACTCTTCCCCCTGACACACTGTCACGTCAGCGCAGCCATTCTCCTCAGAGTTGTCTTGACGCACACTTTTCTCTTTGATTACCCATAACCCTCATTCCGACCAGTCTCCTCGCAGCCTTGCCATCACCTCTATTCCGACCATTCTCCTCGCAGCCTTGCCATCACCTCTATTCCGGCCATTCTCCTCGCAGCCTTGCCATCACCTCTATTCCGGCCATTCTCCTCGCAGCCTTGCCATCACCTCTGTTCCGACCATTCTCCTCGCAGCCTTGCCATCACCTCTATTACGACCATTCTCCCCGCAGAATTGCCATCACCTCTATTCCGACCATTCTCCTCGCAGCCTTGCCATTACCTCTATTCCGAACATTCTCCTCGCAGCCTTGCCATCACCTCTGTTCCGACCATTCTCCTCGCAGCCTTGCCATCACCTCTGTTCCGACCATTCTCCTCGCAGGCTTGCCATCATCTCTATTCCGACCATTCTCCTCGCAGCCTTGCCATCACCTCTATTCCGACCATTCTCCTCGCAGCCTTGCCATCACCTCTGTTCCGACCATTCTCCTCGCAGGCTTGCCATCATCTCTATTCCGACCATTCTCCTCGCAGCCTTGCCATCACCTCTGTTCCGACCATTCTCCTCGCAGCCTTGCCATCACCTCTATTAAGACCATTCTCCTCGCAGTCTTGCCATCACCTCTATTCTGACCATTCTCCTCGCAGCCTTGCCATCACCTCTATTAAGACCATTCTCCTCGCAGCCTTGCCATCGCCTCTATTACGACCATTCTCCTCGTAGCCTTGTCATCACCTCTATTACGACCATTCACCTCGCAGCCTTGCCATCACCTCTATTCCGACCATTCTCCTCGCAGCCTTGCCATCACCTCTATTCCTACCATTCTCCTCGCAGCCTTGCCATCACCTCTATTCCGACCATTCTCCTCGCAGCCTTGCCATCACCTCTATTCCGACCATTCTCCTCGCAGCCTTGCCATCACCTCTATTCCGACCATTCTCCTCGCAGCCTTGCCATCACCTCTATTCCGACCAGTCTCCTCGCAGCCTTGCCATCACGTCTAACAAAACTCTCACCAGCCGCGAAATTAACACGACCAGTCTCCTCGTAGCCCTGTTATTATTCGGACCAGTCTCCTAACAGCTCTGTCACTTCAACACCACTCTCCGCGCAGTCCTATCACCCTCCCGACCAGTCTCCTCACAGACTCATCACCCGTGTTGAAACAAGGTCAGCAGCAAATGCGCATTTAAAACTTTCCCCAAGAGTCTTGAATTATACATACTACAGCATGCAAATCTTGAATTATACACACTACAGCATAAAAGTCTTGAATTGTACACACTACAACATACAAGTCTTTAATTATACACACTACAGCATACACGTCTTGAATTATACATACTACAGCATACAAGTCTTGAATTATACACGTTGCAGCACAGAATCAAGACCTGTGCACTACAACAAGTGAACTTAGCAAAAACGTGTACAAGCTCCACTTCGAATTGACTAATACGTGGGAGAAAAGGGTGTAATGTGAAACTGCTACACAGGCCCAGAATGCAAGACAAGCTTTCATCATTGGTGGCGAAAATACACAGCTATGCACTGACCCCCCGAACCTGCCCTGGCATTACAGCTGCTACCGTACGTTTATACAGCAACCACTTTTCCTTGACCTTAGCTTCCAGTAGACAAGGCCCATAGAAGTGCCTCTTTGATCTTAGTACAGAAAACAAAATATACTGATTTATATTTTTTCGGCGATTGTTTACGAGAGTTTTGCTTCAATACACTGATTTGTACATTCTGTCTGTTTGTGTAGGCGGAACGTTACGTCACAACCACTTCATGACGTCATCAATCTTCCTCCATTATCGTCCATATTGTAATCAATCTGTTGTATCACTGTTCATTAGGCCTTCGTTGAAAACATATCACATATGTATACCTATAATGTGTTATGTATGTGCCCATGTGCTAACACACAGAATGTGAATGGGCATGGGGGAATTTGGTTTGTTCAGCATTTGAAGATCGTTATACAGTTCGGAATTTATTAGTTGTTTAATGGTACACTATTCATATCTTACAGTTAAATAAGGAGTCGCGTGTTTAGTAAAATCGTCACACTCGCAAACATGCCAGAGCCCGGTCCAGTTACCGCCTTCTATCAAGCTCCTCGCAAAGGGAAAAACCGAGGAGTACATGAGCTAAGTTCTTATTTCCTGACCGGACAGTTGTTTTGCCAACATCGCCCCCCCCCCCCCCCCCGTCCTGACTAATATGCGTGCGTGGAGCGGCTATAGGGGACGGCACTTTTCCAAGTTGTACTTACACGGATAGATGCCCTGGTTCACCAGTTCCGGTATGGATCGCCGCATCAGTAGCTTCCTCTTCAAAGCTGCAACACGTACCGACCATATACCGCACATAAAATACCCCAAATATACCGCACATAAAATACCCCAAATAGATCGCACTTAAATACACGAACATAGTACAGCATCTTTATTCGCCTGTGTTAAATATCAAAATAAATTTTAAAAAATTCTTATCGAAAACAACTGGTCCTATGGATCACTATTTTTTTTTGTTTATAGCACCCTTTGTTGTTTTGATGTGAGAATTTGGTATATATTGTTCATTTTCGACACCTATGTATACTCAGGTGTACTTTTATGTACCAACGAACACTGTTAATCACAATGTATTATGTATAATACTAAACCTCCCAGCTCCCTTCCACTCCCGCCTTCCAGACCCCAGATACACCTCAACGCAAAGCCAATGACCTTGTCAAGTGACATCATTACACAGCAATGCTTTTCATTGGCTCAGATCGTAACCTGTAGCGTGCTCTGAAGTAGCTTTCAACTTTACGCTACGTAAATCTTACAATGTTGTGACGCTCAAGGAAAATAAACCATCATCAAACAAAAAATCCAAGCTAAATAGACAAACCTAGGGATATTATGTACCCGCGTTACTTTAAAACCCATCTATTCTTGCAAAAACATCTTGCTAATCAAATATATTTGACATTGCCACGCATGTTTTGAGAACCTCCATGGAAGAAAATTTGGTAACTTTACGCACTGGAAAAAAAAATTTCCCTGAAGACGTTTTTCAGTCCTGTCCAGTTGTAGGATCCAACAAAGTTATTTATGGGCCTACTGAACTTTGGTTTGGTAGCTTAATTAATGTCAAGGTTTTACACACTAACCATTTTAAAATGACAATAATGTTTTCAAAATGGGCAGGTGGGTGAAAAAAAATAGCCCAAGGTCAAGAGGTCATTTTAAACCTGGAGCAGTAACGAGTACATGGGTGTCAAAATCCTATAAATAATGCTGAAAACGAAACATGCTCCACCGAGAGTAAAAAATTAAAGGACCAGTTTAAAGTGATATTCAGATATCAACATGTTTTGGAATGTCTGACGGTGTTCCGTGTTTCTGAACCCATAGTAAGGCAGACAGAAATGAACTGCTGTATGATCTTTAAAATTCGGCTTCGGGATTCATTCTAAGAATGCTTCCAAAAAAATTAACAGTTAACGTTTAAATTTAGTAACCCACATGATGAAGAAGAGGAGCTGTCCTATGCACTAGCCCCCCCCCCCCCCCTTCCCACTAACCCTCCCAAACACCCCGGCTGTAGCGGAATCTCGCAATATCTATGTCAGTGATCCCGATACTCACATTCCTTGTTCAGATCCATCGTCTGCTGCAGCGAGGCCTCATCCAGGGCAGCCTGCGGGCTGATGGGCTGCTCGCCGCCCTCTGATTGGCTCGTGACCGATGACGTCAGCGATGACGTGGAGCTGCCGGGACTCTCGCGAGAGCCGGCCTGCTTGCGCCTCTGCTCCTCCATCCTACATTCGTGACAGTAGTAGCGGTGGATGAAGTTGATCGTGTCGTTGTCAAGCGGCTTGTTTCCGTTGTACAGCGGCGACCAGGGAATACTCAGTATGCCGTTATCTGCAACCACACAACAGACAGAACACCGTTTACTGGGTTCTAACCATCACTGTACGTGACGCACCGCTAAAACCCGTGACTTAACGTCAACTAATGACGTAACGCCAACGAGCAACACAAAATTTTGCAAGGCACGGCAAACACAGCTTTCACTTCAAAAGAAAGCGACTCCTAGACCTACAAAAAAGCGGTAAAATAGCATTATGAGGCGTTTACTGGGCGTCAATATCACCACGTCCCTTGTCCTGAAAGATAAAACAATGTGCAATTTCACTTCATATATATACAACGTATGAAATAGCCAACAATCATCAATAAATTTTTAATAAAAAAAAAAAAAAAACAACAACAACAACAATTGGGTTTGAACCTTGCTATGGAATGGCTCATTCTGCAAAGATTCGTGCCCGCTTTTTCCCCTTCCCCTGATTAAAAGTTCAACTTATATGGATTTTACGTGCCTATAATAAGTGCATCCGCATTCAAAAGACATGTCCGACACATGCATGCTTCAAGTATCTGATGTAGAGTGGAGCAGTAATTAGCAGTGTGATTCCCAAGCAAAGAGGAAATGTCAAAAGGCTTTCAGCTTTCATCGTGTTCCGGATCATGCAAACAAGAAAACGAGGACACTCATAATCACTCATACAGTTTGACCACTTCTTTCCTTATGAGCGATAATTAGACAGCCAATGAATGATTGACGTCGACAATACGGTGGGTGCCCAGTCCATGGATTTCCTCCCTTTGTTTCGCTTCACCCACATTCCATTCCCATTCACAGGTCATACATCTGGGAGGAAATTACGAGACAATATTTCTTACCAGACTCCCGATCAGCTGATGGCCAGAAGATGAAAGACAGACATGGGTGAGCGATAATACAGTTATGAGAGGTAATGAAGACAATGCTATCTGTTGCACACATTTAAACATGAAAGCTATAAAGGTCAGGAAATGTCTGACATCTGTTCGAAATGAATACCCGCAGAAGGATCATGCCAGTGGTTGCTGGCTTGCCCAAACCCACGATGCTGATTTGTTTTGCTTGCCACACGCCATGTGCCCGATATCATGGACAGGTGTTGATTGAGCGACCTTCGCCTTGAGAACTGATGTAAACGCACGCATGCGCACAAGCGACAACTGACCACTGTGCTTTTCGTGACAAACTCGCACGTGCTTTCCGCCATACCCTCCAGTCACCCCCACGGACCTGTTAACGAATCACTGCGCTCCAGCTAGCATTCTGTACCCC
Organism: Protula sp. h YS-2021; assembly: GCA_949752745.1. Classification (NCBI taxonomy): domain Eukaryota; kingdom Metazoa; phylum Annelida; class Polychaeta; order Sabellida; family Serpulidae; genus Protula; species Protula sp. h YS-2021. The sequence goes on from OX457028.1 coordinate 58,308,795, forward strand.
ACCGAGGGTACTGCCGCACTTTCGCACTATCCACAGCAGTGGTCTGTGAACTTCACAGTTTATAACAGAGATCCCCTCACAAATATTCACAACCATTTTCAAGCACCACGAAGTGTCCCTAAATAATACAAAACACTCTATTATTTAAAATAAGAATTCTGAAGCAAATAAGAAACCAGATATTTTTTTGTAGGCTATTCCGGAATAGACTACCGATAAATCAAATGTCACAGATTTTTTTTTATTATTTCATCATGTTAAGTTGCAAACTATGTTTAAAAAAACTTATTTTCTTGCCTTGGAAATAGAAAAATATGAAAAATATTGAAAAATAAAAAATTTCAATACATTATTCGACACAGAACTACTGAGATTTTAACAAAAAGGCAAAATAACAATTCATTTTTCCAATATTTTTATTTTCCTTTCGCCAAAAGATAAGAATTTATACATTCTTCAACTTATTTTCACCCTTTGGTGTAAGAAAAATGAAGCATTACTGATTTATTTGACATTCGCTTTATCGGTAGTCTATTCCGTAATAGCCAGAAAATAGCTGGTTTCTTATTTGCTTCAGAAGTCTTATTTAAATAATACGATGTTACAATTTTTCACAGCAGATGACAATCAGCTCCTGATCACCAAGCGCATGCGTATCAAAATAAAAAACAATTTAAGGTTTACAGAAAGCAGTTCGACAAGAGGGACACAGACCATACAAAATAAAAACTACACAGCTGGCAGCTGGTTCGATAGTCCAACAGCTGATTTAAGAACTAACAACTTGACGATATTTCATCTCTTAAAATCCAGGGCAACGACTTAAAGAGACCGTACGCGTATCCGAGAGTGATGTACATGGTAGACCAGTTAAATCACCATGAAAAATGCTCAAATGCATTGCCCGCTACGACCAGGCATTTGTTTGTTCTGCCATGCCTGAAACAGTAATGGGCATTTAACAACACGTAAACACCATTAAGCAGTGACTAAGTACCTATACATTCTGCCTAAATTAGAGTGACCCGGGTCAGAAATGCGTCAAAACAAGTTAAAATGGAGTCGTTCGAGAGGTAAAGGTTTGATCGTCGCTCATCCGTGCCCGGAAGAAAATGGGACTACAGGGTAAATGACGAGAAAGAAACGCACTGCATGCAACTCAGAATATAACTCAATAAAATCCGTAAATCACTTAAATGGTCGTGTGAAATCCTTTCATGGATGTTAAGGTAAATTTCTGGAATTATTTTGCCATTTCGCCAATCACGGCCGCGCCGTAAATCGCGTGAGAATATTCCTCTCTGACCTACACTGTACAGACCAGTCAGGTCAGAAATGGCTTCATTCCTCCTTTTTTTTTCCAAAAAATCGAACAAAAATACAGTTTCTAAACAATTTTTCTCTGCACATTTACAAGACATTGTGTACTTAAAGTAGGTTTGATTCTGTGTGCGTGTTATTATACGCTAAAACAAACAAGCTATCAGTCTGTAATCTTCAGAAATGAGGTCAAACATGAGCGATAATATGGGATCTTATCGTAGACAACATTTCGGCTAGAGGTGACCCCAGGGCTCGAAATTAGTGGGAGCCCGGGAGCCCGAGGCTCCCAGATTTCGCGCCGGGCTCCAAGATTTTTGGATCTCGGAGCCCGGCTGGCTCCCGGAAAATCCGGTATTTTTTTTTTACAATACTGAAATCGGATTTTATTTATTGTGACGTCAGAAACTTAACAATGAACTTCATTATTTTTAATTATTTTATGAGAAATCCATGCTTTGAGAACTGCACGCTAGAGACATCAGGTTTCTCCACAATGAATTTGTTCATAATTGATAAGAAATCAGCTTTGAAACATTTCAGGACTACATTGTGGAACTAGAGCAGTGTGCATAGCCGACATATTCCCCACAGGCCCCAATCAGTTAAACACGGCCATCAGTAGTCAATCAAGAGCTGAAATTTTCCAAGTCCAGTTGGTGCATTTTCCATGGACGAACCTGGCCCATTTAAAACCCGATCTGTGTTTGTTCCCATAGAAGTTACATACCAAGTTTCATTAAAATCCCTGCAGTTGTTCTTGAGATATCGTTTTAACAAACTCATTCCGATGCTGAATAATTTCCAGGATTTGGTAAATTTCAAAGTGCATTTGGATCATTTTCCTTGGGCCAACCTAACCCATTTACCAGACAGACCCACTACTTCAGGGACCATCTACACTATAGGGTTTTCTTCCTGCTAGATTTGATCAAAATCGAATTCGCTATCTCTGAGATACCGTGTGCACAGTCAAAAAGTTAAAAACACATCAAAGTGAAATTAAAAAAAATCGTTCAAAATACAATTTTTAATCAGAATCAACCTTCGTGATGATGTGCACTATCAGGTCTTTCTAATTCCAATTGGAGAAGATCCGATGAACTGTTTTAGAGATATCGCGTGAACAAAGTCCAAAACAGCTAAAAACAAATCAAAGTGCCAAAATACCAAAAGTTCGTCAAAAATTCAATTTTTGACAAAAATAAAAAATAACCCTTTAGTGATGATCGTCACAGTATGGTCTTTCTTTCTAAAAGGTTTGATGAAGATCTGATGAAATGTTTTAGAGATATCGCGTAAATAAAGTCCAAAACAGTTTAAAAAACACCTAAGTGAAATTTCAAAAATTCGTCAAAAATTCAATTTTTGACAAAAAAATCAAAACAATTCTCAGTGCAAATCTGCTTTGTATGGTCTTTCTTTCTGCAAGGTATTGTGAAGAACTGATGGGCTATTTTTGAGATATTGAAAACACTAAAATTTTAAAAAAATTATCGGACCGACAAAAAAAATTGGTGTGCATCAAGCTACGACCATGAGGGTGAGTCCTGTAAACTTTCAGACGAAATGGCCTACACATCTAAGACGAATGAGTGGTAACGGGGGGACGGACGGATAGACAGACGGCAGAGTGCAATCCATAAGCCCCTTCCGGGGCACAAAGCCCCGGTTGGGGGCTAAAAAACGAAAAGTGGCGGTCCTGCCTAAGTGATGATCACGTTAGTTACTTCATGATGGTTCAACTGGAATCAGAAGAAATATTTAGCTTTGACCCTAGCCATGCTAATGATCTTTGGGCCACTTCAGGTGTTCGAATAGGGCGTCCCGATATGATGGACAAAAAAGAGGAAAATAATAAGAAAGGGAAACAAGGCGTAAATGAAGAAAAAGAAGCTTGGCAGAACTTAGATTTCATGTTATGACAAGTGTGACAGTAATAAAAAATCGAATACACTGTTTTTTTCTTTCTTTTTCTTTTTTTTTTCATTTAATCAAACATGTATACTCCGGGCTCCCAGATTTTGGGTCGGGCTCCCAGATTTTCAGACCCGGGAGCCCGGTGGCTCCGAGTCAAAAATAGTTAAGTTCGAGCCCTGTGACCCGCCTTCTGCAAACACAAAATTCCGCACTTGTCGACAGTACATCGTCGTTGTTGCTAAACCGTCTTTGACGCTCAATTAAAACTATTATTTAAACTAGAGCAGTGTGCATAGCTCACATATTCCCCAGCCCCCCCCCCCCCCCCCCCCATCAGTTAAACACGGCCATCACTACTCAATCAAGAGCAGAAATTTTCTAAGTCCAGTTGGTGCATTTTCCTCGCACGAACCTGGCCCCATTTACAATACCGATCTGTGTTTGTTCCCATAGAAGCTACATACCAAGTTTCATAAAATCCTTGCAGCAGTTTTAAAGTTATCGTGTTAACAAGCTGTTGATGACAGACCGACAGACCGACAGACCGACACACGGCCGATCGCATATATTCCCCCTGTGGGGAATAAATAAGCTACGAATGGCTTAATTTGCTCATTAATTTGCTTATCAATCATCGGACCCGACAAAGAGGGGAGGGGGAGGGGAGGTGTGTGTGTGTGTGTGTGTGAGAGAGAGAGAGAGAGAGAGAGAGAGAGAGAGAGAGAGAGAGAGAGAGAGAGAGACCCTCTAAGGTGGAAACATAATTACTAACAAAATCATAAATAATAATTCCACAAGGATATTCTTGAATACCAAATGAAGAATAGTGGGATTTTGTTTGGTTTCATAAACTCAGTAGTGGCATTTCCACACCTGAATATTTATTACTTGAAGAAATAACAACGCATGGTAATAGGTACATTTACGTCATATCTCTTCAGGAATTGTCAAATTGCAATTATTTTGGGATTGTAAAATTATAATATATTTAGTGAATCTTACTATTTTTGTCATAAAGACTTTTCCCAGTTAATTATCAGTGTATGATTTTTTTTAATTATCAGTGTATGATGGCATTTTACAAGATAACTTTACAAGATAACTTTTTTTTTTCAATGAAAGTTGTTGGCGCGAAGTAAAGAAGGGGAGTACGCTGCACTGCTCCAGTGGGAAGCCTTCCAAATCCATTGTTTTGTTTCACTTAGTCTGCGATTATAGGTGCCAAGTCTGATACTTCCATCGCTGACCTACTCCACGCTGCTCGTACGCGGCCCAATCCAACATGGCCTCAAAATGCTAATCTGGCAAATCAGCTGTGAAGGCCTCGCTCTTCCAGGTATCACCTCATCGTATGGCCTCGCACGGCAATTAAGTCATGTAACTGTGCAGGGAATTAACACTTTTTTTTCTTTTTTTTTTGGCCGGCACTGTTAAGCTGGTGGAAGTGGGTATATATATCCTATGTTGAAGAAATATATGTATCTGCGTTGACAGCGTTTTTGAGCTGGCGTTCTGTGAGCGTGAGTGACACCAGAGGGCGCGACCGGTCATGTGGGCAAATGGCTCACAGAGACGTACGGCCGGTGCTTGTCACTTTCATCTTTTATAATATGAAAACGAGCCATTTAAGTATTTTAAACAAAAAAAAAAAAAAAAAAAAAAAAAAAAAACATGGGTCAAGAGGAGTTCGGTATACCAAGTGCAGTGGGTCATGGGCACGGTTCATGTACTGTAACTTCCCACATAAATAGTTTTTACATACCACTTGTTGGCATACAGTGATCTGTCTCAATGAGCAGTACTCACCGATAATAAGTACCACTAACCAATCATAACTACCTCCGGCCCCCCGAAAGCAACCATGCCACAACAACCAAGCAAAACGTCTGTTTAAGAAAACAGCCCCAGCTAACATGCAGCTGTTTGTGTTTTTTATCTCCCTAATTTACAAATATTTTGACTCGCATAAAAAATCCATCTACAAAGAAATCTATTTGACAATGAGTGTGGAGAAGGATGAAAAAAATATATATATATCAGAAATGGAAATCTTACAGACAGAAGTCTAGTTCTGTTCATTATTCTTCTTGTTACATGCCCAAGCGTACAGAGAGAGCTGGCTAAGTTTTTACAGGTTATACGAGGTTGAACCTATGATTAATAGACAAGCACCTTTAACTTTTTTCTTGACACAGATGTGTTCTACCAACACCTTGACAATACGTTAAAAAAAAATTTTTCTATTCCTTTCCGTGAAGAACAAAGGAGCCCAAAAAATGAAGACTGATTAGTGAACATATTCACGTAAGTTATTTGCTTTTCCGGCCAGCAACCTGTCTAACCTCATCTACACCATCTGTATGCGCATAGCCCCGCCATACACCGCGACCTCTACACCACCTGTATGCGCGTTGCCTCCACACAAATCTCTTGAAATGGCGTATTTAAATGTTAATGTGGAAAGCCTTAACACACCGCTCTCTTTAAACATTGAACATATGAAGCCCACAAACATTTTACAAAAGTCGGGTTAGTGTTGAGAAATTTTGTTAAAATGAACAGTAACTATATTTTTCGGGCTTCTTACTTTTAAATTTAAGATCACTGCCGCGGCTGTAACAAAGAATCTCCTAACCTGGTACAGAGTCGAATTTCTCTACCAAAACAAGCGTTATGTTATGTGGGATTTCTGCATTTATATCACACATATATTTCGCATAACAGCAACAGACTTAAAACCTTTTCTTTTTTTTTCAACATGACTGAGCTAATCTAACTGGTCAGTAACAGTCACGTGTAATGAACAGGTCATCACCAGTAATTATCAACTGCCTCATTCTCTGTGTCATTGACATTACCCATCATATGCACCACCATTTTATCGACACTGACATATGGCCGAGCTGATTGAGCCAGCTCATGCATGAAAGCCACATATCACGTTTTAGCATAGGCGCGTCAATATTTCAACCGAACTGCCTTGCAATGACAAGTAGTGTCCTTCATCGCACTGGATACAGCACACACCCGTCCCTCCCTCCCTCCCTCCCTGCTGCAATGTCCAGCAAAGCCTTGCACGGAAGGCCGCACGGGACACATCCCTCACAGGCTCGGCTCTAATGAGTAGATGCTTGAGCAAGCGCTACGCAGATAAGCTTCTCTCTGACCGCTGTGCGTGTTTTAGTGCGTGTACTTGTCAGTGCATCCGTGATACTCCCGCGAGGCAAAAGATAAACCGAGAAAACAGACGTCATCTTTTTCACGTTACAATCAAGGACGTATTGCAATTCCTGTCTCCTAGCCAGCGACTGTCTCCTAGCAAACGGCTCTGTCCGCTCGCTATCGACCCGCTCCCTTCGCTAGAAACCCTGCCCCTTGCTAACGGTGCTGCCCCCATGCTACAAGCCCTGCCCCTTGGTAGCGGACCTGCGCCCTATACTAGTGGCTGTGACCCCTGTCACCTTTCTAGCGGCGTGCTCCCCCCCCCCCTCCCCCCAATTTTTTAGTGGCCCCGTCCTCATGCAATTGGTGGGCGCCCTTGCTAGCTAGCGGTCTTGCCATCTTACTAGCGGTGTTTGCCATAACCGGTCCCCTGTGACCGCCATCCCAGCCAACCACCCCCCCCCGTCCCCCATCCCCCGCCCCCTTCATATGTGCGCATGCTTTTCTTCACAATTGTGTGCTGAGTTTTTGGCCAATGTCTTTTACTGGAACACATAAGAAAATTTGATTGGACATCCAGGACCGGTATTTTGACCCGCCTTATCTCTCACCTTATCCTTTCAATTTTTTTAGAAAAAAGTGAGAAATTTAAGCACAACTCTGCCGATACGGTGTTTCTGAGTGCGTTCTGATTTTGACGCCATGACTGAACAGCCAGCTTCAAATTCCAGCCATCTCAAAGACTCAATATTACTTAAACTTTTAGTGTATTAACTGGTAAAGGCCAAAATAAAGAATTTAAACAGTACCTCACCACCCCCTCCCCCCCCCCCCCCCCCCCCCAGCTGCCCTAGGTCAGACATGATGCTATAACACACATACATTATTACCGGCACGCAAAAAGTCTGCGGATTCCACTGATAGATGGGAGCATATGGAATTCGGAATGAGTGAGACACTTCACACGAGTAACTAAACACAAAATACATCCGGACAGAATAGGGGGGAATAACTTGCGTGAGCACCTGCATCCTGAGATAAGGGGGAAAGTGCATGCAGTATTTAACAATCTACTCCAAACCTGCGAACACGCACTGAAATAAGAGGGAGGCACTAATGAAAGCTACACATATCTGGATGGGAATAATCATAGATAATCCCACACAGATCCATAAGAAGCTGCCGTTGCTTAGCAACCTAAGCGGCTTTATCAGTCAGCGAATGACACACAAGTCTGCTAAAACTATTCATTTAAAGCCTTCTCGTACCGTATAAAGAAAGAGTTGTTTCACTTCAGCGGAATTCATGGCAGGAGAGAAATGCAATCAGTTCCTTGTTATTAGAGCTGAGTGGCGCTCAGCGAATACCCGGGTACACTGATACTGCCAGCCGGAAACCGAGATGTACACGTGTATCTACCCACCACTGAGCTGGGTCCTCTCCACAATGTTGTAAAAAGAGTGTTATTTGTGATGTTCTTTATGGTTTTGAGAATTTTTTCAGTAATTTGTAAAATTCAAACACGGGTGTTGTTTTCTGTGAAAAACTGCTCAACACACCATGGGCAAGTGTTCTCATCGCTTTCGGAGTTGAAATAACAAATGCTGCCAGAAATAATAAATACTCACAGGATGCGGTCACGAAAGTTTATCAAACAATTGACACGGTCGGTATGCCAGACAGAATGACTTGAATGCATCGACTCCGCACCCCGGGCATTACATGCGTACTGGCCGGAATGTTATCCTTTCCAGTCCCGGAGTCCACTCCGGGCTTTACACCATGCCGCGCGGGCGCGCAACAACAAAAAATTGCGTGTTGTTTCGCCCGCCTACCCCTCCCCTCCCCCCTCCCCCCCCCCCGCAGGCATGCAGCAAACGGCACGCGCCTTGTGTTGGATTTGTTTGTCAATGTTTACGACTACACGCAGTTTTATGTTTTCTTAAATGCGCTCATTATTTCACGCTCGCCGACTTTTATCATAACATAAACACATAAACGTCACTGTCACGAAAATGCTACTTGTCTTGGCGGTCTAGTTTCATACGCCTTTTTCACACTCCTTTTTCTCTGGATGTGTGTGTGTGTGTGTTTTTTCTTTGGTTTTTGTGTCCTTAACATGCCCAGTTGTCAAGAACATATGTTTATTATTTGATTTTGTGGAAGGGAAATCAGTTAGGGCGCAGGTTGTACATACGAACCCATACTTTACCCACGGGGGGAGCGGTGCAAAGGGAGCAGGCTCTAAGTTTTTAAACGGGACTGTGACCCCCCCCCCCCCCCACCACACCATAAAAAGTGAGTACTTCATTTGTGTTTTATCTCAAGAAATTTCAAACACGCTAAACAGCAATAGCACCAGGGACTTACACCCTCACAGATAACTCTCGCCAAATGTTTGGAATTTTAACTTTAGGATGACATATCGGTCAGTAATATCCGTGAGGGACGCGATCCTGGTCAAACTGAATCCGGACTCAAAAGCCACACTCCATTAATGCAGCATGCCGAGATCATGATTTTAATGCACGTATTTACATGTCAATTTGCTTTTCAAAATGAAAATAAATAGGTCAGAAAGGAGAGATCGGCACTGTAGCCCGAGTCACTCTAACCCGAGTCACTCAAGCCCGAGTCACTCAAGCCCGAGTCACTCTAACCCGAGTCACTCCTGAGATATAACCACAACCTGTCCATCCAAAGGTGAAACACCACAAGTGATCTAAACAGCGTTTGGGCAGCCCCGAACACATTCCTTGTCCCACCCCCTACCCCAAAATAACACTCTGCGGTGTGGAGCGTCGGTGTATAATGTCAAATTTTCGCCCCCAATAGAACCTTCACCCCCGGTGATAATTTTCAGATTTTCATTCTCTTCCAGGAATCAGCCAAATCTAAAACCAACACGGGTTTAACCATTACGCGTGTTTCTCATGAATTATTTCGAGTAAATTATGGATTTATTGGTATTTTTAGAAATAAAAAAAGCAATGGCAAAATAGATTAATTGGTATTTTTTTTTTTTTTTTTTTTTTTGCACTTTATTTCTCAGATCTACTCAAAGTATCCTAAAGTATAAAAACCATCTGTCAAGTACCCACAATTACCTACAAGTACCACCGGTGTCTAAAAGCATCTTCCGGAGGTGAGATTAAATACTCAATTTTCACCTAGGGTGAAGATTCGATGGGGGTGAAAATTTGATGCTACACTGGCCAGCCAAAGCTCTCCATTCGTGTTAACCGATGAAAGTAGACCATCACCCAGAAATGTTTATGTTACGTGGTTCACTTTGCCTTCTTAACTTCATTTCCCACTTTTTAGCATTATCTAAAATACGCACCAGCAAACGCAATCCAAGTCAAAACACAAAATACCAGGTCTGTTGAAAGCATTTATCACTGTGTACAAGAAACTTTATGAACAGATGAGCTTTCGAAAAAGACATATGAATGGCCCCCTAAAAATAACATTCACACACGTAAGTTTTCCGAATGCCAACATTTTCAGCCCATACCCTCGAGAAAATATGAAATAATGCGGTAAGATCAAGAAAAAATAAATCCAGGTATCCGTACGTGTAAACAACATTTCAGCTCCAGCAGTGTAAGTGTCCAAATTCATTATGGTTTTATTCATGCAAAAAGCCATGTTACATATAAAGTGCTAATTTTCAATCAAGCAGTTCTCAGCAAGTGCCAGTTTTGTCAGAGATAAGTGGTACATACATACGCCTGGGTGGCGTGGAGTTCTACTCATGTCTACACACGTACATTTGTTCGGGTGAAGGTATGCGTTTGATAATTTTATTTTCAATTAAAATATTAACAGGATTACATACAGAAGCATACAAAAGTTTTTATATTGTGCTATTCCGTACGGTGTGGACTATATTTATGTAACCTCCAAACCACGAGTCTTCAAATGCCATGATTTATAATCTATAATCGTAACGCCGAACATTATGCCACCAAGTCGTTACAGTCCACGCATAATGTAACACGTCACAGAAGCAAACCTGTAATGACCACTTACGACGTAATACGTCACAGTAGTGATTCGTAACAATCCGCGCGTGACGCAGCACGTGATGACACAAAGTCGTCACAATCCGCGCCTCACTCCACACGCCCTAGTAGTGAGCCGTTACAATCCGAGCGTGACGTAACACACGGAAGCAGTGAGTCGTCACAGTCCATGTGTGAGGTAACACGACAAGAGCAGGAAGTCATCGCAATCAGTGCGTGACGTAACACGTCATAGTTGGAAGCCTTTACAGTCACAACCCGATACATTCGCTTTACCGGTATGAATCCTCCAAAAGGTGGGCAGAAGAGAGTGGACTAAAAAAAAAATAATAAAGAAATTGCAAGAAAATTTGGATATGCCCCCCCCCCCCCTCCTCCCCGCAAAAAAAAAAAAAACAAAACAAAAAAAACAAAAAAAAAAACAATATCAATCCCTTCGTGGATCACACATAGTTTCATGAAAAAAAAATCCGCCACCACATTATTCCCAGCAATTTGTAACGTGGTCATATCCCTACTCCTATTCTGAAATGCGAGTAGTCGCCTTTACCATCTGCTCTTTATATAAAATGTGCGTTAAAATACCCACAGTTATAACGGGAATACTTTTCTTACAGCGTTCTTCGCCGCTCAGTGCCAGCGCCTTAGTCATATGATGGACTTTTCTATTTTCTACGGAATTGGGTTTGAATTCTCATGGTGTTTTTATATCTCTGATTTTTATATAAGCGCACAGGAAGCAAGATCGAAGACAGAAACAGGAGGAGAGGTTGGGGGGGGGGGGGGAGAGATGGGGGTAGGGTGGCACGAACTGCCCAATGACACGAATTGTCCTATATCACAGCCACTGAAACAAATTAGGGAAAAATATGATAAGAACAGCGATATCAAAAAAAGAATACACACGCAAACAGACAAGTAAGGTTTGCAAAACAGGAAAACAGCACTCACCAGAAAGAGGAGGAGGCGGGGCTTCAAAACCCACACATCCGACGCAACACCTTTCAGCAGTATTCTTGGGTGAGAATGAGGTATATATACATTTTTAGTATGCAAGTGCAGACTCCAAGGCGAATAGTCAAATCTCCGAGAAAACGCCCTTTTACTTGCCAGACAGGCGCAGATGAGTCGGTTGTCAAACAGACCGAAACAACTTCTCAAAATAAATCCATCAATTTTGTCCAGAATCAGACGATTCAATAAAACGAAGCACAGACGGAAAAGAAAACGACGTTTTTTCCCCAAAGATCCTGTTACTTTTATTTTTTTTTGGGGGGGGGGAGGGGGGTGAGGGCGAGGGGGGTCGGAAAGCGATAACTGAGGCGGCAGAAGCGATGGGTTTACGGTGAGCTAGTGACATGAACGGATCGTAACCAAGTTATGATAAGTCGTAAACTGTAAACACCGTGGTCGCAAACAAAGACGAAAAATGTCTTTTTTTCCATATCATTTCCTAAAATGAAAAAAAAAAACCACAACACTATAATCTTAAGGCTGTATGTAGTTCGTATTTTTTTAATTCCAAAAAGATAAAACAGAAGAGACATCCTTTTAGGAGTTTTTGGTGAGAAAGTGCACGTCAATTATCCACAGAATATTGTTCCATGGCACGCATATTTTACGGTCTAATTGAGAAAATATATTAGTGAATAGCAGCATATGGAAAATCATAAATATATACCCGAGAAAAATATATGTCTGAATACGCGTGGGTTTATAATGCTTCGCTTTGGCTCACAACGACGTCAAAATGTCGTCACAATTCATATTTTCCCGTTCACCCTTCATCACAAACGCCCACACCTGTAAAGCCACAGCGGTCAACAAAACCCAAGAGCTCATGAACATAACACAGGTCAAAGAAACGTCAGCTTTCTTCCAGTAAACTTCCATACAAAACCAGAAAGATGACCCAGAAGAAGTTTTGCTGGAGACGTAACAGCTGATACATGAACACACATTTCGCGTGGGAAAAACTGCTGCTGGCTACGCTTTTTACAACAGTGAACTACAGGTGGGCAGCATTTCTTGCGTGGCGAGAGTTGCTGAACACTTCTTGCGGTTCAATAATAATAATAATAATAATAATAATAATAATAATAATAATAATAATAATAATAATAATAATAATAATAATAATAATAATAATAAACGCACCACAAAATATGCAAGAACACAGGGCCACGGACGTTCGTGTGGCCGCGTACATTTACGGGAAATTAAAAAAAAACTGAAGCTCTGCGTTCAAATGGATGCGGAAAACATAGTGACATGACGCAATTGATAATTTTTTATCAAATTTTCACTTTCTTAACCATTTAAAAATTGAGTTCGAGATCGCCAAACTTCTGAGTGCCGTTCAACGCAGAATTTTAAAAACTGGCGTGAACACTGTCAGATTTGAGAAGTGAATGAGCATAAAAGTCTCGTAGCTTGATCTAATCTCCTCCACCGAACGCATGCCAATGTCTGTTGTACCCATACGTGAGCATATCATTGCTATGAGCAACTGCGGAGCTTCCAGATACAAAGTGGAAAAGTCAACGATCAACCCCATCAAAGAAAATATACTATCAAAATATGACTCATTCTTCCATTTATTTTTTAAACGCATTAACCATTTTTATGATAGCACTAAATGGTAACTATTTTTTCGCAATTGATTTGCGTGTGGAATTTTAATTGTACTGCCATGAGGCCAGTGTTCAACGCATATATAAGCCTCGAGTCACAACTCCAAATTGTTTATACGCATAGCACCTTTTAGCGGCAAGGGAAAAAAAAACACGTTTTTTTCTTTTTCCTCTTTATTTATTTTTCTTGTAACAAAAAGCAAAACTTCAGGTCAGTTTTAAAGAGGTTGTATAGTTTATACTGAAATCACTTACACACAAGGTTAGTAAATGTACATAAGCGAGGCGCGAAGTGCCCACGTATAATGATCTAACGCCGTGGAACTGAATTGTTTGCATTGAGGCTGCTCTGAAATATCTCACGCAGCTTCCAGCATTATGTGGAATTTTTCTGGTTTCTGTAGATTTCTTTCCCAGAAACTAAGAATCAAACTTGAATACGAGCGGGGACTGGAGGATGAAGAAGAGGGGGGGGGGGCGAAGGGGTAAACAGGGGTGCTACCAGAGCCGTATTCAAGTCAGTCCCCCAAAGTCCAATCGACGGAAGGCAGGAATGTGGCATGGATGACACAACACAGCCCTCGGCACAAACGCAGAGGCAGCAGACTCACGACCGCAAGCACGCCCACCCAGAGCTGCCACGAGAGCGAGTAAACACACACGAGCTTAAAACCTCAGACCGCAAGACGGATAGCATTTACACGGATTCCCTACAGGCCATGAGGTGGGCAGAAGGAGCGATCGCAGCGAATCTCATCCATACCTGTCGGACGGGGGGCATGCCTTTTTATACTTGCTTTGAAATCCACCACACACTCTTCTTCCCCCCCCCCCCAAAAAAAAAAAGCCCACAGCATGAACACGAGTCAATAATTTCCCGAGGCCCATCCTTCCATTCAGTTACCGACTGCCAACAGAATGTTTTCCGTTATTTTATAATCCTATCCGAATTCAATTCTTCTTAATAATGACTCTTTAAAAATACTTTAAAACTTTTATTGTACTGCTCTAAATTTAAGACCTAACTGTCACTCAAAATGGCAGTGTTCGTTGAGATGCAACCGAAAAAGACTGAGAAAGGCCGTGTGATTTCGTTTGGAACCCTTTCATGTACTATACGTACGGCGCCGTTATAAAGTTGTCACTATTTGAGCCTCACTAAAAAATCTGTCCCATGTCGTTGTTCATTAAGAAATTTCTATCCCCTCCAAAAGCATCAATCTTTAATGGAATCTAATTTTCTACCCCCCCCCCAAAGATACCGCCCTATAAACAAGCCATTATCGAGGGCTCAGCCCCCAATCGAACCGGACTGCGGCGAGTGTACACTTGAAATTAAGTCAAGGTAAATGTAAAAATGACGTGCAGCAAACCACTACGATAGGTCATCTACATACCCACTATAGTAGGTAACGGGTTATCAGTGTGGAAGCAACAGCCGGTGTGATATGTAGATTTGACCCCCCCTAAATGCTGACCCCCCGGTCAGATCTACATATGTAGATGTGACCGGGGGGTCACAATTTTGGGCATGTAATATTGACCCCCTCTATGGAATTTTGACCCCCCTGTAATTTTTAAGTTTTTCAATTGTTTATAGTTAATTGCACATCACTCCGTGCAGTTATATGAATCCACTGAATCAAATGGAACCATTTTATGTATTATATGTTGCAATTGCCACATATTCAATTACTCCCATGTGAATCCTTTGAATCAAGGGGAACGGGAACAGTTCTTTTATCCATTATACTTATATAGCCAGAGTAGAACACGTCGCATTAAAATTGCAATTACCATATTTTTAACAGGGCCCATGTGAATTCTTTGAATCAAAGACTTCTTTACATCTTTTTTTTATCTTGATCACATTTTATTGACCTGACTATGATAAGGAATGACTCGTTTTGCCCTATATTCATTGCTTCCAGTGACAGCAACAAGTGTTGGCCGAAATCAGTTTTTTTCACAAAAAGACATAAAAGGAGCTAAAAGAAATTTTCGAAGAAAATGTGCAAAATTTTGTGTACTGAAATGGTACGGTGCACTATAAGCATAAGAATTACGGACCCTCCGAGTGATTACCGAGACTGAAAAACACAGGATTCTCAGAGCCTGTCATTCTGAACCCACCTCTGGTCATCTTAGCATCAACAAAACTGCAGAGAAAATTGTGTCGCGATATTTTTGGCAAAACTATCATATAATTGAAATAGTAACTTGAGCAAACCATACGACAAATAATAACAAGTTAAGGCACATATTCAAAGACAAAAATAGAGGGGGTCAATATTACATAGAGGGGGTCAATATTACATGGCTGATAGCTATGTATATTTGACCGGGGGGTCAAATCTCCATGGGGGTCAATTCTACATCTCACACCGGCGATGGACGGATGGACAGACAGGCAGCAAGACAACACCCGAACCTACAGTCCCCTTCCTGGAGCTAATCCCTCGGCTGGGGGCTAATTACACAAGCACACGATGCACACTGATCCGAAAAAAAACTGAGCATCTCCCGGCTCAAAACGGTACGCAAAATTACATGAAATGTATGATGTAACCACGTCACAAACAGACGCCTATGTGCTGATTGTTTATGCCCATAAGATTCACGTTGCGTCTAAGGTATCATGCCCAGCTGAGGTGTTCGCATCCACTTACATTGAATACCCAAATATACACCGATAAAGCGCCATGGTTTAATCAACTATTGAATACTTTCTTATATCGACATAAGATGAATTTTTGCGTGGCAAAAACGCCCAAACAAAGGCTTCGCTATACGCCGTGATGCTTGTTAGGTTAAGTAGATGCCAAGATTCAGGCAACGGAGATCCGTAATGAAACCCTATACAAAACCAGCGCATGTTGACAACGCAACGAGCGTTGTCCCAGATCAGAAAGATGTACAAAACGTTTTTTTTTTTTAATCAAACAAGAACACAATGGCTCCTGTGGCATATAAGGAAGGGCGTTAATGTTCGGCACAGCAGATCTTGAATTTTTCGATGTATCTCTCACTTGAATGCCAGACGGCTCTTAAACCGAACACGTTTCTCGAGCCAGACAATTTTCACAAAAGGCAACGCAGGAAAATTTTTGTTTCTGGGCTACGGATATAGCCCTTAGACTCTACTTTCCATATCTGGTTCCACTTTTTTTTCTAACCGTTTTGTACTGCTATCTGATAGCAATTTTGTAAATGAACAGGACTAGTATTCATAAAGCGCAAGCACCACCCAGGACCTTTCTCGTCGGGTTCTCACATCGTATCTGTCCCGAACTATTACGTAGCAGCAGTACATGTCCACCGAAAAAAATATGATCAATTATGCAAATGAAACTTTTTCTCAATGTCTCCTAATATCGAAGTACGGATCCTTCCACAATATTCTTTTTTTTTTTTGTATACTGTAATTATTGGAGGTAATATTAGCAGGAAAATTTTCAGTCATGTTTGGTTTAAGTCATAATTCGTACAATGTATTTGGTCTTTACCTCATAATTTTGACCTCGCTTATTATCGCATTTATCGCATTATCATCCGTGGCCGTAGTCACACAGGTTAACTGTACTGATTTCGTTAACTGCTCCGCTTACAGCCGGAACATCCGAAAGAAAAATTCATAAATTTAAGCTGTTTCACAAAGATCCACCTAATACTGTTTGCGTGGTAGAGCCACATCAACAGACTTTCACTTCTACTCGTTAACTTTCGTAAATAGCGCAGCCGGCGGCGCAGTTCGGCTTATTGCAGTGGTGCTTTACGTCCGATCTGGCTACACATCCGGCTGCCAATCATTTCGGGGCACACTGTAACCCTGGGCATTGTGAGTTCTGACGTCAGCCAATAGCGCGAATTCTAGTCTAGCCGGATGCACGTTTTTACACTTTTCATCCCGACTTCATCCTTCGACGCCATATGACATTTTTCTGACTCACTCATATCAGATCTATCCCTCACCTTACCCGCTCCTCTAGCGTCACTCCCCCTCCCCCCATCCCCCCCCCCCTCATCCCCCGGATTTCCTTATAATTTGTGGAACCTGGTAGAAATAATCCAAAACGAGTTCAGAATTGGGTCTGAAACTGGTTCATCTTGTACACGAACGTCTGAACCATTAACCACTGCACCGTGTTTCGTTTAGACGATGCAACTTGAAACAGAAGCAAAACACAATACTTTTTTCTTATTTATTTCATTCAAAAAACGCAAACACGGCATTAGAATTGTTTCACTTAGGTCTTATTGATAGGGTACTTTGCACGTCGCCTTAAATAAACCAGATCAAACGCGAACCTAATGAAATGACTTAATTTAAGCGGATCCAAAAGAACATCTTTAGATCCATTTCTATAAACTACTTCGCCTACCAGCACCGTCACCACATTCTATCCTATCCTTTGCGTGTTTGACTTGAGGGAAATTGTTGTGAATCGGTGACGTCACAAAGATGTCGTACATGGAGGGTGTGTGTTTGGGGGGGGGGGGGGGGAGGAGAGGGGGTCAACCGAATGAAAAAAGGTCCGACTATATTTTAGTGAACGTACGTCTCTCTTGCCCCCTGGGCCATACTTCGTAGAAAAACCATGGGTGAAGATCTATGCGTACGGAGAAATGTTTATGTTCACTAAATAAAAATGCTATTGAATAATCGAAGTGGGGCGCAGTCCTTACTCCGATCCAATAAACGATAATACCACGTCACAAAAAATTACCACACAAAAATCTATCTAACCACTTTTTCTTTGGAGTTTGACACGGCATAGGTAAACCAAACGGGCCAAGAATTCTACCAACAGGAACTCGACCACAAGACTATCTCCAGCCCTGTTCATTGGCTACAGCTAACCCGGCAGTCGACGCCATCGGCCTTATGGAAATATATGGCGCCATAAATAAGCGTTTTTAACTATTTGTGTGCTTTATGTTAAAATGTTTACTTTTTGTTCACTACGTTCTGAAAAGAAGACTCGGGAAAAGCGAACCTCGGTAATTTATGATCGGGGGGGGGGGGGGGATAGGGGGGGGGCTATGCAGCACTCGGGTGTTTTATGTCGGCGAGAAGTTTATTAACGAGGAAGGAAGAAGTACTGTGTCAGTAGAAATGCTGATCGTTTTGTCTCTGAGCACCTGGATTTTATTATAGTTTTTAAGTGATTGTATTGTTGTTTTGTTTTCTTTTTTTTTTTTTTTTGTACGCTGCATTTTGAGAGATTTTCGCCTCATGCAATACTGAAGCTGCGTGTAGCAAATTGCTCAACAGGAAGTGTCGAATCAACCATATTAGATGATTTGTCCTGGCTGAGACTATTTTATCACACTTCTTGGCACTGTAGTTCACTTCTAAACAAGAAAAATGGAACCGGTTAATTTATTGCGATTAATCCCCACTCCCGTCCAATTTTTTTTTTTTTTTTTTTTTTTTTTTTTTACTGCATATTCAAAACAGTGTTGACGTAATTAGGAAATCAACAACGAACCTTTTTTCACGGACACCCCGTACTTTTAGAAAGTATTCTGACGCTGTCTACAAAGTCTAAGAAGATGCATTAAAAAAAAGTCTGACAAAAAATCACAACGGCATTTTAACAAGCCCCCCGGGGTACAATTCGTTTGTTTTCGCTTCGATGACGTCAGAGTACAGGAGGTCGGCCGAAGGCGTCAGCAGCCACGAGTAACTTGCCGCCCGTAGGGCTGGATGTCGTGAAAAGGGTCGCTGTGACCCCCCACACCAACCTCGTCGCTCTTTAATTTGCAAATGCATGCCGACAATGCGTAGAACAACTGGAATGTGGAGGAGTGTGTGCTTCGGGCAGCGTGGAGGGAGGCACCAAAATTCAGAGTCAAATCCCAATTGCTCCCTCCCTCCCTCCCTACCCTCCCCTCCCTACCACCCTTCCTCCCTCCCTCCCCTCCCCTCTCTCCTCCTCTCCCCTCTCTCCTCCTCTCCCCTCCCCTCCCCTCCCCTCCCTCCCCATATATTTGTACAACTGCTAAAGTCGGCATTACAACCGTTCTCACGAATACACTCTTATGAGCCAATCCCTCCATCCCCCCACCCCCTTAAACCCACTTTCCACATAACGATGCGGCACATACACAACCATGAGCAGCAAAAACACATTACCTCAATCGAAGGTAAATCAAATCATCTTCAGAAAAGCACGATCTTTTTTTTTCATTCTTCACCAGTGGCAAATAACCTGCCTTCGCCTAAGCATACACACAAACTGAACAGATGTTCCGCGAAAAGAAAACATCTCCCTTAATTACGCACACATATACAGATTTCTGGGCGGGGGGTGTACGTGTGTAGCTTGCATTTTTTAGAACGTATACTTTTACATAGAAGGCACGATTTTAAGGCTTAGCATATAGTAGTAGATTCCACCACCATCATTACCCCTCACCACCCCCCCCCCCCCCTCGTTCCAATCCTAATAACTGAATTGCCGTTTTAAACTTTACCTAAAACGACACGGTCTTTTCACAATTTTGTGATTTTCAAGCAGGGTACATCGGTTTCCTAATTTTGTGGGTAGAAGATTTACGCCAGGTATTTTATATTACTGTTCATCTCAGAATCAATTACCGCTGGTCAAATATTAAAATCCATTGGCCATTTCGGCCATTTCGGCACTCTCAACCCCACCCCTCACTGAACCATTCATAGTTACCATCTGTTTGTTGTATCCCGGTCGATACCAAAGTAACGTACAGCATACACTCTTCCTTTAGTCCCAATAGTTTTGAACTGATTACGTCACGAACAGCTCCGCATTGCTGTTCCCAATGAGTCTCAGTGAGAAAGAGCCAGCATCTCATACTTTCCGCTTCATTTCTTGTGATATGACTGTTCTTATTTTCCTTCTTTTTTAATTATTATTATTCAACGCCTATCGAAAAAAATATATATAGGTCTGATATACAGCAAACACTAAGACTGGTGTAAAATATTTTACTTAAGAATTGGCATTTCTCATAATTGTAAACTATGTTGAACTAAATGCCCAACAAAAACGTAACGAGGAATTTGGAAGAACAAAACTTATAATAACAGACAGAAACCTTTGCATCTGGACTTCAAAGCTCAAGCAATTTTGAGTTTCCCTCCTGAATTAGAAATTTTTATAGAGAGAAGTTTCTAGTGTTACACGAGAGCAGACACTTTTTTTTTTTTGTTCTCTCGCACCGGCACCTAATGGGCATTAATGAGTCTTTATTGTGAACTCTTTAGCTCACCCACTATTATTTTTTACTTATTCGGCAACAAAGCGATTGGATTCGTTTACGCCTGCTGAAATCATTAAAACTAGCACTGGTGTGTTAACTAAAACTGAAAATAGAAATATTGCTACAATTATGACCAACTTCGCCACTAACGAAAGCGCAAGCCACACCCCCTCACCCCCCCCCCCCCCCTCCCCCCAAGAACACATCAACCACTCTGCCTACCCCCGTTCACTCTCGCTTACAGCTACACCAGAAATCCACCACGACCTATTTACCTATGAATCAAGTCCAATGTGATGGGGCATCTTCGGCGTCTTTCGGCACCCCCCTCCACCCTCCGCCCCCCCCCCCCACATTACTTTTCTTCTTTTTACACAAAACGAGCTGAAAGCTCCGAGTCTGAATAGACTTGAGCGTGTGCTGATACACTGTGTATAAGCAACAATCAGTGTTCGCGACAGGATTTGAAAATCTTCGCCCCAAGACGGCCAGACTCTGAAACGACATCGTACGTTTTCTTTCTGCTTGGCAAACTAGGTTGTTCTTTTTATTATTTTTTATAAACACCCAAACTGACCCTTTTTAATTCGATCATTTGCACTCCTACGACTATTTTCCAAGCAGGTAGAATAAAGAAGCAAAGACGTTTACAAAGAGGATCTGTTTACCGAAGCTGTCAGGCATATAATTAGCATCTACTCATGTTAATCAAAAGTGCGCATCCCTGCTACGTGTGCCAATAAGCTATGACTGCTAACTTATGTAATGCGGTGTCGAATTCCCGCAGTCCCGCAAAACAGATGTTCCATGCTATAAGCTTTGGAGTTCATATAATTTGGTTAAAACCAATAGTTTTCTTCTGCAAAATAAACAACACCAATACCGTTTACACACAACACACACACGTGGAATAAAAGTAAAGATGAACAATGGAACTGGGAATTGCTGAGCAAACGGGAAGAACTACCACAATTGACGGAAATCTGCCCGATGTTCCGAACAATTAATTACTCCAACTTATTCGAAGACTTTTATGCACTCAGAGAGTCTTCTAAGCCGATTATTCCTCGTGAAGATGCTACAGGCTGGAAACAATTGTTGTGAACAGATGTATAATTTCTCTGCATGGCAAAATGCACCGAGTCAGTTTGGGGGGCAAGGTTTACGCACACGCCTGGCAACCAGCAGTCAGAAACCTTCACAGCAGCAACAACCAGAACATTTATCTGGCTGACGTCACAAGCTATGTGAGCGGCCTGAACATTCGGCACACTTTCGTGCATCGAAGACACGGCAAAATTTTCCCCCCATCAATATCTACAGCAAGTACATATCAAACACAGTGTATCTGAACCATTGCGTTCTTTCCAAAAACATTTCTGTGAGTTTCCGAGAAAACACGCCTTACTCCAATTACTGTCAATAGCTCCAAGAAACACCTGCCAAACCCAACGTCTTCATTTTCCCCGGAAATTGTTTTGCATGGAACGTCAACACGCTACCTGAGCATGCACATCGCGCCACGCTTTTTTTCGGGCTGGTGATGCGACCGCGCGTATAGGAAAGCCTGTAGTGTGGAGTACTGTCAATACAATGCAACAGCGTACGGGCAAATAGTATCATCTCATCCTCATAGTATCACAGCTGTTCAAAACATTCACTTTTAATTTTCACTTTTGCATTTTCAAACGACCCTGAAAACTAAATCTCCAATCAAAATTTCGATTGAAAATTATAATAGTTTTTGTCCAAGAATAACTAAACGTAAGTTTATTAAATGAGCCGCCCTCATGTAAAAAAAGAACTTTCTATACCAAAGTAAATTTTTGCATTGTTCTTTTTTCAATCACGAAGTGAAACCTAGGCAAAAACGCAGCAAGCCAATGTTCGATTCTCAAGTTTGCCCGGCACCATTTACTTGCTAAATCTGAAACCTCACCTGCAGTAAAATCGGGAACAGGAATGTTGCGAGGAGATCCTAGCGAGCCTATCGAGCCTACGGGAGAGCCTACGGGTGACGTATCCGTGCAGTCTTCGGGCACAATCTTCAGCGGCGGCAGAAGCGGAAGTGGCGTAATGACGGAAATGGGTGGCGGAGGCTGGGCGGTGAGGGCGACGGGAAGGGGTGGGGAGGGCGACGGCACCTCCTCCTTGATATCACCCGCCTCGAGAAGCTTCCTCTTGCGCCCCCTGGTGGCGGTCATGAGCAGCTTGCGCTTCAGCCTCAACCGCGTTTCTGCGCTTATAGTGGCAATTTTGACCAATTGTCGCTCACCCAAAAAAGACGCAACTTCAACCAACGGCGACACCCGTTATGGTGCGCCGTCTTTCGCTATGACTTTTTTTATCTTCGCTTGAATTACTTCACCTAGCTATGACGTCACAAAGTATGGTGTCTTGTGATCGTCAAAAAGACGTTTATTACAGTAACAATATCGACTCTGAAAATGTCGTCCACACAATGGGTGCCTTCAATGTCGTTCTGTTCATTAGCTGTTTTTTTATTTGTGCACAATAAAGTTCTAATACTATTTAACATTGTAGAATAAGTGAATATCTTCTTCAGTAAAAACTTCAGTGAGAAACTCCAGTAAAATAACGCAAGGCACTGCCTGAATAACTTGCATAGTTCAACGTTTTTGAAATAAATAGTGCACAGTCAATAAATATGTTATAAATAAATAAATTAAGTAATAAATACTAACACACTATGGGCAATAAATTATTAAAATAAATATGACACTACTGTTTAATACTGTATTACGTCATTGTTACGTCATGTCTATGGTTGACGACGACCCATCTGACGTCATCAGGCTAGCACCATAAGTAATCGCAGCATCTCCAAGTGAACACATGAGCCAAGGCACCGCGGTGAACATATTTTCTCTTGCAAGAAACCCTTTTTTTTATCTGCATTGTTGTCGTACTATCTGTATGACCACAAGGGAGAGAAATGGATATCAGCCCGAGATCTCAATCAGAGAGAGCCAAATAGTTCCGTGATTATTCCATGGCTAATGGAAATCAAGAAATATCAGAATAAAGGTTGAGTGCTCTTGTACACCGTTCCACACACATTTTGTACTCAAACTTGGGAAGTATCCAACCATGTTCAACCAGCGAACACATTTTTTTTCACACTTTTCAACCATTACCAGATATTTTCCAGCAAAAAGAATTCTCCTATCCGTCCGTCTAATCCAGACTTCGAAAACAAGCATGTATTCCAATCAGACACTTTTAAGGAGCTCCATGTTTTAAAAGTCGTGTTTACCTTAACCGCGGTCTGATTGGCATAGCTGTTCCAATTAGGTTAATTCTGACCACTTTAGGTATTCATGTTATAGTTCAACACATAGTTTTTATCCATCACATTGTTTCGGATAGGATTTTTTTTTGAAGTGTTATCACTACGCTGGATTTGTGTTGAATTCACCCCTCTGTTAATCGCCTCCGGTCCGAGCCACGACGCAAATGCACAGAAACAGTTGCAGGTTTAGCTCCCTGTAAACAGTCAAAAGACTCTCCCAAACTGCATATCGATTTCATCTGGATCCCTCTGGATATGTTGCTCCTTTGCGTGCACCGCAATGGTATTGGTTCCCTTTTGGGAAGAGAACAGTTTTGAAGACTGGATCTGGCACAGTTGTGTGCGCGTTATCTCGTTATCTCTTCAAAATGTTCTTATGGCGTAGCTAAGCGCGCACGCTCTCAGCGACTTGCAGAAACAGGCGTCTCCGTAACTGTTTAAAACAGGTGTTCCTATGGTTACTCTCTCTCTTACGTCATAATAGATAACTGAACAACTCATCCATAACAAAAAAAAATTCTTTCAATGTTCTGCAAATACCTCAGCCGCCACTTTAGAAGTTTAGTATGTTACAAAAACAATAACATGCTTCAAATCGACCTTAGTTTAAATGCTCCAATTAACAGTCGCCAATAAAGCTTTATCCGTCGGCCATTTAGTACTTTTAATTGCTCCAACAGTTTTTTTTTTTTTTTGGGCTGCTCCTTTATTTATTAAATTTTTTTCTTATCTGTGTGTTTACTGCTTCCTGGTTTCAAATCATTCTTGTTTCTTTTTACACAAAAAAGCGAACGAAGCAGACGCGTATTCAAGGTGCTCAGTTTTAGCTGCCCTTAAAACCAAGTGCTGTATGAAGGCTCCTGCAATCCATCACCTAGGCGCAGCAGGTTAGCTATGACCATGGCGATCTGGCGATCCAGCTCGTATTTGACTTCACTATGGAGCAGTCATGTTTCAATGGACAGAACACGCATGTTCAAGAGCCAATGACTGTACGAAAAAAAAGTGAAGAGTTAAGGAAGGGGGGGGGGTGTGGTTATCCCTTGTTTATCTGGCCAGATTAATGGCACACAGCAATTGCGGCCTTTCTGCTATTTGCTAACATCTTCACGTCCAGCTGTTTGCGCCTGCCTACGTTAGCTGTACAAACAACATGTGAATATACCCAGCGTTCATGTGCATATGGTCTTCCCTCCGTCCTCCCCCCTCCCCCCCCCCCCCCCCGGCGAGCTATCTTCCCCCTAAAAACCACACAAAACACGCACGCATTTTTGTTATCTCTTTAGAGCGTGTACTCCTTTCACAGAACTCACTTGTTACCTCTGTTATCTACACCAGTGGTTCTTTTTTTCCCCTCTGGCAGCTCCCGACAGTCTTATCCAAAATGTTACAAAAATGGCGTAATCTTGAAGCGGAACGAACAGTCCTGCATAAACGATAACGTTCCCCCAGCGTGCACTGCTTTGTTCTTACTTGAAATCAGTGATAAGTTATCGATTTAATCTGTATTTCAGTACTTTTTCCGTATTTTCTTAATCACCAAGCACTTGTGTTTGTGAAAATTGTCATGAATGAGAATTTAGCTAATCAAATATTGCGTACCGAGTTCTGTTCATCACAATGGCTGCGTCGTCCCTGTGACCATGACCGTTTATGACGTCACAAGATGACACAATCGAACGACGGGTGTACTTTTAAGTACATTCGCTACCGCAGCACCCTCTCATTCAACGGAGCAAAAATTTTGGCCAGAATCTCAACCTACTGGAACCCGTTTTTAACATGAATGACAAAGAACTGAGTGAAATTATCAGCTTCCGAATTACTATCTTGAACGAGGACATCGAAGTTAATATAATTTTATCTCTTCTGGCTACAAATAATCAAATTCAGTTTTCTAACCCTTATCGAGATAATGGTCAACTTCCGGTTTTTGACCTTGAGCATGACGGAGAGGTCAAGGTCACCGAGGTACCTCTTATGTAATGTCTTTTAGGCCCAAAGGGTGGAAAATAAGCTCAAAATTGCTCTGTCTCTAACCATTTTCGAGATAATGGTCAACTTTCGGTTTTTCACCTTGACCATGACGGAGGTCAAGATCACCGAGGTTCATTTTATATAACGTCTTTTAGGCCCAAAGGGTCGAAAATAAGCTCGAAATCTCTAACCGTTTTCGAGAGAACGGTCACCTTCCGGTTTTTGACCATGACCATGACGGAAAGGTCAAGGTCACTGAGGTACCTCTTATGTAATGTCTTTTAGGCCCAAAGGGACGAAAATAAGCTCAAAACCGCGCTATCTCTAACCGTTTTCGAGATAAAGGTCAACTTCCGGATTTTGACCTTGACCATGACGGAGGATGTCTCTTATATAACGTCTTTTAGGCCCAAACGGTCGGAAATAAGCTAGAAATCGCTCTATATCTAACCGTTTTCGAGACAATAGTCAACTTCCGGTTTTTTACCTTGACCATGACGGAGGAGGTCAAGGTCACCGAGGTACCTCTTATTTAGGTCTTTTAGGTCTAAAGGGTCGAAAATAAGCTCAAAATCGTTCCATCTCTAACCGTTTAATGGACAATTTTTCTCCAACGGATCACGATATATAAAGTTATATGATCTTGACCTTGACCCTGAATGGCGAGATTCAGTCCACAATGTTAATTCCTACTGACATCGTACGCGTGTTGAAACAAGGATTTGAGCGCTATTTCCAGCAATTTTACGTGATAAGTAGGGGTTTGAAAAATATTTTGACCTCAATTTGACCTTGAACTTCAAGGTCAAGGTCAAAGAAATTAGCGGATTTCACGACAACTCATTACCCTCTGTGTCTCTGCCAAATGCCGTCTTTCTCCTACAAACCCTGCAGGAGGAGTTTTCCGGAAACCACTTTGAGGTCAAAAATACTCTGACCTCAATTTGACCTCACCTTGAAGGTCAAGGTAAAAAAATGTGGATATCACGACATCTCATCACCCTCTATCTCTGTACCAAATGTGTCAAATAGCGCAGGAGTTTTCTAGAAACCTCCGAGACGAAAAAAGGAAGGAATAAACAGCCAGAATTCTTAGCAAAGCATACCCATTTGCAAACTATGTTTGCAAGTGGGAAAAGAAGTGGCGCAAATAGTAGCGCCATCTAGCGAACACAGCGAGAACACAAGCTAACTGTGAACTTGTTTTACAGGAAACTTGATTAACGTAGTAATATGTGCATAAACACCACGCCGGGAAGTGGACCCATGCACCAGTTACACCATTACTCATTAACCACATAGGCAAAGGCCAAAGAATTATATTTAAAACCAAACAGATCCTTCTCTGTCCTAACAAATGCTTGAAGGATTTAGTATGGGTCAAGCAGAATTTTCAACCAGTCCGAGCAAAAAAATCGGAAACTACCCGTTACCCTGAGATTGCACTGAGCATGGTTCGTTCATTGATTCAGGCAGCAGTGATGGTTTCAGCAGTGGTTTCACTGGTTCAGCATGTAGCGATGGTTTCACTGGTTCAGCATGTAGCAATGGGTTCACTGGTTCAGCAGGCAGCGATGGTTTCACTGGTTCAGCATGTAGCGATGGGTTCACTGGTTCAGCATGTAGTGATGGGTTCACTGGTTCAGCATGTAGCGATGGTTTCACTGGTTCAGCATGTAGCGATGGGTTCACTGGTTCAGCATGTAGCGATGGGTTCACTGGTTCAGCATGTAGCGATGGGTTCACTGGTTCAGCATGTAGCGATGGGTTCACTGGTTCAGCATGTAGTGATGGGTTCACTGGTTCAGCATGTAGCGATGGGTTCACTGGTTCAGCATGTAGCGATGGGTTCACTGGTTCAGCATGTAGCGATGGGTTCACTGGTTCAGCATGTAGTGATGGGTTCACTGGTTCAGCATGTAGCGATGGGTTCACTGGTTCAGCATGTAGCGATGGGTTCACTGGTTCAGCATGTAGCGATGGGTTCACTGGTTCAGCATGTAGCGATGGGTTCACTGGTTCCATCAGCGTTCCAGAGTGATCGACGTTATGACAGAAGTTGTGCGTTCGCCGGTTCAGGCAGCAAGGGTACTATGTTCATGGGCTCAAGACAGCAGTGGTTCTCCAAACAGAGGTAAAGTGCTGTCGGGGGAAAGGGGAGGGGGTATGACCTTTACCGAACACTGGTCAAGTGATCAATCAGGCATTACCCATGAACCACTTTAACCTTGCGTTAAGCAATAGGCAAAGAACTGCGAAATATGAGATTCTGAGTGGAATCCACGGATATTCCAGACACAGCAAGGGGACGTCTGCTGCCGACATTTGACCCATGAACATATTAATTTAGAGTGTCAGTAAAGAATTATTCAGATGGAGATGACCGGGCCAAGTTTGCCTCGTGATATTAACTATCATAGATGTATTTATATTGTTTAGAGGACATCTTGGCCAGAGACATTTCGACCAGAAGTGACAAGTGTGACATTTGGGCCAGATAGTTCTGAAACACTTTTTTTCACCTGCTCCAGTCAATGAATAGAATAGGGCCAATGAGTTTTGAAAATTTATATTTTTATATTATTTTTGTTTAATCTTTTGAAAAGAGAACCGAGATAAGAATCCCTGCATTTAGCGAACTCTAAAAAAAAAGTTCTCTTAGTGGCATTATGTGTCAAACATAAGATGCAGAAGATCATATTCCGGAACGGTGCAACTTTACAGAAATCCCTTCAATGCATTATGCGCCAGTAACTGTCATTAACCTATGTTGCAAGTTAACCTACATAATTTGAATCAATATTACATAATTACATAAAAGTAACGGACATCGTAACATTAATTATCAAAGCTCTGAAGTGGCCCAAATGTCACATTTTTCACATCTGGCCGAACTGTCTCTGGCCCAGTTGCCGCTGGCCCAAATGTCCGGATACTGCAGTATACATTATATTTAGTCCGTGTAATTTCATTTTAAATTGATTTAATTTCGGCTTGCTTCCTTGACAGCTACTCACGCAACGAAAATATACAGCACTATTACAGTATACATGGACAAATTCAATACAGAAATGGACCTCTGTTTGTTATTTGCTAAGAATTAAAAAGAATGTTTACATATTTAAAGGGCAAAACAACAACAAAAAAGATAAATGGAAAGTTGTCAAAAAAGCAGGAGCACGGCCTTTTGCCTGTAAG
This sequence comes from Protula sp. h YS-2021, assembly GCA_949752745.1. Classification (NCBI taxonomy): domain Eukaryota; kingdom Metazoa; phylum Annelida; class Polychaeta; order Sabellida; family Serpulidae; genus Protula; species Protula sp. h YS-2021. The sequence continues at coordinate 58,337,591 of OX457028.1, forward strand.
CATATCTCCGCTCCGTTAAACAGCTTATCCATAATGATAGAGTACAACTCTCCATCAGGATGAGAAATGCATTGTCAGTTCGTATGAAAAATGCATCGTTTAAGCGAAACCTTTTCGTGCCCACACAGCGCGCTCATATCTACCATTGTCGTTAATTCAACATATTCCCTCTCTTCGTACGAGTTGAGCGACTGCGTGCGATTAATGTCGAGAGGGCGGTATGATAAATTGAATACCGACATACCGTCTGGTATCAACTATCTCCTCCTCCTTGCAGTGAACAGTATATGTCTAGCAAATGTTGTCGGAGGGGTCAAGCTTTCTGCATTGAAGTAGCACTGCCACTGCCTTTCAAAAGTACTGAACTGGTACCGTTAGGGAGCACGCACAATGCGCGTACACCGGTAACGACACACAACTGTTAAGGAAAGATGGTGCTGTGGTTTGTTAAGTTTAAGCAGGGCAGGTGTCTAGCATTCTGACCCCTGGTCAGGATTCTCAGCAACTGCTAGTAAAAAAAAAACAAAAAAAACTTGAGACTTCTTGAAGAAAACACAGACATGACAAAGCGATAAAGTATAGCTTCTGAAGGTTGGCTTTTGGGCTCAAAATAAATTCTCCATACAGAAAAAAGATCATCTCTTCCCAGTGAAAATTCCCTTCTCAGGGGACGAGAAAAACGTGTAGGGGGGAGGGGGAGGGGGGAGGGGGGGTATTGTTGTCAGCAGAAACAAGAGATACGAGCAATTCTAGGCAAGGACGCGACAGATCATGATTACCTTGGCGTGTATAGCAATGTCCTTTACGCTTTCCCTAATCCCGCCTTTGAATCGCGTTTTCAAAGAGGCTGCGTTCTGCACTGCTCCGCATCGCGTTTCTTTACCAAGGGTAAGGTTGGTCACGCACCAATGGAAAAAGGCCAATCATCAAATCGCAATGGAATGTGGATGTCGATCTGGTATTGGTTATAATTGCTTGTCTTCCCAATGCTCAATGCTTTGCTAAACATCTGTATGTATCACCTGGATTTTAACCGTAACACAACATCTATAGCTTCATAAAGGACTCGAAGCATAAATTTCTTGCATCCTAAAACTAGAAGCAATCCATCAATTCCACCGAAACAAAAAAATATTCAGTAAAAAAGATAATATAAGTGGACAATTTAACGGAAATCTGGCTGATGTGAACATTTCACACAGAGTGAGCAAATTATAGGGTCGACATCAAATGCCAACAGTAGATTTCCAGAGTAACGAACACCTTGTACAGAGCGGAATACCAAACCTCCAGCGAAATCATGCCCTTGCACAAAGAAGAGTAAAATTTACTGAATTTCTGAAATTGTACCTAAAATATACAATGACTCAAATACTGGTAGCGACACAGTATTTACCGCTGTGAGTGAGTATCCTCGAGAACACAGGTTTTTCGAGCTGTGTCCATCAGAGTATCAGTGTTTTCAGCGCTTAGTTTTTCACAGAGCCAGACAAAATATGCGCCGTGATTAGCACCTGTGCATATAACGTCTATATCTCATGACGTATAGCCATTGTGTCCATCCATCCATCAAAAGATAGACACACGGAAAAGCACATTTCACTTGCATATCGCCGTTTCCGTAAACATGTCAACGATCCTAAGTACCGTAGATCCTAAGTACCGTATTATCCAATGTGAAGCCATATCCTGTTAAGAATTTTAAATTTACATCGTAATCTTTCTATTAGGAGAAGTCAAAGCGCAGTCATGCAAAGTCGAAAGCCCAGACAAAGTGCAGCCATGCAAAGTCGAACAAAAGGCGAAGTGCAGCCATAAAAAGTTGAATGTCATGGCAAAGCGCAGCCCTGCAAAGTCGAACCATAAGGCACGTTGCAACCACGTCAACAGTACAACAGTACAACCTGAATTCCCAGGCAACAGGCTGATAAATAAAGACTCACTATAAGACAACATCGGCCTTTAGACAGTTAAAACTAATTCAATTTTCAAGTTCACCCAAAAGTCACGCAACCGGAGCAAAATTTACAAAATTTTAGGGTTTGTTCTGCACAAATTATACTTTCCTAAGTTACGGGGCATGAGGTAAAATTGCATTTCTCTGTGATGTTTTCACACTATTCTGTACAGTTAATTTGCTTTAAAACAAGCCGAGCACTGTTGAAACGTTTATTACTGGACAGTTGGAAGAGTTTGCCAGTGTTAGCAACACCATTTAGAGCGACCCTTTTTTATCCAAATAAGGGCAAACTCGTTTCACGGACCCACCGATTCGTTATCTGGCACAACTGAGGGGTGACCTGCAGCCCCTCCTCTCTCCCCCCCCCCCCCCCCCACCAAAGCCGAAAAAGGGTTAACAACTGCACAAAAACAGAAAGAAAGCGCCATGAATTCTGCGAATGTAAGGTGAAGAAAACTAAAAGAGAGGTTGAAAAATAATTCCAGCGCGTATTTCACATGCCACACTCCTGCGATGAAGAAGTAAGCGGCAGGAGATATGATGGAACGGGTCACGCTTCCTGCCTCGTAACTCATCCGCCGCTACGGCATCAAAACAAACCACACACTGCTATTTTGTTTTTCTTCACGATATTTTTTTTATATGTTTTCTTCTCATTTCTCTTGCATTCTCTTTGAGTCGCAGACCTCGTTCTGCATGCCATCGTAAAATTTGGCATTTCACTTACGGGGATTTGGTGTAAGTTTTACTTGAGCTCCACATCTTTTAAAGAAAGTACATATTTTGCAAGAAAGTCATCATTCTAAAGGCTTCATGGACAAGAAAGTTGGATGTTGTATTGTTTTGAACTTTGAGCGCCAGTAGGTTTGGTATTTGTTTATTTAGTCTTGTTTATTCTCACTAATTACAAGCCTCGTTTTTGGTTTTCCATTCTTCATAATATCGAAAAAGTGGAGAATGTGTCAGATTCCTTTCGCCATAACACATTTCTGACTATACCCAAAGTACATTAGAAACGCACGCCAAAAATTTCGCCCTAAGTGTTAATGCAATGGGGATTCATGGCCGATCTTATGACCATTTTTGCGGGCTGCGTCCCCGGGGACGGGACTGCATCGTTGCACGTAACCAGTCTACTTTCACTCCACCAGGCTGCACTTTTCAAAAGCTGTAGCCTCCCTCCTTTCGACTCTTGCAGGCTATTATAATTCGTTTGTGTGACCTTGACAGCTGGTACAGTTCCTGACTAATTTCTGCCACGCTTAGTTCCTTATACAGTACGATTATTACACGTGACAGCGAAACCAAGCGTTCAGCATGCGATAAAAAATAACTGGACCAACATCGGTAAACAGATCTCTGTTGTGCCTCCCTCCCCTCTCCCCTCCTTCCCCGTCCTCTGCCAGGAAGTATTTATAATTTATTTTCAGTTTATTACATTTTTGTGAATCACTTCCTCGTGAACTTTCCCTTGTTTTGAGTGGCATGCATTTCCCAGAAAACAAAGCAGGCAAAATGACCCCCCCCCCCCCAGCTGATACAGCTAACTGGACATGACCCAAATAAATCGTACGTTTGATTGGCTGTATAACCAGATGGCAGAGGAACACTGGGCTGGGACTAGACGTGTCGGCCACACTGAGTTTATGACTGTGCCGAACCAGACACGGGATCTCAGTATTATTCTGTTACACATGTAAAACGAAACGCCGATTAGTCGTTTTTTATTTTCTTTCGAAAACCAAAAACTTAAGACAGAAAATCCAAAATGTCAGGCAGTTACATAGACTTTAGAAGGGTACTGAACTGAAAACAAGTGCTCAACAAGATTGTCCGTGGACAATGATCCAGCCAATGAATACTGATGTCAGGATTTACTCCATATAATTATTGGTTTGGTTTGGTTTATTGGTGTTTTAAGTCCCTTTCAGCGATCTCAGCGCCATATCAGGACTACCCTGCCATATTATACTGAAACGGGCCATTGCAGTTTGAATCCCGGATCATAACTGAGTGCACAGCTGACAGGCACGAGCAGGATTCGAACCCGCACCGGCTATACACCCTAGATCTTAAGGCCAGCAGGATAATTATACCCTTTAACCAAAATTTCAAGACATTAAGGCTAAAAAGGAGGAGATGCGACGTTTAAACCTGAAAGCGTATATGCGTACATACTTTAAACAACTGCCATAGCAAGGCCCTTAGAGGTCCACTGAGTGCACACACGTAACCCCCTTGGATAGCTGACATGGAAACCGGTCCCAGATGGATCCCAAGTGGATCTGTGGAATTCCAATACCAATTTGTCAGAACTGACCACAGCAAACGGTGATTTAGTGGAGGTAAGAGCCTGACAGAACATTCACAATGCGTGCTCCCTTATCTTTGCAGGCTACTCTATAGATATAGCGCTACATAAAACCTGATGTGGACATCCCATTTCCGATTGTGAAGTTCGGAACTGACTGGTAAACAGCCAATTGCACTGCCCGGTACAAACTGAGTCATTTTCATGATGGCACATCCCTGTGGCGCAATCACGCCATTGTGATGTCACTGACGCTTGTGCTGCAACGGGTCATTTCACTTGGCGATCACCAATCATTCAGGGAGCAGGGGAGAGGGGGGCGGGGGGGCGATAGGATGAAGTGTGTTTCAGATACCGTCACGTTATCATGGCCCTTGGACTTCGTGGAAGGAAGGAGTAGGTAGGCCGATGTACGAGCCAGGGTACATGGATATATCTGATAAAGAGTACATTTTTTTCATCGAAAGCAGACGCCATTTTAATTAAAGATGATGACAATAACAGCTCTTGACACTTAAGGCGCATTATTTTCCTAGAAGCGGCTGAAATGACAACGGTGTCGTTTAGGGGTAATCAAGGTGTTTCGAACCCACATTAGAAACTGAATAATTTTCAATCTTAATTATTCTAGAGCTTGGGATAAGTACTACGCTTAAGGGTCAGCTTTACGAACAGGCTTGAGTGTTAACTTGCACACAGGAGAATTTGGCTGCAAGAAAAAAAACCGCTCGGTCCCCCAAACGCTTCATTATTTCTTTGTTTTTATTTATTCATTGTAAGCTTTTAAACCTCTACTAGATTTATGGCCCAGTAAACTAACCCCCCCCCCCCCCCCCCACCGCCCTCTCCAAATCTTCGAGATTTTTCACCCTTTCCATCACATACATCTCAAGCTCGAGTCACAACAACAAACTAAAACTTCCTTCAGTGCGCGCATCTGTTGCGAGCCTTCTCGTGAAGGTGAATTTATGTGGCAAAATCAGCTCGTGCAGGTAGGTAAATTTTAAAAATATGCAGCTGCCACTACCATTCGACGGAAACAGCTGATTCAAAGGTGTACAAAAATGAACTTCATTATATATCACTAACTAAAATTCTGACAAACCATCAAGGAAAGGACCCCCATAATGTGTCATGAATCACAACAACATTCAGACGGTGGTGACGACCAAGGCAATTGCTCATCAGAACTATGCGACATTCTGCTCATAAGTTAAGAAGATACTGACAGTAAGTGGCTCACTTTGAGGTGAGGGGAAAGTACATTGGTCACCCATTATTAACCTACAATCTTCTTGGACAAAAGCAACCGACATACCGATTGAAACGAGGCCTGCTGGGAAAAAATAAAAGATTGCAAATGAAAGCAAGAAAAATGCACAAATATGACCACAAGGTTTTTACCACAACGCCACATATATATATGTGTGTGTGTGTATATATATATGATCTTTCATTATTTAGTTCACAAAGTCTAAATGCACAAATGAATGCACAAAATAAATATTTCCACGACTCATAACCTGGAAAAAAGTCGACGCGAAAAAAAAAAAAAACAAAAAAACTTTTAACTGCATCCGCGGAGTCGAGTTAACATCCCTGCGAATTTCGCTGCGTAGACAGTTTTATGAGAAGACCAGCATGTTACCGCATAGTTCCACATTTGATTCATAACTCTGAGCCTTTGGGGCTCATGTGCCAAGTCGCCAAGAACCCGAAAATAACTGACTCAGTTATGCAGTGGATATATTAAGTGTTCTGTTCGAGCAGCAACCCTTTCTCGCAAGTCAACGCCATAAACTGCGCGAAATCTGAAACATTTCTTTAACAGAACAAACCAAGAAAGAAATAAATCGACAGCCAGAACAACATTTCTTCACGAAATCCTTTTTGTGGTAATCAATAGCTTTAAAAGTAAAACAGCAACTTTGCACATCAAAAATTTGAAACTAAACCGAATTCCACTAAATGGCGGAATGACCCACTTGGAAAAACCACAAGAGAAAGTGATTGTTTTACATTATAACCGAGAAGGTCAGAATCACCGAGGTACCCTTTTCTGTCTCCTCGTTTAGGCTCAAAAGTGCGAAAATGATCTCTAACCGTTTCCGAGATAATGGTCAACTTCAGGTTTTTGACCCATACCGTGACCGAGGTCAAGGTCAGCAAGGCACATCCTTCGCAACGTCGTTCACGCATAAGAGCACAACCTCTAGCCCTTTTCGAGATTCTGGTTTCAACTTCCAATTTTGGCACTTGACCATGACCTAGAAGGTCAAGATCATAGAGGTACCGCCGCTTAGGCCCAAACTGACGAAAATGAGCTCAGCATCGCTTAATCTCTAACGTTTCTGATGTAATGGTAAATTTCTGGTTTTTGACCGTGACCGTGAAGGTCACCCTATCATTTTCGAGATAATGGTCAATTTCCGGTTTTTCACCCTGACCGTAATCGAGGTCAAGGCCACCAAAGTGCATCTTATATCATCTCTAACCGAGGTCACGTTACTTTTGACCTTGGCCCTCAAGATAAAGACGAATGAAGTTTACCACCTACTCAGAATGTTTAGTATTCAAACTGGGATTTCTAGCTATTTTTCGTGATAAATATAGGTTTTGAAAAAATTTTTGATCTTAATTTGACCATGACCCTTGACGTAAAGGTCAAAATACTTCCGGTTTCTGCGAGACCTTATTATTGTCCATAAAGTGCCAAATTTGAAGCTCCTTCGACTAATAGGCCGGCAGGAGTTTTGTGAAAACCAGTTTGAAAAAATAAGTTGACCTCAATTTGGCCGTTGGCCGTTGACGTAAAAAAACGCAAATTCGGCGAGATCTTGTAATCCTCTGCAGGTGTGCAAAATTTCGTCTTCCTGTGTCAAATAGTGTAGGAGGAGTTTTCGGGAAACCATCAAAACGAAAGAAAAATAGCAAAAGGGCAGAAATTTTCAGAACAACTACTTTTCCCAACTGGAAAAGAAACTTTGTGTCACTCTAAACATTTGCGGTTATTATGACATCACAAATCCGGCATGTATAAGAAACCATAAAATATTTTATTTTTTCTTTGTTCTTACAGCCTCCAGTATTTGATTTTTATCTGTTTAAGGTCATTTGCATCAAAAATATTTTCCAAACATTTCACGAAACATTTAGCTGTTGACCTGTGTAAAACTACGATTGCATAAGAGCTGCCTCATCTCTCGTGTTTCACCATTCATATATCTCACAATATCGCCCGCAAAGCTAACAGACAAGCCCACCTAGTGATATCAATATTTGACCTTTAAGTGAACGAAACCTCGATATATATTGATAGATCTGTCTCCGAATAAAACATACGTCACGTTTCCCTGAGTTCCGTTTTCCTGCTCCATTACCACTCAACGTCCTCCATCCCTCTAATATCGCTCAAACCATATTTCGTGTCATTTCCGAGCAAATTTCAAACGATATTCATACTTTTTTTATGGCAAATATGTTCAAAAAGACGTTTTAAGACTGACGTTTATTAAAATTTCTCCACACTACGCGATTTATCTTTAAGGTCATTCGACATACATATATATGCAGAGCAAAAAAAGTCGCTGTAGGATATGAAAAGTACTTTTTTACAGAAAAATCAAAAGTGTTGGTGTAAGGACAGTGGAATTACACAGCCGTATAACTGGAGCTGGAGACTGCTCCGAATCGTCAGGCGGATCATTTGTGCCGATTTACTGAACAGCGCCGCCTTGAGACTCCACTCTGGAGATTGCACTTTGATATCGAGCGGTCATCTGGTCAGCATGGGGGCACGGTCAGCAACCATGCAATAAGCAATAATTCATCATATTAGAGATGTTTCTTTTGAAGAATGACCTGCCAGAGGTGTCTGTTTACTCATCATTACCCAAAACACACAACCGATGGGCAACAGCCAGCTAGCTGTGTACATAGCATTATGAGATCTGTACACAACCCTCAACGATATCTTTAACGTTGTGCTGGTCTCAGAACCATGGCTGATGAGTGCCTTAATCACCGGCTGGACTCAGTGTAATGGTCAAGCAATTTGTTGTCTGCTTGAAACACTCCAGACCAGGTATACTTCTGGTCATTCCTGGATCAAAAGTTGTGCATGCGCTGTGAAATTTTGTAATGACCCTTTGAAACAGAACGTTAGTGCACTGTATTAAGTTGCAACGAAATCATAAAATATTGTTTATGGTTATTTTTCTTTAGTTATTCTGTTACTGAACTTCGGCGACCCGAAAACAAGTGTCGAAATAGTGAATATTCGAGTTATCGTATAAGAAAACTGCCGCCATGACCACTGCCGCCTGCAACTGGGCCGCCACTGTATTTCTATAGTTTTCATAAAATGTATAAACTTTGATGCTAATTGGCGGTTAACCAGACCCTGTTACTGGTACATTAGGTAAAGGATAAAGCCAGAGGGGGAAGGATGTCAGTTTGAAAAGGGCAGCTGAGGGGGGGGGCAGGAAAGCGGGGGGGGGATCAGGAAAAGAGCGGCGGGGGTGGTGAGGGGGGCAGGAAAGCGGGGGCGGGGGTGCTGATGGACTCAAGATTTGCACATTTATAGATCAAACGGGGAGCTGCATCCACTATTGGACCCGTTACCGACACCCTCTCCCCAAATAAGTCCCCCCCTCCCCCCTATCCTTCTTCCTCCGCTCCCAAGCATGGGCACCAGGCGACGACACACGCACTCAGACGCATCGAACTGATGCAAAAGGCTGAAGGCACTTGTCTTCCATGGCCAAACTCCAGGCGCACGGCCTCAAACTCTAGCGGCATGTGCCATATGGTTGTAAGCACACGAACATGTACATCATCTCAAAACCTTGAATACTGACTGATACCGAGTACTCTCTCACATGCGAACCTCTCTATGTGCGAACCCACAAAGTCCTTTCTCCGACTTTCAACATCACCGTAACCCTCGCTTCTAAACTATCCTATCTGTCGAACCGAGCATATCAGATAATGGCTATGATACGCCCATTTTGTTTTTCTTTCTTTTTATTATATTTTTTATTCATTATTAATTTCATTACAGGGACTATAGGACTATCATCATCATCATCATCATCATCATCATCATCATCATCATCATCATCATCATCATCATCATCATCATCATCATCCATCATCATCATCAGTAGTAGTAGGAGTAATAGCAGTAGTACAGTGATAGTACCGGTATTTTACTGAGGAAGGGGGGGGGGGTGATCCACCACATCCCCAGTCTTTGGTCAAATCTGGACCGGCTGCTGACTTCGTTTACAAATTTCCCACGTGATCACTTAACCAACTTCAGCGCACTGTTTATCTTTACCGTTACAGCCTTCTTCAATATTCCGCCAGGGAACTCTTTTATTCAAATCGCAGGTGGCCAGCCGTTTTCTTACCTCCTTGTCACAGGGTATTTTTCTCACCTTGGAATGGGTTTACAGTGGCTGAAGGCACACGCATTCCAGCCTTCACAAAGACACTCTTAACAGCGTGAACTAAATACAAGTCCACCAAATAAACTTTTACATTCAAATTTGCTTTACACAGCAACTTTACAGCTAAGGCTTTTTCTTGAAGCTGGTATTTTCATGGCGATTTGAGTATTTTAATGTGCAGTTCAAATGAGAGCTATTATATAAAAAAACATTTGTGGCATGACATGTTGTGTTATAATAGCCATAAATCATGTCCTGCCACTAGGATCCCGAACAAAATCCCACCGGGATAACGGTCGAGTTCCACCGCGTTCTCGATGAAAACCATCGGGATTCCGGACTCACAGTTACCATATCACCTAAATCAGGAGGAACGCAGCCGGGATACAGGTAACATTTTGGAATTTACACTATCTGGAAAATCCGGTTATATCGGGAAAATATCTGGGTTAACATTAGGATCGCGTCCCAAACCATCGGGATTACCGAAACTTTTCGGCTCCCGATGTATTCGAGTAATATTTTACCGGCAACTGAAGTGAAAAAAGACACCGGAAAAAAACTTCAAGTATTCTATAACTGGTCTGTCTGGAGTAGTGACCGTCGTCCGTCCGTCCATCCGTCACGGTCCAGGCAGGTAGGTAATACACAGCAGTTTACAATACTGTGTAACACATGAGTACATTTAGAGCTACTTTCCAATCATCTCCCAGTATAAAATGAGCACAAATGGTAAAATATTACCATTGTCTGGTGTTTAAACTTGGAGGCTGCAAATGTTTGTCAGATAACTGACTGACATACTTAACAGAGTTTTTACACACAACAGGCTGTTGTGTACTTACTCATCAATGGGCCTCTAAATGAAAAGATTTCCGTCTGTACAAGATTTAGTACCTTCTCAGTATAGTTTCTACACCAAAAAAAAAAAAAAAAAAACAGGAGGACTGACCGTGGCGGACAAATGCAAACTGCCATAGAGGCATTTGAAGAAGTATAATGAAATCAGTGTATTACTGTTCTAGGGAGGCCGACAAGCATATTAACGCATACTGTGAAACCGGTTAATAGCAGGGAAACAACAGGTGTTACGCAAAACCCTTCAGGTACACCTCACACAAACAGGTGCATATCGAGGTTGACAAGAGGTTCAGCGGTTGTACGACAAGGGTGCGTTGTACTCGTAATTTTAGTCGGTGAGCACAGTTAAATACAGAGCCCACACCCACCCACCCCCATACCCTCTTACCTTCCCTTTTGCACTAAGGCTGCTACAATTTCTTCGCAATCTAAAGCCCACAAACAGACCTATGAGTGTCCGTGTGTTCAACATCAATTCAATCATGTACAACCCGGAAAAAAACAGAATTAAATGAGACTACTGCTGTAGAATTCCGTCGCAAGTGCCACACATGCGCGTAAACACAGGCGAAAACACAGACAGGAACCAATAAAGCACAATTTCGCATCAACGGGAACGTTATCACAATTCTCTCCTCATCACTGCTCATCGTATCAAAACCCATTTTAAAAGGCAGCAGGTTCCAGAAATCGAATACACTCAACGCCTTTTCCATCCGTCTTTATTTCACAAACGTTTCTCTTTTTTTCTCTCCAAGATATGTTTGACTGCAATACGTTGGAGCAATCAGCATGAAAATTCATTAGCCCCACAGGATACGGGAACTTTGGCCTCAGCACTCAGTACGGTGAGCTGCGTGCACCAGGGAAGGTTGCCCACTCGCTTCTTTCCATATATGCCACGCCCCAGGTGAGCGGAAATGCGAACTATTTCACTAGAATATAACCACATCTGACCTGTTCATATACGGCAGCTGTCAAAAGCCGAAACTAGGCGTGGAGCGTGTGCGACCAGGTGGTTATTTTTGTAAAACAAAAAAAAAAAAAAAACTTTTAGGACCGATTTTTTTTTTTTTTTTTTTTTTTTTTGTGCTTTAAGAATTTGAATCCACGTCAGCACTTTAAAGGTTGCGATTTAAACTCCATCGGTTTACCTGTCAGATTCAGACTGCTTTCTTTCTCACACATGCTAAATACTGAAAACATCTAAACAGGGAAAAGAAATGTTAATTGTTTAAATGAATTCGCAGAGTCATACGTCACTCATCTGCTACCTGGGGTTAAAAATCAAAATTACCGTTTACAGATCAAATCGATTAAAAGTTGTTTTTCAAATCGACCCTGAAAGAAGGTGCTACTCAAATCGCCTGCGGTTGGCATTACACTAGCGAAACAAACCAGCTCGGCATAATTTGACAAGTGTTGACATCCGACGCGTTCGTCTTAAAGTTTTTAATTTAAAATTAAAAACTGAAACAATCACAGAATTAAGTTAAATTAAAAAATATATTTATCTTTCGACACCTTTCACTGAAAGCATCAGCAAACGTTTAAAGCGTCTGGTACATGTCCTCATCAATCTGCAGTAATTGCAATTGATATCAAATTGCAAAATAGCTGTGTAATGTGGGAGCATATTTCTTTTAAAGGTCAGCACCTGCCCGAGACTAATACCCTGTATTAATTTCCACCCTTTTAATTGGCATCCCAGTCGTTATATTACAAGGCGCTCAAATATACGCCTCTCCTTTCTACATACTTAGTATAAAAACATTTTCAATATCTCAAAGTCTATTTTGACAAAACCTGACAAACAAGAGTCTCTTCTAGTTAATACTGAAGGCAAAGGGCAAAAGCAAGAGGTTTCTGTTCTAATCAAGAAACTTTTCTGTTGCTTTATTCGACTAGATTTGTTTTCATTAGGTACTAATTTCAGTACGAAACATGAAATTGATAAAAACGTCTGAGACCAGTTTTTTTTTTAACCAAAAAAGAAAATAAAGAACAATACGGTATTAAATTGATTATGAATTCTGTCTTAACGAATAATTCATCGGAAGATTTGCGCAGAGTGTGAAAAACAATAAGTTTATTAAAATCCCTTTTCGCCTGTACTACTACTGAAGAAGTCTGACGAAACATAACAGTTGATTTCTTATTTTCTTATAAGTTTTATGTCAAATAACAGAGTACAGTAGATCCTCTTTATTACAGAACACCCGGGACGAATTGATGTTCATAAGACAGAAGTGTACGGAGAGCAGGGTTCGCGCTGGGTTCTCAGGAAAGTGAGTCACAAAAAGGGAAGTGTGACTCAGTTTGGTCCAGAAAGACTCGGTGAGTTCCGAAAAAGTGAGTCATTTCGTTAAAAATGCCCAAAAAGTGGACAAAAAACCCGCCAACGCGAACCCTGGGAGAGAAATCGATACAATGGATGCTCAACTGTATTTACTATTTAGACAATCTTTTTCAATTTAGGACTCTCCAGATCCAAATATAAATGAAATCGGTTTATCGAGTAGCGGTTAGTCGCACAAACCGGTTAAATGCGCACTTTTTTATTCCCTCCCTGTATCTCTGCACAAGAGACAAACCGGAAAATCGCACGAATCGATTAAATTCATGCTTCTGTTTGAAAACCAATGATCTAAGCGATGACTGACTGTATCACAAAAACTCAATTAGCTCCATTCACATGCGTCAAATATTTCATTCCACCGTATCGCAAATGCACAAAACAGACGTAAAGATGGCTTTTGTATTCAGTATAAGAATTTACTGACAAATAACCTAAAATGGCCTGAGATAACACCCATCTGCGATAGTAACTACGAAGAAACTGCCTCAATCGTCTTAACATGCAGAAATTTGGGTGTGAACCAGAGTAAGGGAGATACCACGTATCGGAGATGACAGCAAACAGCGAGAAAACTATTGTTTACGACCCAAAAAATAGAAGGTTCCATTTTCAGCACGTGATAGGTAGCTGTCTGTTATGCTGTAGGGTGGACATCTGGCGATTGAAGCGTACACAAGCAGATAACCAAGGATGTTGTACGCCAGGGTTTGTAGTTAGACAGGCTAATCAAAGCACCCGTAGAACTGGGATCTATACATGTCTATCTATCGATTCAGAAGTTCTTAAACATTTGAATGAAGCTCCATGTGCCTAAAAAGGTTTGTGTACCATTGGCTTCTCGCCGACGACACTCGTTTGACACTCGACGACACTTTATCAGGACACAAACACCTTCCCCAGAGTTCTTTTTGTTTGTCTTTTTGTGCGTGAGTGCGTTGTGGGAGGAGGAAGGAGGGAGAGGGGGGGGGAGGGAGGTTACTTGGTGTTGAAACTGGTGGAGATGCTCCATGAACGCTTTTTAAATGAACACAAGATGTCTGTAGGCAGGGATGATTCAGGCGTGTGTCATTTTCAGAAACCCGCACCGTTGTACAGGTATTCGGACCGAAGTTAACTTCAGTAGTACTCCTCAAAGGGATGATTGCTCAGAAGATAAAGTACAAGTCTTCGCTTGCCATTTTCTGGTCCCTTTACGCTAAAGCCTGCTCACAGCTGTTTTGACATACATATAGTAACATAAAATACGATATTCATTATATTACTCACTTCTAAAAGCTTATCATAAAAAATGCTTTTGAGCAAATTCATTTGGCTTGTGCGAGAAGTGTGAAAACATGTACGGGTTTATCACATTCACGTCATAGGCACAACAATCCCCGTGATTCACAGCATTGGCATGCTTGGATCTGTGACGTCATCGGCCTCTTGTTCTACATTCATGAAAATAGTTGGCTGTAATAAAATTTGTTTCTTGCGGTTTTCAGCAAAAGCAAAACCGACCAAAGTGGCTGTGCTCAGCTGTTCAAGTTAAGTTTTGCATGTTTTTAAAGGCTCTTTGAGCTATAAAAGTTAAAAATTTGGTTTAAAAAAAGAACAAGAAACAAATGTTGAGGTCTATATACAGCCAATTTCTTTCATTGTTTTTAAAGGATTCTACTTCGCTTTATTTAGTGTAAAATGATTGTCCGTGGACAGCGCGACCAGCTGGACATTTACTTCGAATCTAAGAAGTACTGCAGCTTCTTGGTTTTGAGGTATTGGATCTTGGGCTCTAATACAAATGAAGTCTGCTATATTCAACAGAAAACATGTCCCTATGAGGAGACCATGCCGGACAAAAGGTCTGACACAAGGTCAGAAAGAAGGTTGTAAGACTACGCCGAAAAAAGGGAGTGAAATTAGATTGGAAAAAAGTGAAGAGATCAGATCAGAGAAAAGGTTTTGAAACATGGCTGGACAAAAAGGTTGTGACATTAGGTCGGAAATAAGGATATGAGACAAAGCCGGACAAAAGATTCTGAAACAAAGCCGGAGAAAAGCTCGTAAGACTCAGCCGGAAAATGGTTTCGAGACTAGATCAGATAAAAGATTAGAGAAATCGGGCGTACAGAAGGTTGTGAGACCAGGCCAGACAAGAGGTGAGGAGGATGGGCCGGACACGATGTTGCGAGACTTGGCCCGACGCAAGAGTTGAGACTACGCCAGCAAAGAACTATAACGTAAGGGCAGCCAAAAGGTATTACCTCCTTGTCTCAGAACACGAACCAAAACGGCCAGGGTTCATGCATCCAACGTGTCTACGTGTCTACTACCTAAAACACAATGGACGAATTCCTCTAACGCGGCTTCAACCCGCTTTCCTCAAGCTTGCCTATAGGAAACAAGGTCAAGGCCTGGGTTGACACACTGACCCTACAGGTTTTGATCACCATGGAGTCCCTAACTACAAAACCACAGGCCCTAGATTGCCATCCTCATCGCCCTTGAACGAAAAAAAAAAAAAAGAGTGAAACATTGAAAAATAAGATTACATTATATTCTACTTTCTTTCTATTCAAAGCAGAAATCGGGACCACAGCAGCATTTCCGTTCAATCCTACAACATTTTGTTAAAACAGATGGATACATAATACAGCGGTAGGCCATCACGAATGCATATAAACATCTCAGTTTCTCTCACATAAACCATTAAAAAAAAACGAACAAGAAGAAGGTGATTTCGAGGGATGAGCAGCCGATTGACAACAAACACTGCCCTATCAAACTCCTCGACGAAAAAAAAAACAAACAAAACAAAAACAAAACAAACCAGTTGTACGCTGCTTCAATCATCATATCATTTTTTAATCAAAACGAATGTTGTTGTTGAAGCGTGTTTTTTTTTTCACTTACAGACCAAAACAAATGTTCTTCATGTGTCTTGAAAATATTTTCCCCTTTTTATTGGTGGGAATTTGGATTAAAATTTCAAGTGTTGCGACGAAGGAACTGTTCAAAGGCAAATGTATCCAGAGGAAGGTGCCAAGATCCAGAACGACGGCATCCCGTTCCGTCCGCGTTCAGTTGGTCTATAAAAGACATTCACGTGACATAGTTTGTCCCTGTTCTGGAAACACCCTTTTCATATTTGTCCACACCAAGATCACAAACTATTCAATCAAGGGAGGGGGAGCATGGTAGCATTTTCGGGTTCGATTTATTTTCAATTTGACCCCGTTATTTAACATTTTACAAGTTAAATACAACTTCCTTATATTCCAGAAAATTGCAACTGCTGATAAGAAGTTCCATTCATCGAAAGGGACACATAAGTATTCCAGTATGAACTTCTGCGACATGGGATTCCCCTAAAATATATTTTACACACCAGACTTCGGAAATGTGAAACTGATTAGAAAAGACAAACGGATACTTCAGATCCAGTCCCAAATATCCACATCAACGTTACACTCTCCTGATGTCAAATGGCTAACGAATAAACTAGTTTGTTGTATTTAATCGAATATTTGCGCTTCTGCTTCGGAAAACTTAATTTTATCCACCCCCTTTTGACCCAGACGAAGACGGCACTGAATGAAGTGGATTCAATGGCCTCGGAGCAAATCGACGCCTTGTGGCTGAAAATCGCCTATAAACTTTCACCGGTGCATTGTGGAATCGGGCCCTTTGCAGAGCTGTGTCCGAGGTGGAAGAGAGGAACAGAGGGAATGTAAGCAGACTGGGAAAGCTGCCACATATCAACACGCTGTTGATCCGTAAACACAACTTCTGTGGAAGGCCATCTTGATAAAACACGACTTGTGACGCAGGACCTTTCAGTGAAAACAACGACCGGATGAAGCTGACATATTTAACGGGACCATGTTTAGGAGGCGGGAAAAACAAGTACGCCTGGTGTCCGAATCACACTGAAAGCACGATTACTCTTCGAGCCACGATCGGCATCGAACACTGTAGTAAGCAGGCCGGTATAAGTATACCTGTGGTACAAAACCGCCAAAAGCATATGAATTAGAAACATGAATGATTTAACAGACCAAATCCTTTAACATAAAACTATAAAACCAGGTCAATAAGGTAAAGGACTATGGAAACACCGACACCTTGAACACTACAGATTTTCACTCTGCATTCCTTTGGTAATAAACATTAAGCCTTCAACAGCGCTCCCTCCCTCCTTTAAATCTGTACCCCCAAGCTTCTTCCAGCACGAAACATTCCCATCTAAATCAACAGGACATGGATTACTTATCGGTACTGTAGCCAAGTTTTTATGTTTTAAGTAGGTATATTCAGATAATCGGTGCATAAAATTTTTGGAACTGCGACCAACAGTAGCAAGAAAGAATGAAAAGGTCAGAAGGTGATATTATATGACAAAATAATTGGCATTTCTGAAATAAGAGAGCCTAATTTTCCAACCGCAGCCTCCCACCTAACGTCATAAACTGACTACGTCACAGCACACGACCGGCGGGAAGACGATTCACAGGTCGTAAGGATGTCGTCTGCTTATCGGGACTGCACACATTCACCTCCGGGGAGTCGTGACCCTAATGGAAAGCTGCGCTCACCGCCGCTCAGTTTTATACGGCATCCCGTTACGTCATAAAATAAAAGGTTATCTCCTGAGCCCTGTGCTGGGAGCACTTGACTGTAATAATCACAGCCTTTCATCCACACATCTACTGGGAATCAAGTATTTTTTGTACGTTTATTTTTCGCTGGGCAGAACATTAAAACAGATAACAGATTCGACTCCTCAGTAGCCTTTATTTCATACAGTGCAGTATCGTCACTCGAAGCTAAACGAATCGAAAAAATGACTTCTAGACACAGAAATTTTAAAAAGAAAATGCTTAATATGAAGAGTAGACGACACATAACAGTTACAAGGTACAAAGAGAGAAATATCCCAATGACCCAGCCAGCGATAGCAGTCTTGCTGCTTCTCAGTGCCAATCGCACGGGGAGAACACGTGTCAAATATGAGCTAGCGCACTTGCCCAGCAGGTCACATGTGCGTCCACGTGTTGAATACCAAATCCCCTAGTGCAGATGTCTCAATCCAGGTAAAAAAAAAATGGCGACAGGAGACTCACAATCTGATCATAACGTCCCCTCCTAGGATCAAATATTGCTCATAATGCCCTCGTGCACTGCGTCACAAAGCAACTTGTGGAATATCAAAGAATAAACACAAGTTCTCAAAGGTGTTCTGGAAACAGAAGTTTTACTGCAGTATTTATAAGAGAATCTAGCAAAAGAGAAATGACTGTGATTGGCGCGTTAGACCCAACCGGGACGTAAGGATGCATAGGGCAGCATAACGACACAATACGGTATTAGTGACGAAGCCCACGCGTGTATTCTTCGGCCGGCCAATTAAACACCAACACCAAAAAAAACCAAGTGAATAGACTGTTAAACGAATAAAATGCACTCTCAGAAAAGACGTGACATGAAACATGTCCAGGACGGGGCTCTACAGCCAGCATGCAAACAACCAGCAGGATGAGGGGGGGGGGGGGGGGGGAGGAGGAGGTCAAGGTGCTTTATAAGTGAGAAAATACAAGGGACTGAGCAAAGCTGAAACAACGCTGGTTATACAGAAACCAAAACTACATCCAGTCTGCCTACCTGCGGCATCTTGCACAGACGTCGGAAAACTGAAAACCTCAAATGGGGGCAGAAACGGCGGCCCGGGCGGAAATGCGATGTCTAGCAAACGCGGACTGTCATCCCATTCCGTGTCTGTTCTCTTCGGCCGCTTCTTCTGTGGTACAGTGACGTCAGAAGCAGTCGACAGATGGCGCTTTTTGCCAGCCACCTGATCTGACTGAACCAATGACACGGCTGGAATTGCCGCCGACAAAGCTAATCTAGCCAACGTATCCCTTTTCAGCCTGGCTGTATTCTCTTCGATTTTTCTAGCACGATTTCGAGATATGATCGCACGCAGCTTTTCGACAATAATTTGCCTGTTGGGCGAATTAACAGAATCGCAACTGCTGCCAGCTTCGTAAGACTGCATCTTGTCACCACCGCAGCCGTGTGACGTCACGCACTGGGACGCGCCCCACACGCGTCATTTAAGAGTACTTGACAACAATCGACATCACACCAGCAATCAGCACGGTGTTTAAAAATGAAACAGTGACGACGTGACGTCACAACATAAACAATCCGCACCTGACAGGAGCTGAGAAGTTAGGACTACCGAAGCAGCACTTACAGCAGTAATCTGACATGAAAAACAACACAGCAGAGCAGTTGTATTCTGCACTACATGAGCGAAGAGACCAAAATCGACAACACGAGCGAAGCACAGGTGGCCAAAGATTAAAGCAAAATAAACTACCTCCAGTTCGTGGTTACAGTATCAAATCTATTGAACTTTTATGATGTTTTTTTTCTCTCGTTAAGATCATGCATAGAAATGTAAACGTTCCCGAAAAAAAGCTTCTAATGTAAACCAGTGGTCGCAGCGCTTCTCAGAACTGATGTGATGTACAAATAGTAGATTTTCCAATTATCATTGTAAGATGGGTTTATTTATGCAGTCAATCCGAGAAACTGCCACTCCATTAGTTTTCCCCACAACGCATTCTCATATGAACACCTCATAGCCACAGGTAAACAAATACTTTCTTTTTTTCTCGAGTACATTTTTTTTTTCCGTCGGGACATGTGGCCACCATGAATTGCTTGGTAACCGATCCCGTGTTCGCGCGGTGGCAAATTACGGGTATTATCGCTCACACTTTGCGGGCGAACATGATGTAGGCTTGACTTTTCTATATCACGATAACCAGACGAGCTGAAGCAGCGCGCTCTCGACCTGTCGCCCCAATCCGGCAGCTCCCAAAACGAGGCCCACGTCGGCATGGCAACTAGAACTACTGTTAAAAATCAAATGATTGAAAATTTCACACAAAAAAATATTTTGTTGATTTTTCTAAAGGACTTTTTTTTATTAAAAACTCGTTAGTTTCGTTTTCAATGGCAGTTTTTTTTTCTCCGGCTATTTAGAAAGTTGTGAGCCTTCAGGAAGATAACTATGGTGCGTGTTGTAGGTTTTAGTCTTAACAAGTTATCGTTCAGTACATGACGGGAGACTGCTTAAGCAGACACAACTGAGCCAGCATATACGCATAAACCCATCACAGCCGTGAATCTCGGGCCACGCCTTTCAGCGTTCCTCAGGAAAAAATAGGTTATTTTAATAGGTCCTTAAATTGAAAAAATAGGTCTTTATAGGTTTTTTTAGCGTCAAAAAAAAACAAAACAAAAAAACAAAAAAAAACAGGCTTTAATAAGTTGTTTGGGCGTCCAAAAAATAACCTTTCATAAGGTCTGACGTTCTAAAATCCAAAAAGGTCCTTTGTGAAAAAAAATAGGTTCAATAGGTTTAATATGTTCCGCTGGAAGGCCTATCTCGGACTAATACAACGGGACTATGTTTTCACTGAGGACGCCGCCGATGAAATGATCGAATTTTTCTAATTTTTGTTTGCAAAATTCATTACTTTTTTTACAAAACAACGTATCGCCTTGAATATAGGACCTTAATTGAGCTCGCGCGATATTAAAGACTACAATGTTTAAATAAGATCTGTCGATTTTGATGCAAAATAATATAATACAGAAATATTAAATAATGCAGAAAATGCACAAAACTCATCTCTTTCTCAGGTTGGGGTCGACAACATGAACCCTTCGAAACAGGGAAAGAGTTGCAAGACCACTTGGTACATTGCGTACAGCGATTGTTGGTTGCTATCGAAAGTTGAGACAGGCCGACATATAAATATATTAAGTGCTCTAACCTAAATAGTGATTTAGCATTCTACCCAGTTAGTATTATAATGCCTTTATATTTTACGTTATAAGTTTCTCATTTTTCTGGCATTTAAAAAATGGAACATATGACAGTCATGAAGATATAACTTTAGTTAATATGAAGCCATAAATGTCTAAATCATTGATTTATAATCGCAAACCACATTTGATTTTTCGCTCGAAAGCTGTTCACATTTTGAAAGTATGTTCTCCGGGCAACGTAAATAATGCAAACAAGCTGGAGTTTAATAAAATCTTTCACATGTTCCTTTCTCCTATTTGTCCATTCAGCAAAAATAGTCAGCAGCAATTCACGAAGCAATGCATTGTCATTAAAATCCCTTGTCAACATTTTGAAAAAAAGATTCTTCATATTGAAACGAAGATAAACAACATCAGAAACAACTTTAACATAAGCAAAAAGTTTGTGAAGCGCCAATTTAGAAATTCCGCAAAATGAATATCACAGCATTGATATTTATTCGCAGAAATGCGAAATGGTAAGTAAGCCCGTGCATTCCATCGCTGGTGTATTGTATTATATCGATCTCTGGATAGCACATCACGGTAATCAAGGTCATTACAGTTTTATTAATCAAAAGAAATACAGACAGACAGCATTCTTGCTTTTCACTGGAGCACAACATAACTGCACGTTTTTCCGTACAAAAAAGGCCTGCAGAATGACAGAGCATCGGCCAGGGATATTACCACACACACAGTCACATCTCTGGTGCTTCCCAGCAGACACGCTTACCCAACTTTCCCCAAGTCATCATGTTTTTGTTGTTGTTGTGACGTCACTACATGTTGTTTGTAGAAACAAAGCTCCTATTACATTTTGCATTTTTTTCTCTCTCTCTTAAAGAAATAACATTCATCACCACAGCCTGATTCAAGCCTTGCTTGCGAAAAGTACAGCACAGCCCCTTTCCGCCATTTATCACAGGTATATTTTTATATAAATACATTGATTACTCAACAGAGGCCTCTGAAGAATTTCTCACTATTTTTTTTTTCTCTATGTGAGCGTGGGTTTTGTTGAGAAGTATACATGTTTGTTGCCAGTACTGAGGTGATGAAGGCACAACAACTTTTCACGCATGGAATGTGCTGCAAGAAACTCGACAATTACAGCCAATTAAAATTGTACGGTTGAACGACATACAGACGGATATCTAAATGAAAAGATAGACGGGATGACTGAACGCATAGAAATCAGAACGCGCCGGTGGGTGTCCTAGAGGTTACGGCCTGTCAATCTGTCCGTTCGGATGTCACTTAATAGCATTGCTTAAGCTTTATGAAGTGCTGAGTGCGGATAGTACGGAAGAGTCAAGAGGGCGATGTTCTGTGGAGCTGTTAAACTCGTTGTATAATTCCGTCAATTTCAACTCCTGGTTATGACAGCATAATCACATATTGAGATTCAGCAAGAAAAAAGTCCTGTTAGGTAGAATAGATCCACAGATTGCCCGAAGAATTTCCCCCGGTGAAGGGAGAATTTTTTTAATTCCTCACATGAAAATCAAGTAGGACTGAAATTTTAGAAACTAGGTGAGCGTCACTGCACAAAATGTATACACTAAACCGAAATCAAAAGAAATCGCATAACGAAGTATACAAACGCACACGATGGCCGCATATAGCATTCCTTTGGGCTATATAATAACGTACATTAGATCTGAACTCCCTTCCCTTACACACTCTTTATACCCGCTTGTTCAGAATTTATACGTCTTTTTTTTTTAAATCACTTACCTGCTTCAGACCACATTTCTTGGGCCACAAGTTTACGCTTCATACTACAGCACATTTTCGAGAACTCACTGTATGGTATAATTCCATGTATACGGTTCCAAGACTTATAATTATGCGTGTTACACTGTTTGATAAGTAAAATATTGCATATCTCGAACATTTAATTTGGTATCCTTTGGGGTTCGAGTTATCGAATACCTACGTCAGTTACACACTTAAAATACGGTCATGTTTACAAGTTTAAACACCAGTCTAATACATAAAGAAACACATAAATAATGTGCTTTGCCTACCAGGGAAAGACGGTGGCAGAGACAGAGGGGAGCGGGGGGGGGGGGGGCGGGTGAGATAAGTCGACCATCATTCCATCAGCCAGCTCCTTCAAGACAACTACCTTTGTAGCGGAATAAGGGTGGAAGGGGGGTGGGGTAATGCAGAAGTAACGCATTTCGGATCACAGACAGGGAGGAGGGGGGGGGGAGGGGGTAGTCGAATGCTCAATAAATTTCAATGTTCATCTGATTGAAAGTTATTTCACACTTAGATAAGCATTCAAATGAAGATAAACTGGACTTCAGTTATTAGGGAATTGCTGAATAAACGTGTTCAATAAGTGATGATTGAATGTGACAAAGTTTCGTCAATGGTCTCTAAAACTTTCAACCGTATGCAAGCAGGAAGGCAAAATACACAACAAAATGTTAGATGTACCTGAAAATCGTTTGCATTTACTTTTTTTTCTAATTTTCACTTGATACAAAAGCTATTTTCATCATCTCAAAGGTATTTCTTGGAGACAGAAAAAACAGCACAAAAAGCAGGTATAACATTATTACATAATGTGTATCATTTCCTTTAATTCACGTGCCCCGCCCACAATATGGCTGACAGCAATGTTACTGTATCACTATACGTTCCCCATTATAAGCAATAAAAACCTTACTTTTTTACGTGCCCTCAGGAGTTCGCTTCTTCTACTGTTTTCTTTTTCTCCTGTGCCTTGTCATTTTGCAAAATGCTGCCTTCTTGTCTGAAATTAAATTTATGAAGATGCATCAGTCAGTCGATCTTTCTAAATGTCCACATCTGAAATACATTAAAACCTTTCCATTACAGAACACATCTCAGGGTTCGCGTTGGCGGGGTTTTTGTCCACTTTTGGGGTATTTTTTTACGAAATGACTCAATTTTTCCGAACCTACCCAGTTTTCTGGACCCAACTGAGTTACACTTTCCTTTTTTGACTTACTTTCCTGAGAACCCAGCGCGAACCCTGCATCTACTTAGTGAAAAAAACCTTTGATTAAGTGAACTTTTTTTTTTTAATTTCTAACTGACATTATTATTCTGGCCTTTTAACAGTCAGCACCTCTGAAATGACGAAACATTTTAGCCACTTCGGATGATGTTCATTAGACAGAGGTTTTACTATACAACACCAACTCAGTTCCCCGATAATGATATTTAAACGTCAGTATCAGATAAATCCACTTCTATCAACCCATAATCTGAAAGGTTAACTTGACACGCGAAGGCGGAGAAAAACTGCGAGCGTACTTTACTGTCCCGATCATCACCGAAATGTCCCGAAGCCAAGAAGCTGTCGGATGTGTGCTAACTTTTAACATACCCCTAGGTAACCAACACAAAATCAAGATTTTCTAACTCTTGCAAAGGAACCACATTTCACAGAAATATCACAAGCAAACTGACGATTCTAATCGGACTGTAGCCTCCATGAGCCGCTGAAGTTCACCTCATCAAAATACACTGAATTTCTAAAATATTTTGGCTCCAGTCTTCCAACATAAACCAACAAAGTTTGATAGGTTCTAAATATGTCAAAGCCTTTTTCTTTCTTTTTTTTTTTCTTTTTGATGTTGCTCAGTGCAACCGACAGAGCTGCAATCATCAGACACACTGAAGGAACTCCATGAGTACATATATTCACTGGATTTGAACGAGTACATGATGTTCCTATAACTTGCGAACAATAGAAAATGTGAAAACAATTTGAAAATATTTTTGCCGTTCTGTAACTGAGGTGCAGCATGTTGCCATGTTGCACTTTTAAAAAAAATATGTAAATATGTCAAGTTATCACTTGACATAATTTTAATGTGAACTCTTCCTTCAGCGGCAATAACATTATGTTTCCTAAGTGTAATTCAAGATTTAAAGCGGCTTATAATATGTGTGAAGGAGGCGTTTTGTTAATGGCGTTATAATTATGAAACTCTGTAAATGTTCTTAAGTTACAACAAAACTGTAATGCTATGTGATATACTTAAACTTAAGTTAGGACAAAATTGTAATGATACTTCAACTGAACTGTAAGTTCGGTGATGTAAAATAATACGTACATTGATTGCTATTTGAGATATTTACGCTTAATTGTGGTCTCTGTGACTTTTTAAATATTTTAAAAAGGGACCAGCTACCTTTTCTTTATAATTTGACCAAATCGGCCAATTTAACACATTACTAATTGGCCAATATAACAACTGTACACTTATATTACAACGTGTACCAAGGAGAGTTTGAAAATCCGACCCGAATCGCCGCATCTCTTGCAGTCTCCGAGATAAGTCCTTACTCTGAAATTTTGCCATTCAGCCAATTTTTGGCACATTCCCCAGAAAGTATCAGCATAACCGGTAGTATAAGTGCATTCACACAAATTTAAAGAAAGGCAATCGAATAACAAATCAGGAGAAGAAGGTTCCTGAAAATAAAAAAAATAGTAAATAAAGTTGCGTCACTGCACCAAAAGTAATAGCATGGGAACTGTCCATTAGTGGAACATTTTGCAGTGTGAGCAAAACTCAAGGAGTAGAAGCACTCTGAAAGGTTGTCTAACGCACATACAAACGGGGTGGGGACCACATTTTTGGGACACTTCGTACCTACTCGAAAGACGTTTCGTACCTTTTGTGCCATTTCGTACCTCGTCATTTGATGCCTCTGTACTTTGTTTTTTTTTATTCCAGCGGTTGTTTTCACATTAAAATGTACTTGCTTGATTTCCCCCCGCATTTTAAAATTAAAGCACTGCTTTATTTCTTTTTTATTAGAGCATTGTTCTCTGCTTTCAAGTTATAATTTCATTGTGTTATATATGTATTACCCCTTTTTTGTTATCTCCGTTACCTTAATTGTGAATATAAGAAAAACTTTCCGGGCTCAGGGAGATAATCCAAAAGCAGGATAACCCATCAGAGAGAATTCAGCTGCTTTCATGGATGAATCTCTGGTGTCTGAAGCACCGTCAATTGCAAGCAGCGTTAAATCATACAGTTGGGTGATTCAATAGTAATCAGTCTAAATGCAATTGAGCCACTGACGATTATGTTTCCCTTCCCGCCCCCCCCCCCCCCTATTTAGTGAATTGCAATCCGCTGGGGTTACGCTGCTCTGAGTAAATCAACACCTCGGATTTCATTGGTTCCAGCGCCAGCAGTATTTTCACTGAATAACTGAACAATTCCAAAAGCACGAGAGTTCTGATCACAATTGGATATAATCGAAACGAAATTGGATAATTAGTTCAAAAAGTGAAAAGGAAATAACGTGAAATGCTCGTGGATATATGCCTTTCGTGCAAGGAGGGCATCCGATCACGACAGCAAATTGTGCAATGTGTTGAATGTGAATGGTTTCAACATAGGAAATGTGGGTCTGGGAAAATAAGAAAGGAATACGGTTTGGCCAAATAGGGTGCGGAACGTCTTTTGGCAGGGTGCGGAACGTCCAATAAAAAAGGCGCGGAAAGGCTGGGTACAGAAAGGAAAAGGTACGGAACGTCCAGGAACCAGTTAAAATATACAACTCAACATAAAACACGCCAATGTATAATGGACCAAAAACTACTAGTAATTATACAATAATTCACGGAACTCAATTTTTAAGAATAGCAGTTGTTCGATGACGAACCTTTTGAAGGTCTTCTAATTTTTTCATCTATTCTGTATAATGATATAAACTTTTACGACGTCTGTTTCACCATATCAAATCCGGTTCGAGGATCAATTTACAATAAACTCCAATGTAAGATGGTTTTATGAATATGTCATTTCCTTTAACTAAAAAAGCAATACTGATGTTTTATTTTATTCAATGATCTCTTATTTGGTCACGCCAAAATAGTCGCAATACGCCCAGTAAGTGATCATCCACGCAAATGCTCTGACTATTTTTTACCCCACCCCCCACCCCCCACGCAAATCTGTGATGCCACCAAATCCCTCTAACCAAGCTAGGCAAAGACCTGGATCCCTACCCCCATGTTTCGGCTATAACAGGTGTTACCATATTGCCCCTTTATCCGATATGATCCCACACGGAAGCAAGGCCTGTACCCCACCAGTCTTATACCAAATGACATGCATAGAAGTTGTATCACAAGCCAATAACAGGTGATGCGATACGACAAGTGTCACGAGGACAAGTTGACTGATAAGGCGGCATCACCACCAGAAATCTCTTCTCCACCACTCGTCGCTTGCCATAGTACAACGCACCCAGTTAAAGCACTTGTAAAGTGATTACATACGGAGAGAACCCCAAGTGCCTCTCAGTACGCCCACACAGTGTATTAATGAAGTACGTTTATATCCTTACGAGGTTACATATGATGGGACGCTAAGCGTTAAAATATCAGAAAACTTTAAAAAAAAACATATTTGCCTGGCATAGTTATAGCAATGCGAACGAGGTTGTTCTATGTTATTGCACGTATCTTCACATATTAGAGGTTACACCAAGAAAACGTGAAACCAAGAAAATTATAGACTGACTTCAATGTTCTTTAAGAGTCAACAGCTCAAGTTCTGTCACATACAAAACAAGTAAGTATTTGTGAAACACAAGCAGGCCCCAACCGCCCCCCCCAAATTCACAGGGGTATAAAGCGATGACGGAGAGACGGACGGACAGCCCAAACCTATAGGCCCCAATCCGAAGGGTTGGGGCCTTACTAAAGCAGTGTGCGAGCCCAAATATTCCCCACAGGCCCCCCATCAGTTAAACACGGCCATCAATAGTCAATCAAGAGCTGAAATTTTCAAAGTACAGCTAGTCCATTTTCCTTGGACGAACCTGGTCCATTTACATTACCGATCTGTGTTTGTTCCAACAGAAGCTACATACCAAGTTTCATTAAAATGCTTGCAGAACTTTTTAAGTTATCGTGTTAACAAGCTCTTGATGACAGACCGACCGACAGACCGACACGCGGTCTTTCGCATACATTCCCTATGGGGAATAAATCATAATACAGATAAAAACTAACTTTTTCATAGACCGAAATTTGAAATTCTTTTCAAGACCTGCGTCACCCTGAAATACTACCAGTTACTCCCAAAGTCCAGCTAGTGGTTTCTGTACCCCGGTACTATAGTGCAATGGTCTGATCATTGTCACATAGAAACTTGCAAGTGAGAATATTTTTCACAAGTCCAAAAGTCAGCGGGCATGATAATTTAATTAAATTGCTTTTTAAAAAAGGTGAAATGTTTTGAAAGGCAAACAATAGAAGAATGATTTCAGTTGTCGATTATAAGCAAACAGCAAGATGTAGTTCATGAAAGGAAGAAGTGAAAAAACACATTAATCGGCAAAACGTCAACAGTTTTAGCACACGGCGTAACTGTGCATAGAAAATATATGCGAGATTTATCTGGTAGAGCACACAAGGAAGGAACCAAAGCGCGCCGAAAACTATGTAGTTAAAGTTGTAGAACAAAGTCGGTCGTTTTGGGTCTAAAAAGACCATCGGTAAACTTGACTACGCCTCGAGAAGTACGTCTATCCCCCGTGGGGGATATGGTGTGCGTAAGGCTGTTGCGGGTTGACAACGCAAAATTTAGAAGTGGAAGGATAGGTAGACGCAGTGTCTAACATTTAAACGAATCAATCCATTAACCAGTAGGCGCGTGAGACTGTCGTAGGTACGCTAAGTCCAGCGCCGATTTTCAAACGTCCGCCATTTTGTCAATTTTTGCCCGATCCGGAAAATTCTTGGTCACTGCACTGCGGAAAGATCCAGAGAAGCCGTGTACAAAATTTGAACCGAATCCATGTATTAATGTGGCCTGCAGGCGCGTGAGACTGCCGTATATACACTAAGTCCAGTCCCGATTTTCAAAAGTTCGCCATTTTGTCAATATTTGCCCGATCCGGAAAATTCTTGGTCACTGCACTGCACAAGGATCCAGAGAAGCCGTGTACAAAATTTGAACCGAATCCATGTATTAATGTGACCTGTAGTCGCGTGAGACTGCCGTATATACGCTAAGTCCAGCGCCGATTTTCAAAAGTCCGCCATTTTGTCAATTTTTGCCCGATCCGGAAAATTCTTGGTCACTGCACTGCACAAGGATCCAGAGAAGCCGAAAAGTGAAAAAACACATTAATCGGCAAAACGTCAACAGTTTTAGCACACGGCGTAACTGTGCATAGAAAATATATGCGAGATTTATCTGGTAGAGCACACAAGGAAGGAACCAAAGCGCGCCGAAAACTATGTAGTTAAAGTTGTAGAACAAAGTCGGTCGTTTTGGGTCTAAAAAGACCATCGGTAAACTTGACTACGCCTCGAGAAGTACGTCTATCCCCCGTGGGGGATATGGTGTGCGTAAGGCTGTTGCGGGTTGACAACGCAAAATTTAGAAGTGGAAGGATAGGTAGACGCAGTGTCTAACATTTAAACGAATCAATCCATTAACCAGTAGGCGCGTGAGACTGTCGTAGGTACGCTAAGTCCAGCGCCGATTTTCAAACGTCCGCCATTTTGTCAATTTTTGCCCGATCCGGAAAATTCTTGGTCACTGCACTGCGGAAAGATCCAGAGAAGCCGTGTACAAAATTTGAACCGAATCCATGTATTAATGTGGCCTGCAGGCGCGTGAGACTGCCGTATATACACTAAGTCCAGTCCCGATTTTCAAAAGTTCGCCATTTTGTCAATATTTGCCCGATCCGGAAAATTCTTGGTCACTGCACTGCACAAGGATCCAGAGAAGCCGTGTACAAAATTTGAACCGAATCCATGTATTAATGTGACCTGTAGTCGCGTGAGACTGCCGTATATACGCTAAGTCCAGCGCCGATTTTCAAAAGTCCGCCATTTTGTCAATTTTTGCCCGATCCGGAAAATTCTTGGTCACTGCACTGCACAAGGATCCAGAGAAGCCGTGTACAAAATTTGAACCGAATCCACGTATTAATGTGACCTGTAGTCGCGTCAGACTGCCGTATATACGCTAAGTCCAGCGCCGATTTTCAAAAGACCGCCATTTTGTCAATTTTTGCCCGATCCGGAAAATTCTTGGTCACTGCACTGCGGAAAGATCCAGAGAAGCCGTGTACAAAATTTGAACCGAATCCATGTATTATTGTGGCCTGTAGTCGCGTGAGACTGCCGTATATACGCTAAGTCCAGCGCCGATTTTCAAAAGTCCGCCATTTTGTCAATTTTTGCCCGATCCGGAAAGTTCTTGGTCACTGCACTGCACAAGGATCCAGAGAACCCGTGTACAAAATTTGAAACGAATCCATGCATTAATGTGACCTGTAGTCGCGTGAGACTGCCGTATATACGCTAAGTCCAGCGCCGATTTTCAAAAGTCCGCCATTTTGTCAATTTTTGCCCGATCCGGAAAATTCTTGGTCACTGCACTGCACAAGGATCCAGAGAAGCCGTGTACAAAATTTGAACCGAATCCATGTATTAATGTGACCTGTAGTCGCGTCAGACTGCCGTATATACGCCTAAGTCCAGCGCCGATTTTCAAACGTCCGCCATTTTGTCAATTTTTGCCCGATCCGGAAAATTCTTGGTCACTGCACTGCGGAAAGATCCAGAGAAGCCGTGTACAAAATTTGAACCGAATCCATGTATTATTGTGGCCTGTAGTCGCGTGAGACTGCCGTATATACGCTAAGTCCAGCGCCGATTTTCAAAAGTCCGCCATTTTGTCAATTTTTGCCCGATCCGGAAAATTCTTGGTCACTGCACTGCACAAGGATCCAGAGAAGCCGTGTACAAAATTTGAACCGAATCCATGCATTAATGTGACCCGTAGTCGCGTGAGACTGCCGCATATACGCTAAGTCCAGCGCCGATTTTCAAAAGACCGCCATTTTGTCAATTTTTGCCCGATCCCGAAAATTCTTGGTCACTGCACTGCGGAAGGATCCAGAGAAGCCGTGTACAAAATTTGAAACGAATCCATGCATTAATGTGGCCTGTAATCGCGTGAGACTGCCGTATATACGCTAAGTCCAGCGCCGATTTTCAAAAGTCCGCCATTTTGTCAATTTTTGCCCGATCCGGAAAATTCTCGGTCACTGCACTGCCGAAGGGTCCAGAGAAGCCGTGTACAAAATTTGAACCGAATCCATGCATTAATGTGGTCTGTAGGCGCGTGAGACTGAAGCGTGACAGACGGACAGACAGACGGACAGACAGACCGATCAAAACTATATTCCTCCGTTGCACGGGGGATAATTAGACAACACAACATCAGAGACCGCCTGGCCGCAAATTGCTATATTCCGGTGGGATTCTCATAAAATTCTGCAAGTATACACCCCCCCCCCCCCTTGAAACAATAATGAAACACACGTGACACAGCTGCATTTAAATTAAGATTTGATTTTTGACAACTCGCAGACAGCAAGTTTGGGTTTTCGTATTCATATATCGTAAAAGAACGAACAAAAATATAATACCATGCGGCCTTTACCCAGCTGCCACAAGATCAGACCCGTTCACAGCAACCACGCCCCCCTGCCCGTCAAACAAAGTGACTACAGTCAGTCACCACTTCAAACTTCAAAACAGGCGTGAATACGAAAATTGCACAAAATCTGGCATCGGCATTTTGGAACACTTGGAATCCGCATCTAAGATCTTCTGCAATGTATTTTCTTACACATATTTTAGTGTCTCATGAGCTGACTGCTTATAATCGCAAGCAGCTGATCCTTATTTCTGATTATGTCTAAAATGTAACGCAATTCACACATGATACGCGTACGCCAGTCACACGGGTCAAATTATTCAGTTTATGTATATATCAAGCAGGTTTTTTATCTTTGTTAAAATTAAAAGAATACACTCCTAAATTGCGAAGTGTTTGTTTTATTTTTCGGGTTGTCAAATTAATGTGATCAAACTCAAGTGAATTTTTGTAAATAAAGTTTAGATGTAAACTAGATGCTCGAGAAGCATGAATCCGCCGGGTACGCGCAAATTGTATACCTGATTATGATGTTCCTGTGAACAACTGTTCCAAAGAACACCATACAGCCTTGTGGTCAGTGAAGTAGAAGAAGCCATATAAACAGACGTTAAAATCTATCCAATAATCCAGCCAAATCTTGGTCACTGCACTGCGGGATGCTTAGGAGCAGCCCTTGGTAAAATCTTAAATCAATCCAACCTCTAATGCGGGCTGTAGGCGCGTGAGACCGATATGTGTTAAGCTCATTCCTAATTCAGTTTCTTCAAATTTTAAAGTTTTTTCATTTTGACAATTTTGCTCGGATCCGGTCGAATCCTGGTCACTGCACTGCGGGATGCTTAGGAGCAGCCATGGGTAAAATCTTAAATCAATCCACTCACTAATGCGGCCTGTAGGCGCGTGAGACCGATATGTGTTATGCTCATTCCTAATTCATTTCTTCCATTTTTTTAAGTTTTGTCATTTTGACAATTTTGCTCGGATCCGGTCGAATCCTGGTCACTGCACTGCGGGATGCTCAGGAGCAGCCATGGGTAAAATCTTAAATCAATCCACCCACTAATGCGGGCTGTAGGCGCGTGAGACTGATGTGTGTTATGCAAAGTCCTTATTCAGTTTCTGCAATTTTTTAAAGTTTTGCCATTTTGGCAATTTTGCTCGGATCCGGTCGAATCCTGGTCACTGCACTGCGGGATGCTTAGGAGCAGCCATGGGTAAAATCTTAAATCAATCCACTCACTAATGCGGCCTGTAGGCGCGTGAGACCGATATGTGTTATGCTCATTCCTAATTCATTTCTTCCATTTTTTTAAGTTTTGTCATTTTGACAATTTTGCTCGGATCCGGTCGAATCCTGGTCACTGCACTGCGGGATGCTTAGGAGCAGCCATGGGTAAAATCTTAAATCAATCCACGCACTAATGCGGGCTGTAGGCGCGCGAGACTGAAATTGCACAGACGGACAGACGGACGGACGGACAGACAGACGGACAGAATGAAAACTATATCCGTCCGGTTCCCGGCGGATAAAAATTATTGTGATACAGTTGCGACACTTATTTTGAAGATGTTGTCAATTAAAGCATGCTCCCTATATGTAACAGATTGCCAATTATTGCGGAAGCTTTCTTGTTGCTTCAATTTTCTTTTCTTCAAAAGAAAGCGCAGCACAAAAGTGGTTCCTACTGTCTTACTAGTTTTAAGGTTTTTGAAAAACGTTTCCAAAGGTGTCGTTACCCTTGCAGGATTTCGCAACAACGGAACATGAAAGCGCGTGAAGTTGATCTATATATTAGTTTCAATGCGGGACCTGATTTAGCAGTGGTGAGCTGCTTCTTGGGGCTATGTGGGCCAAAACCACCACTGGGCTTTGGCTGATTTTCAGGATGGCAGCAACAATTGAACTTATATTCGTGTTCTTACATTTAACATCAATGAAAACCTACACACGTAAGCCTAATCACACTCTGGGCCATTTCTCTGATACCCCAAACGGACCCAAATAATCTAGGTCAGTTCGGAAAAATGCATAGCACATGAAACTGCTATTCAATCATTAAAAGTAAAAAAAAGATAATAAATAATTACAGACAGCATAAATCAATTCAAACTTTCCGATCCTTCCGATGGTGGTATCATTTCGACTGAACATTTTTATTGTAACTGATATGCCTAATCACACTTTTAGTGTTTCGAATAAAATGCGCAAAAATTTTAAATTTCGAATGCACGGAAACGAAAAAATTGATAGAAGAAATATGGCAAAGGAGCTCATACTCGGAACATCGAAGAATTTGAAAGTCACAAGTATTTGTTACAACTTAAAATAGCATACCGGTTGTTAAAGGCACCATTGCTCTGTGTTGCAAGAGAAATTTGGCGTTAAGGCGAAATCTCTCTATCATTTCTTTCATTTTTTACCCGGTTAGTTTTTGTATTCGAAACGCAGAATATTTGCGCATTTTATTCGAAACGCCGAAAGTGTGATTTGGGTTACAAAGAAAGGACAAGGAAAAAAGTCCAGTTTCTTATTTCTTTCAATATATACAAGGGGCTGCGGGGTACGAATGGTTTCAGTAGATTCAAAGTGGTGAAACGGAAAAGAATATCTTCCGCGGCTAAAGCAATTTATATTTTCCATCGCAAAATAAGGAATGTTCGACTCGAAAGGGTTGGAAAATTTACATCTGGTTTATTAAGTTTAGTCATAACTGAGGATTTCGTTGTCACCAATTACGACCTGCTCTAACCAATTCTATCTCCTCTCCCTCGTACACCTTAGAATTTAAAAAGCCATCATACGATTTTTTTAAAACTATTTTACATATTATTCAGTCCACATAATAGCCAATTTGTGAAAATTTTTTTTGGCAAAATGGAATTTTGTTCAGTTCGGCAGCGTTTTTCATCACTTCTTTCTCACCCAACCCAATGCGGTCAAAACGCAAAAACTTTCCGCAAAAAAGTTTACGTACGAATTAGTCCCAGCGGACCCATTCTATCTTCCTAGGACAGAAAGGGTCACAGTTCCTGCAATAGAAATGGAATTGATCTCAATTTTCGAGGCTCTGGATCTTTTGGCCCACGCTCAAAAACACTGAGGCTCGAACTGAAAGGCTTTCTCTTTAAAAATACACTCAGAAGTACCCTGGCGCATTATTTTCGACGTCAGCGAAACTCCCAAACTTGAGTAAAGCGTGGTTTTGCAACTGTGGATTCACTGTTGTGGGCGATGATGAGGGATTCGATATTCTGATCTCAAGAAAACACATATTTTTCTCAGTAAAAAAATGTTATCTGACCATAAAACATATTATTGGGTCATAACTGCTTATTCCAAAAACATTCTGCCCAATATATAAAGGCATGTGCATTGGCAACATATTTCGCTGCCCACCCCACTTGATTTCACTGAATGTTGACAATGTGATTTGGCTCATTAGATGAAATGCAGAGCCCCCGTGGAAGCGATTACCTGGAACTAAGCCTCGTAACAACCGACGACTGGACTGAACATCACGGCAACACAAGAAATGCACCCTTTTATTCTTTTCTTGTGGGTGTCATGACACTTAGTCAATACTTCAAATTTACATATACATCTGTCTTTGAATACTTTTGATAGCCAAGGAAAACGTGGTCATGAAAAGCACTTTTTAAGCACACAAAATTGTGTTACCGTGAATCAGGAAGACATCGCTCTGACGTCATATTACGGAAGTAAATAAAATGGCAATTACCCAACGGTTCTACGAGATATAAGTACGGAGCCCGATATTTTTTTACGCTTCGTGCCGATCACCCTTCACGCCATGGCACCACTCTTATGAAACAGATGACCTCTGAGAGATCTGTCTGTTGTGTTTAAGCAGAGAGCGCTTGGCTTTTTTAAAAAGTAGTAGATTAAAAGAAAGCATTGTACCAAATCATCCAGACGTTTCATCCAAAAAATGTTTTACAGTATATTTGTTTTTCGTTACGATCTAGTTCAATAAATTCTGTTATGGTAATTTTTCCTTTTCGAAGAAGTCCTACGATTGGTAAAACGGCTACTTCTACAGCGATAAGTGCTTGGATTCTTCAGAAGTATAACGACATATCTGAAGAAAGTTTTACCAAGTTTTTGTCAGATGTAGATTATGTGCATGAATATCCTGTGAATAACTCCACTGTGGCTTCACTTCCGGTGTAAACACAAGCGACGCCAGCTTGAGTAAGAACTTAATAAAATATACGTTTAAACCCGTTGTTCATCCTTCCTGCTTGCTGCCTACACACCTATTAACACTACCACTCAACTAATCTTTATGGTGTCAGATGTTTTGAGTTTCGAACATGGCAACGGCATTGAGAAAACCTGAGATCCTCAGCTTTGAAGGCAACTGCGCTGAAAACTGGAGAGTGTTCGAATTGGAGTATGACATATACGTTAATGCAGCTCATCCAACCGCAGACGCTAAAACACGTGCCTACATACTACTCAACCTCGCAGGGAGGGACGCAATAGAAAGAGCAAGATCTTTCGTGTACGGTGAAAACGAATCTGCCGAAAATCCAGTGGATCTAAAAGCAAAGTTCAAAGCGCTATGTGAACCGAAGAAAAACATCACCATACTTCGTCATAAATTCAACACCCGCAATCAGAAGACGAATGAGAATTTCCAGACATTCCTCGTCGATCTACGAAATAAAGCGGATGCATGTGAACTGGGCAACAAGAAAGAAGAATTTATTCGCGATCGAATTGTTGTTGGTATTTCAAGTGACACGGTACGTAAGCTTTTATTAAAAGAAGCTGATCTAACGCTTGATAAAGCAATAGAAATATGCCAACTTCATGAGTTAGCTGAGACTGATAACAAAACTGTTTACCAAGATCCAGATGTTAACTCTATTAAACAAAAGAAGATTCAAAACAAAAGAAAACCCCAGTCAGAACAAGTTAGAAAGAACTGTTTTAATTGTGGTACTACACATCCGATCAGAAAATGTCCTGCATACGGAACACAATGTTCTCTCTGTGGTAAATATAACCATTTTGCTGTAAAATGCATGTCTTCTGGTCAGAAGCAATCAACTTCGCAATCGCAAAACACCAATCAATCGCAACAAAGATCATACAGAGGCAGAGGACGTAGAAGATTTTCGCAATATGGCCGACGTAGCAATCTCCATGAGATTGATTACACAGATGACACTTATGACGAAGAATCCGAACCGGATATCGCATCTGCACAATTAGAAAATTTTGTGATCGAAACTGTAGACATCAACCAAAACAACGTGAAAGATGAAATCCATGTTACAGCCTACGTGGATAACTCGCCATTTGAGTTAAAAGTGGACTCGGGTGCCAAATGTAATGTGATCTCAAGTGAAACACTCGCATCGTTATCTCTCATTACACACCCTCAGATCAACACCAGAAACAAAGTGAGGTTGGTGACTTACAGTAAGGACACAATCGAAACGGTAGGAACCATTTCGCTTAACTGCAGAATTTTTAACTCCATTGAACCTCTCGTGTTTCAAGTGGTACAACAGAACTCGAAAACAATTCTAGGTTTGAAAGACGCTCTTAAGCTAAATCTCATTTCGTTACATCCTGATGTGCATGAAATTAGTACAACCCCGTGTGAGAAGCTTCAAAATCCCCAAAATATCCCGAGCGATATTTGGAGACACCACAGTGATCTCTTCAGCGAAGAACCTGGATGTCTGCCAATTACATACAAAATGAAGCTAAACCCGGATGTGACCCCTGTCATCAAGCCTCCTCGTAATGTGCCACACGCCATGAAAGATAAAATCAAAGAATCCCTCGACAAAATGGAGAAAAATGGCATCATAGCAAAAGTCACTGAGCCTACCGAATGGGTTTCATCAATGGTAGCAGCAAGAAAAAAGAACACAGATGAATTACGGATCTGCATTGATCCTCGAGACCTCAACAAAGCACTCATGAGACCTCACCACCCTTTGAAGACACTCGACGAAGTAGCATCTTCAATACCTGGTGCAACTGTATTCTCAGTTTTAGATGCCAAGAGTGCTTTTTGGCATATCAAGCTAGATGAGAAATCTAGTTATTACACCACCTTCAACTCCGTGTTTGGTCGCTATAGGTATTTAAGAATGCCATATGGTATTTCATCTGGTTCTGAAGTCTACCAACAATCCATTGAAACGTTGATGGAAGATACACCCTGCAAAGTGATTGTCGACGATATTCTCGTTTACGGTACCAATATGGCTGACCATGATGCCAATTTGAAAATCGTCCTCGAAAGGCTACACAAAATAAACCTCCGCCTAAATGTCAACAAATGTCGATTTCGAATCAGTGAAGTCAAATATGTCGGCAACATATTTACTTCCAAAGGTCTACTTCCGGATCCAAATAAAGTTACAGCCATCAACAACATGGCCGCTCCTGAAGACAAAACAGCACTTCAACGATTTCTCGGAATGACGAACTACCTCACGAGATTCGTAGAAAACTACAGTGACAAAACATCTGTGCTCCGAGAATTACTCCATGACAACGTCGCCTGGCATTGGGAACAAAGACACCAAAATGCCTACGATTCACTCAAAAACTATCTGTGCAGTCCTCCAGTGCTTTCGTACTACGATGTAAAAAAGCCAGTAACTCTCACTTGTGACGCATCCAAATCTGGATTAGGTACAGCTATCCTACAAGATGATAAGCCGATCGCTTATGCCTCTCGTGCATTAACCGAAAATGAAATCAAATGGGCACAAATAGAAAAAGAAATGGCCAGCATCGTCTTCGCGTGTACAAAATTCCATGACTACATCTATGGGAAAAGTGTGACAGTCGAAACTGACCATAAACCTCTCGAAAGTATTTTCAAAAAGCCGATTTCAAAAGCTCCTACCCGTCTTCATAATATGTTACTCAAACTGCAAAAGTACAGTCTCCATATTGTTTTCAGAAAAGGTAGTCAAATGTATCTTGCCGATACCCTCTCCCGTGCTTATCTCAAAAATGGACCATCAAAACAAGAACAAACAAAATTCGAAGTAATGGACGTCGACATTCCCATTTCTCCAAAGAAGACAGAAGAATTAATAGCAGCTACAAAGTCAGATGAGACTCTTTCAAAATTAGCTCAACTCATAATTCAAGGTAACTGGCCCACCAAGTTTCAAAGTGCACCTACATGGCTAAAACCCTTCTACCCATTTAGAGATGAGTTATCAATAGACAATGACATCATTATGAGAAGCACCAAAATTGTAGTTCCATCAGCACTACGCACAGAGTACATAACACAACTGCACAAAAACCATCTAGGTGCAGATTCAACAACAAGGCTAGCTAGAGATTATTTTTATTGGCCAAAAATGGAAGAAGATGTTCACTTCCATGTCGATCAGTGTTCTGCCTGTAATGCAACAAAAGCGCACAATCAAAAAGAACCAATAAATCAACATCCGGTACCAAATTTACCTTGGCAAATTTTAGCATCTGATTTGTTCGAATGGAACTCCATTGTGTATTTGATTTTAGTTGACTCTTATTCTGGATGGTTTGAGTTCAATACCCTGAAGGACATGACCAGTAAGTCTGTAATTACCTTCCTGAAGCGCCACTTCGCAACCCATGGAACTCCCCAAGTGCTTATAACTGACAATGCTCGTCAATACACCTCGCAAGAATTCCAAGAATTCTCTCAAGTTTGGAATTTCGAGCATGTTACCTCTTCTCCAAGATACCCTCAAGCAAATTTCGCAGAAGAAGCTGTAAAGAGAGCAAAATCGTTGCTCACTCGAGCTGAGAAAGACAATTCCGATGTTTATTATGGATTACTTATGCTCCGAAATACTCCAAGGGATAATCACTTGAAGTCACCAGCTGAACGTTTGTTTTCTAGAAAAACAAACATTCCACTTCCGACAACAACAAACACCCTGAAACCACATCTCATCTCCGGTGTTCCTAATTTACTCTACAAAAGTCGTTCACAGAAGAAGAAATATTATGATAAAACTGCTAAACCCTTGTCTGTGCTTTCACCCAATCAAACTGTAAGGTTGCAAACTGATAAAGGTTTCGATAAACAAGGTATTGTGACTGGTTTCGCTCAAACACCTCGTTCATACATTGTACAGTCAGGTAATAAAGAGTATAGACGTAACAGACGCCATCTATTGCCAGTTTCTGAAAAGTACAATCCGCCATCTAAAAAGGGCGTATCAAGTGTTCCTCAAAATATTGTGAATTCAAATCCAGTCATTGCTCAAAATAAAAGTACAGAAAAGAGTATGGTAAATGTTCCAAAAAGTGTTAAAATTTCTGAACCTGTAGCAGAAAAAATGATTGTCAACCTCCCTACAATTACCAAAACAGACCAAAATGTTAGGCAAAATGTTATGCGTAGTGGTCGTATCTCAAAACCTAACCCAAAGTACTGTTGATTATTTTCAGAGCGATATTGAAGTGATTAAAAGATTAAAAAAAAAAAAAAGATAGATCTACATTATGTGCTCATATATGTGCTTAACAATGATATAATGTTAGTACATGTTTCTCATGTATTGATACTTTATATGTGTCTTCGTAGAATTTAGAATTCATGTGTATCTTAGTTGTTAAGTATGTTATTTATTTAATTTATTTTACAGCGAGCGATAAAACCTACAGAAATAACAGTGATCTACTAGTTTATACCGAAAGAACACAAAGACTTTAGAGCCGTGTGCAAAATATAGACTATTTATATGCTGAAATACAATAAATAACAAATAATTTCACATGTATGTTTCAGTGATATATGATGAGAGACAATAGCAGTTCATAAGTTAGTTTACAACAGTCATCAAAGTAAATGGTAATACTTATGTAAATATTTTGATTATAATGTCAACTTCCTGTTTCATAAGTTGCAAAATATTTAATTTCGTTTAAAAGTCGTTTTATATTGCATCTAAGTTGATTTCGTTATCATACGTAAGCAGTGCTTTATTATTGCTAATGTTCTACACGAGTACAGTTCATATACATAAATGCCTTTATAGTATATTTCAAAATAACTTAAATCGTGATCGATAATTTAAGATTATGTGACACTGTCTTATTTTGTTAAAAGGAGAGATGTAGATTATGTGCATGAATATCCTGTGAATAACTCCACTGTGGCTTCACTTCCGGTGTAAACACAAGCGACGCCAGCTTGAGTAAGAACTTAATAAAATATACGTTTAAACCCGTTGTTCATCCTTCCTGCTTGCTGCCTACACACCTATTAACACTACCACTCAACTAATCTTTATCAGATTCAATTGTTTACTGTATTCCAAACAGGTTTTTTTTTTGTACTGATTCAGTTATTATTACGCTGAGTAGTGTGCATTTAAAATTGTCTTAAAATGACAAGAATTTGTGCTTTGATTTTGTTTGTCATTGAAATTTTTCAGTTTGAGGGCTAAGTTAACCAGACTATTGCAGAGTACTGCTTTTAGGCATCAAAGTGCTATTTTGGTGAGTAATTTTCTGTTCATAAAGTTCTGAGGAAAATACTTACATTTTGTACATTTCCAGTCAGTAGATGGAATAGAGGACTTTTGGCCGGTTCGTCCAGAAGTCCCATGGGATTTTTGGCAGGTCAGGAATCCCATGGGATTTCTGGAAGGACCGGCCAAAAGTCTCATTAGTCATTGATTCGTCCAGAAGCCAAATGAGATATCTAGCCGGTCTAGAAGTTCGATGTCACATCTTTTGATTTTCGCCAACAGTTTATTTTAAAATGGAAACCTCTGGCCGGTCTAGTTTTAATAACGACACCGGATGGTCTATTCCTAGACCGTTTTTATTTTTTTTTAATTATTTTATTAATTCATTTATTTATTTATTTTTTTATTTGCCTTAAGTTTTTTTATTGATGACGTCATTTACCATCAAAACAGTGAAATGATAACATAAAAAAGGAACATCTCAAATGAAAAGTGAAAAATGAATGATGACATGAATCTGAGAGACATATACGTCAAAAAGAGATTACCTGTCGTAAAGAACTTATTCCTTGCCGCCTTGTCTTCGATGTCTTCAACAATTCTAAACAGCAAGAAAATCGCAGCACACCGCATTTGAAAGAACGATTAGACGATATAATAAAATGGTACATTGTGGTTTTAGCTCGGTTCAAGCAAATAACAACAAATGAAGAGGAAGTGTTTTTAAAACGTGTTGATAACACTCATCTGAGCACTCAAACTTTTAGCGCATTCAGTGAAATAGATATTAATCATGATTTGTCAAATGCATTCCAGGATTTGTTCCGCAAGTTTGATCAGCATAAACTTCAAGGATCTGGACGGGTGTTGGATAAGATTCTCCATATTGAACTCCATACAGCTACATAAGAACCCTTGTTAGTTTCCAGCTACAGAGACAACAAATGCTTCCTATTTTCTATATTGCCTTATCTACATCCGATGAATAATCGAGTAAATGAGCAATGCAAGTATCCGCCGTTTGAACATGAGCTGAATGTAGAAGAAATCAACTTACTGCTCATAAGTGAAAATGCGAAGAGACATTATTGCCTGATTAAGAAATATAGTCGACCTATAAAGTATTGTACAAAACATGATAAAAAGTTCTACTACTTCAACTGTGTGCAAGAGTTTATGCGACAAGACCTTTTGGACAAACACCGTGAAGCTTCTGGGACGCATTCAGCATAGCGATGTCGTTTTCAGCGGATACCATCATTCGAGGGCATTGCAAAACAATAAAAGGCACCCTTTTTTATTTAGGATGACTCTCTGAATGCTGTATGGGGAAATGTGACACATAGGACAAGCATCAACAACACAAGACCAACAGTTTTGCATATGTCGTCGTCAGTGAATATGAGAAGCGTGATCCTGTGTTTTACTGTGGAAACAATGCTGTCCAGAAATTTCTACAGTATATGTTGCATGAACAGGATCACATTGTGAATCGGCTGAGCAATTCAAAACCAATGAAATAACTGTTGAGGATAAGAAACAGTTTATTGAAGCTACCCATTTTTACATTTGCCATGAGTTGGTTGAAGTGGAGCGGGGGCGAGAACATGATCACATCAATAGAAAATACTGTTGATGAATTCATAGTGAATGCAACCTATAGTTTCGCTTCAGAATGGATCAGAAAGGTATGTGAAATTCATTCGTCATCTTAGCTTAGGATATGACAGTCATCTTCTTATGGGAGTACAGGAAAATTAAAAAACTTGAAGCTGTCAATCATTCCCAACACTGTGGAAAAGTACATTGCGATTACCATGGAAAATATAAAATTCATCGACTCCTACCAATTCATGGGAGCATCCTTACAAACTTTAGTAGCCAACTTAGCGGCTAAAGGCGTGACAGTCAGCAGCAAGAGTTACTTACCTCCAAGTTTACAGAAACGAAGTTTCCGCCGCAAGAAGACTTTTAAAATCAACAGACCGAAGAAGTTAACTGATTGAAAAAGGAATTAGTGAAGAGGACTGTGCTCATGAAAAAAGGGTCTCTAATGTTTTCCACTGCAACAGGTTTGGAGAGTATCATGAGCTCGACCTGATAACAGATGTGTTTCTCTTGACAGATATGTTTGAAAATTTTAGAAATATTTGTTTCAGCACGTATGAACTGGACCCTGCTCATTACTATACAGCACCAGTTTTTACCTGGAATACTATGCTAAAACATACCAAGGTTCAATTGGAACTGATAGATGATACTGACATGCATCAAATGGTGGAGCAAGGTCCTCGAGCAGGTATTGCAGTCATTGGACACAAGTATGCAAAAGCCAACAACTCCTACACCTCAGATTACGATGTGACCAAATCAACAAACTACATTATGTACTTTGACAGCAAAAATCTCTATGAGTGGAGTATGTCACAGAGTTTGACAGAAGGTCGATTTGCATGGGGGAAGATCCAGAATCTCTGAACTACATGAAAGTGAGTGAAGATGCTGAGAAAGGTAGATCTTTTAGAAAGGTAGATCTTTTAGAGGTAGATCTCGCATACCCATATGAAATCCATGACCAGCATATTGACCATCTAGTAGCTGCTGAGAAAAAAACTGTTCGAATCAGTGAATTGACCGAATACAGTCAGAACCAACCTGACAAAGCAGTTGGAATTGAAATATAAACTTACAGAGAAGTTGATTCCCAATCTCAGTGACAAGGAAAAGTATGTGGTACATCATCGAAATTTGCAGCTATACGTATTATTTGAATTGAAGTGACAGAAGAGCATCAATCCATTATGTTCCAGTAAAGTAAATGGCTAGATAAATAGATAGATGGTGACACAGAGAAGAGAAAATTGGCAAAAAACCCTTTTCCATTTGAAAAAGACTTTTACAAATTGATTAACAATGGCATACTTGGCAAAACAATGGAAAATTTGAGGAAACGAAACAATGCCAAATTGAGAAACATTTCAAAAAGGTAAGCCTACGTTTCACAACTTCCACCTTTTCAATGAGGATTTGACAGCAGTATACTGCCTCAAATCAGATCTAATTTTAAACAAGCCCATCAGATTGAGTTTACTTTTTTGGATCTCAGCAAAACCCTCATGTTTGGTTGTCACTACAAGTACACGAAAAATATCCACAGGCAAAACTTCTGTTCAGTGACACAGGCAATTTGTGCTGCAGGATAGTCATTATTTTGATACAAGCGATTATCCAAAACATCATTTCCTGCATTCCACTGTGAAAAAGAAAGTTTTGGGAAAATGAAAGACGAAACTACAGGAGTGTCCATTGAGGAGTTTGTAGGACTTCGACTGATGTACAGCTTTCTGTATGGTGGACAAGAGAAACGTAATACTAAGGGCATTACACGCCCCTG
Organism: Protula sp. h YS-2021; assembly: GCA_949752745.1. Lineage (NCBI taxonomy): Eukaryota > Metazoa > Annelida > Polychaeta > Sabellida > Serpulidae > Protula > Protula sp. h YS-2021. Next base: position 58,381,759 of record OX457028.1, read on the forward strand.
TTAGAGGCGACTGACACATGATCAATACAAGGCCAGTTTATTTAGGGAAGAGCAGTCATATGTGGTGGGAAACATCATTCGAAGCCACAAATATCAAATATTTTAGAGAAGGTTGTGAAGGTTGGTCGATCCCCATTTGATGACAACTGATGGAATTAGCTTATGAGCATTATACAGCTCATAGTGCAACTCAGGAATGCATGAATTAAAAGGTACTTGCCCTCAGATATAGCAATCATCCTGTATCAAACTGCTGACGAGTGAACATGTCTGCAGGGAGTGAACAGCAACTGGCAACAGCAACAGCTAAAGCAACAGCCTCAAAAGCATCCACAGTTTAGAAAGATGAAAAGAGATGAGGGTTCGCTTGCAGCTACCATGCCACTGGGTAAAAAATGAATGAGCCAAAAGCAGAACTTACGAAACCCAAAGCCAAACGAAACCTAAGCCTAAAGCAGAGCGAGGACCTGGGCTAAATGCTATTGCCACTATAAAGTCTAAGAAAAAGATGAATCTAGATGATTTGCTGATTATTATACCCATCAATGGAGAAAAATAGATTAAACTGGTGAAATACCAACAGCAAATAATAGTTAACATTCGTGAATATATCACAGCTCATGCTTCTGGGAGGTTATATCCTACCAAGAAAGGAGTTTTGTTGTCATTAAAAGAATGGCAAATGCTTAAGAAGCAATTGACGTCAGTGGATCACATGCTTCAGCAGACTAATGCGTATAAATGCTGCGACACTCAGCAAAAAAGTAATCACTTGTCATCATGAACTCAAACGTGCAACTATCTCTGAATCACTTGGGTAAACTGACGATCTGTTATTGTGGAGCTTTCATTATCCTATCTACTGAAGATCGATGAAGAATTATTTTTAATCTTTACCAATGCCAGGATTCCATGTACAAGTGTCAGAAGATCTTAGTGTGGCGCTGGACGCTGTGCAGTTTCAGCAGTGTGGTGAGCTTACCGAACGCTATGATTTCATCAGCTCAGTGCAGAACATTGGAGTGAGGTGCACGATGCATGGCAAGAACTTGAAACTTAGCTTTGAACCAAATTGGCATGTGCAATTGATAGTGGTTCAATTGTATTGACTTTACACCTAACAAGTGGACTATAATAAAGAATATTAAAGGTTTAAATAAATATAAAGTGATTGGGTTGGAAGAACGTTGTGTCAGTTTTCACAGCATAACATTTATGATATTAATATAATTTAAGTTGTTGTGAGTTCTTGTTGTTTAAGTTGTTGTGAGTGAGCTAATATGTTACATATACTAGCATTGAACATCACGCCAGTGATCTCAGTGATCTCAGTGATGCTTTAGAATGACATGACACCAGTATGACATCAGTATGGTAGTGTAGCAGTAATCATTCACAAATATACAATGAGGTAAATATATCACTAAAACTTAGCTACAACCAAAAAGAACTTAACTACAAATTTAAAAATTAAACAAGTTTAACAGAACAATGGTTTATAATGTCTATAGACAAAGTCTTTGACTACAAAATCTCTATCCATTCTTTATAATATATTTATAATGTCGAACATGTTACAATCTCGAGCTCTATGCAATATAATAGACAAAATAAAAGCCACAAGTACTACAAAGGAGCTGTTGCAATGGTATTGAATTATACACATACTCATCATTTAAAAACTTTCTAAACGATTATCTATAGGTGCAAGTCCATAAGAGTCAAAGTATTCCACAATTTTGTCAAAGTACACGGCAACCCAATGTTCACCAGGTTCATCATGGTTGTCTGTGTTGATGACATAGGCCCCTTGCTGTAATGCTGGCAATTGATCCGTAGGAAACACTCCGTAGAATAAGTCTTTTGTCATGGCATCAAACGTTAGTATGGTATCTATCTGCTCCGTGTCCATGACTGATAATCAAACTGAATACTGCAATTCACGCTTATTTCAATGTTTTCAAATTCAGCACAGACTATGACCTTGACTGTATTTTGCAAGGCATTGTCAAAATTCATCTCTAGTCGCAGGTTTCCTTGCTTGAAAATGGAAGCACAATTCCTGCAATAATTCCAATAAATCCACCTTTCTGATTAATCAACTTTTTTTACGCTTGAAGGAAATTTTCTAATCAGCCAAATGTCGAATAGTGTATTGTTCGCGCTTTAATTTTTTGATACATATGTGGTTTGAATGGTAATTGTAATTCTTCTGCATACACTATTTTATTCACATAAACGTAATGTGTATCACTTGGTAGAATTCCTGTGCGAATACGTAACTTATCTTCTGTCTTTGGTTTCAAATCAATGAATAAATAGCTATCAGATTTTCTCGTAGCAACCCTGATATGCCTCAATTAAAAACTGAGATTTCTGGATACATTTGTCGAGTCAATGTATGATCTGTTCACTATTTCTTGGATTTTTAAAAAGAATAATGCAATGTAGCTAATATTACGCATTTCCTTTCCCTGGTGAAACAGATTTTGTACGATGAGAATAATGCTTAGATTTTAATTGCTACTTCCAACACTAAACAGTCTGATCATGCGTTCATCACTTTGGCATTTCGTCATGAGGTCATCGATAATGAGTAAGTTGTTCGGTTTTGGATTGAAACGTTTTTCAATATCCTCAGGAATTCTTTGATGAAATGTCATTCTTTTCATGTCTTTGTACAACGGCCAATCCGCAGCATAGAACCATGAAATATTTTTAGGAAATCGTTAAATGACTTTATGTTCAATGAGCGCTTTCACAAGAAACGTTTTTCCACTACCTGTTGGTCCAGAAACCAGATTACTTTACCCAACAATTATATTTCTTTGGCCAGCCTAACCCCTTGACAAATAATTTTTTCGCACCTCGTCTGTGTCGTCAAATTTATAGGCGGATTGAACGTCTTTTGTAACTGCTTGTAATTCTTCGTCATAGAAATGACAATCAATATGTTCGTCTAAGAGGTCTGACACGATACAAGTTTATTCCTTGCGTCTTACAACGATGTGTGACAATGAACACTTCTTGTACCCATTTTATATGGTAATCCCTCTGATAATGCATTTGGCAAGGATACATGAGGACTATGATTGTAATTGTAGACCAAGTCTTGCAAAATATCTGTATGCCGATGTAGAAAATATCGATACATCATTCCTTGGAGAGCACGTTTGGCTCTTTCAGCAAAGTTGGCTTTCGTCTCATTCTTGGCAGTATATGCATGAATGCCTTCTTTGCTTAGAAAATGCTTCACCAATCTGTTCTTAAATTCTGTTCCACTATCTAACCTGAATGTCCTATGTCTTTTTGTTGTTTCTTGATAAATCCTTTGGAAGGCTTTAATGACACTAGTACGACTTTTGTTTGGAATAGGTTGTACCCAAAGGTGTTTGGAAAAGACATCAATGACAATTAGTAGAAAGTGATTGCCTTCATTATGTGCTGCACTATTGTCTGTATCTGTCAAGTCGAAGTCCCACATATCATCAATGCAACGACTATTGATACGTTGTCTTTCAAATCTGTATTTCACTGGTTGAGGTAAACTATAGGCATCTTGATCTTGCAAACCAATTTTTCACTTTGCAATATGTTACAGGGTGTTTGGTTTGTTTCTGTACTTTGTACAATTTATTAGGTCCTCTGAATGTTCCACAGATCCCAGGTTAAATTAATTATTTGTTAGGTAGTCTTTCCACGTTGGCACATTAAGTTGAAATGAAACCAGTCATTCACACAACAAAACCTTTATTTACATGCAAATACGTAACTCAGCGAATATTTTAACAATTCACAGGAAAAATCAGTTAAAACATTATCCTGTGCACTGCAATTCACACATATAAACTTTATGTTAGTTAAACGTTTTGCAAATGTCTATATTCACTTGAGCTCGTCCATTATGGAATGTTACAAGTTCTGATATATCCGTTGACAGTGAAATATCGTCATAATGTAAAATAATTCTAGCAGCCACAGTTGACATGAGGTCAGCTGCTCAAATTGGCGTTGATAAGTCCTGAATTAATGTCACGGGTATTCCCTGGTAAAGTCAGTTCTTCACATTCACTTAGAAAGAACAGCTTCCGAGTGTTTATGCATATTCTTCACTTCCAGTACCCAGTAGGATACAAAATAAAGAAGCTTTGAAAATATATAGCCATATAGTTCAGTTTGAAAACATCATGCAATGTCTCTATACGTCTGTGAAGAAGGAGTAGAGATGTTGACATGTTTTACTGTTCTTCTTCCTGTAATATATTGACGGTATCACTTAAATTTATCAAAGCGTGTTCATATATAACCTCTTTTAAAATTTCTAATATCTCTTCTATTAATTTCATCCTTTGAAACAACTTGTATAAGGTTAAATTATTAGAAAGAAAAAACATATTGTCACGATGCCTTTAATATTTCAGTGACTAAATTTTTAAACTTTGTTGAAAGCTTTTATACCTTACTTTTGAAATAAAACTGTTAACGTGGTGTACTTTTAGTTTCTTGTTCTTGACAAAATTCTTGTACAAGTCATCATGTGGTCGTACATCCAATGTCCTACACCCAGCGTGATGAAGTTGTCACCTTCAATAAGTTGATCATAGTGTTGCAACATGTATACAGTGTTCATGATCAGGTTCAAATAAGTTTTATGCTAAAATACTCTGACACTTGTGGATAAAATCCTGGTATTGATAAAGATTCAAAATGATCCTTCAGCACAGCTTGATCTTGAGGATATATGATAATGTGAGTTATCTTTCTCCTAAATTGGTTATTTACTTCAAAAATAAGTCTTAATTGCTTCTAAAACCTCCTTAGCTCAGTATCAACATTCTTCAAATGTAAAATTGCAGTCCAAAGGTAAAAAAAATGAAAAATGCTGAGAATGGCCTGAAACGAAACAATACACTAACATTTGAAACGCCTGGAAACGCCTGGGGTCCCATTATGTGAGTTCAGTTCGTCCCGCAGCGGAGGGGGGGGGGGGGCAAGAAATCTCCTTGTACATCTATTACTCCAGTCATGGCTTGACTTACCACAGACAGTGCATCTATTAGTTATTGATAGATTAATTTTGAGGTATTTTTTGCAATGTTTCAGAATACTCTCGAAACATAGCTTATAAATGTAATCTTGTACTTTTAAAAGAAACATCATTTACACATTCTTGGTTTAAGTTGAAGGAAATGTTGTCCATTCAAGCCTATTATATGCAACCTGGTACCTGCATAAGGGCCATCACCAACAAACTATTGGCTTCAAGTGAAAAAAGTTGTCTTCAAAATCAGAACAATACAAGGAGAACATGGGTCATGTTGTAATCCAAATGGTATGATATTTGTTTTGGGAGGTTGTACACAGATGTTTACAAATATTGTGCCTATACTTTTATCGTTTTCTTAAAATATAAAGGGTAGTGAACGTCACTAGCAATTTGCATGTATTCAACAATGCCATTTACGAAATGCTTAAATGTATTTAAATCCCATATGAACACACCTCGGTTTAAAATGGTTTTGCTTAGTTAATACTGTTTAAACCGCATTCTGAATATACAAAATCTAACTTACCTAAACGTAGTTTAATATTAATAGCTCAGCTTCATCTGTTTAAACTTGTCTCGCCCAATGAAAATAGCAGAGAACTAGAACCTCACTTCGCTAGCGAAATGTTAAACACTTGACAAAAATTAAAACGCACAAATACTTCCTTCAATGGGTTATTTCTTGAATAATATGTTGCAAACAACACAGCTTGAACACGTCTTATAAGCCGAGTAGTGTTTGGTTTCTGTTGAGATAAGGTTTTATTGACTGATCTAGCATACGCCGTGTTATCTATTTACGCAGTGAGAGCTCGCACAAAGCTCACCGAGAAACTGCGTGTGATGTCGGTTAAATGCTACGCATTTATTGCAAAAAATACACTCTTTTCACATGGCGTTTTAACAAAGAAAACGAAATGAAAGACGAAAATAAAAAGTGACATGCACATGTTCAGATCAAGCTCTTCAAAAGTCCCAAGTCAATAGAAACATCTTCTATTGAAACTTAAATGTTATTGAGGCATCTCCTTATATGCCACTGTTTTGTGTTTCGATAAAAGGGAAGAGACAGCAAATTTATTAAAATGTTAATGGACCGGGATAAATAAAGTTATATTTGCAATGTCATCACAGATAACGGTCCCTATGCCTTCTTTGAACGTATGCCTCCAGCCCTATGCGACTTGGCTCTCTGTCCCCGTAGACCGGTTGCTTTTTGGCCCTTTGCGCCCTCCCTGCATATTTTTATATTTTTGAAATAAAGAAAATGCGATTGGAGTTTAACGAAGATTTATTCGAGGTTATAGGCACAGTCTCAATTCAGCTCCAAATCGCAACGTTATTAGCAAACGTAACAGTTGATTTGTGCATTTTTTCTTTAATTTTGACACTTTTTAGTGGTTTTTCACTGATATTTGTGCTTAGAAGATAATTAATTTGCTTAAAAGGTTATATTCCACTCATGGTTTTCTAGTCATTTTATTCTTTGCTCGATATTTCCTGTGATCAAGAGCGAAGGTTACCTACAGGTCAAGAAAATGTACCCGCTAAGAAAATGTAACATTTTCCTATCTGGTCAATAATATGTTCATTTTGGCTTGAAACAAGTCAATATATGCATTGTTACATGAGCTAACTGGCGGTTGCATTATCACTTATTGCAATATATATCGGTGTTTGTGTTCCGATCAACGTTGAAAAATATTGATTCGGGAATCGAACAATCATATTAGAGCATTTAAACAAGACTTATGCGCTAAAATCACACTATTTGATTATATATTAGCTGAAATTAAATGAAAATGAAATGATGTATAAAAGTGACTGCATCTTTGCAAAAAGAATAAGGTTAGCGTTTGTCTACAAGGTTCCAGCACTACAGTACATCTGTTGAACAAACCTGCATATATATATATATATATATATATATATATATATATATATATATATATATATATATATATATATATATATATATATATATATATATATATATATATATACAAAGGAAACAATAATATGGATACCAGTGTGCATACAAATCACATAGTAGTGTGACTTTGGGTATGCGTGCAAAGGAAACAGTATCATGATTGCCAGTTAGTACACAAAAACAAGCTTTTCACAATGTGCATGTTGAATGAATACGCTCGTGATAACACGAAGTCACCCGGATTTTTCCTATGATCGGATCAAAACGTTTTATGTCCATGCATAGAGAATAATTGCTTTGCAATCTCTCGACAAAATGATCTTTCTTTAAGTCGTTTCCAACTAATACGAGTACGTAGGAACGTCCATCCCAGTAGTCTTGACATCAATGCTCCCGCCCCGATGATCATAAAATTTTAAGCAAGGCATATCCAGTTCCAAAACACAGTCGGGTATATTTTGGGACAGTTAGAAAACTCAAAATGACCACCTGTTGCCATTGTGAAATTATATTACAAATATTATTTGATCGATCATCAGCAATTTCAGAAAAAGGCACAAACGGACTACGTTAACTCTGAAGCAAAATAAGGAGAACAACCTTTTACCCAAACCAAGATACGAAATTTAGTTCAGGTAAGCGTGCACTGTCCAACGGAATATTCATGAGCCACAACTAGGACGCACGTATGACTGCAAAGAGAAAAAACACATATGAACCGTCGCATGTATAATATTTTGGATCTCCCCCCTTTTAATGCACACCTTAAAAACAAACACCCTTTTCGCGAAACACATAATGAACAACCGATCGTGTTTTGATATGTGTCTTATGAAACAGAATACACAAGTTATGTGAGCTCATTGAATGAATGAAACGATAAAATAAACTTTTTCAATGCCACTCCTTTCACTGAAATATACAAGTAATGGGCACTTAAGACTTGCCGATGTCTGAAATCTTGTATCGTACTTATTTCTGATTTCAAGTGTATTTTTTGCCACAAGCACTGTTTAACTGTTCTATATTTATTGAACAGTAAATTTGATACTTTGTAGCTTTAATTCCGAAGCGCTTTGCTATAATCCAGCACACAGGTGTATTTGTTTTAATTTTTGAAGAAAGTTTGTAGAGCTACGCAAATTCAAATGCTAAAAGTCACATCGTGAAGACTCACAGAACTGCTATAACATTCTAAAAACGGCTTACAGTTGTCAGCAGATTGGTAACTTTTAAGGGAAGAGTACAGGCACAGACACACAAATTTGCTATTTCGATGGAAATAATGACAACCCAAAAGTAGGAAGAAGTTAACAAAATCGAAAACTAATTTTAAAATGCAAGTTCAACTTTTTTTGTATGCAAATTTTTTAATTTTAATGAGAACATTTATCTTCGATTTTGGTTTTGTTGCCTTAAAAAGACAGTCTATCCATAAAATACGTCACTTCTATTGTGACGTAACAACTGTATTAAATACCTTAGCAAGGGATGCAGAATTAATTCTCATAAAGTCTGTCTAACATCCGCTTACTAGTGTGTGAAATGATTTTTGTTAATGTAGTATTTTCTTGTATCCACATGTATTTAATGTATGTTGGTCTAAGCATATGCTATATCATCTACTTAATATTGCTCTCACAGTGCAGTATAACGTATTCGTATATGCAAGGCACACTGGTTTCAGTAGCACGGAGAATTGATATTTCGATAAAGATAGTATATTTTTTAATCAATATATATCCCTATGCTTGTACAATATATTGCAGGAACAGATCATGAGGCATCATGCTTTGTATCAGATTCGGATAGGCGTGGAATTCCTTTGAACGCAGCGCGCAGTATCAGAATCCTATATGGAGCATGTCAGTCCCATGTCTTTTGCTATCATAGTGCAAACATATCCAATTATAGGTCGGATATCCAAATAGCAACATCTCTCTTTTCCTTTTAGACAACTCCGAGTACGCTTTCATTGTGTTTGTTGTATAGCAAAAACTTTCACGTAGCCTTCACCAAGCTGGCAAACATTTGAAACTTTCGTGTGGATGTGGCCACCGAAGCTAGGTCATAAAAGGTGAATAAAACTAAGAATAAAACAATATTAAATTTTTAGTAAAGAATTATTATGCCAAAACAACTAAAAACAGCCAATTCGATCAGAAATATTTTGCAACAGAAGACAATAAAATGAGCTCATATAGGAAAGGAAACATCGCCCACATATATATAAAATGAGCTCATGTAGCTCGGAAACATACATCAAATAATATTAGAATCGCCTTTCCAATAGTTTTAATGTATGTCGTTATATTAAAGTGATCGTTTTTATTAATAGATGCTTCTTTTCACATTAAATGTCAATAAATCAATGCAGATCCCATTCATTTATATTTTGCTATCAATAACAGTACTTCAAATATCAAATGTATTTTTTTAGCTATGACGAATTGGTCTTTTGATATGTAATAGTCAATTATCTCTACTTATTTATATTTATTATAGTGCTACTTTGTTATGATATTTCTGAGTATTTATTGATGGAAAAATTTATTTTTAAATAACATTTTGTATCTAGATATAACAAATAATAATTTTTAAGATCAGAAACTTACTCAGATATAAAAGAAAATGATAAGATAGAGTAAATATTAATTTATTGTATTAAAATGAATTTTGCTCTAAAACTGATTCTTGATATCAATACGTGCCTAATAAATGTGAAACTGGAATTTCGTTTATATTTGTAGCTGGCTAAAATATACTTCCTGACTGTTAACGAATAACACATAACAGAGTAGAGTCCTTAGCCTTATGATGTTTCCATTTTTTTACACTGTATTATCTTTATGGTGACGCCAGTTACGTAGACCATTAACATCCATTCTCACAGAGCTCACCATGCATATTGCATATTTGTTGGCATAGCGCATCATCACGGCAGGGAGCAAGACAAGTACCGAGCTTGCTGCGACAGGTGATTATGCAGGCTGCCTTGCGTAATTTCTTAATGTGGTTCACAAAACCACTCCACCATAAACCAGACGCTTGTGGGACGGTAACAGACATTATAAGCATCATCTGAAAGTTAATTAAAGTGGACTTTTTTATAACTCCAACTCTCTCTCTCTCTCTCTCTCTCTCTCTATATATATATATATATATATATATATATATATATATATATATATATATATATATATATATATATATATATATATATATATATATATATATATCAATCTATCTATCTATCTGTCTATCTCTCTACTCTTTAATTATCCACATCTCAAAATCTTCGTTACATGCACTCACAACATTCTCTGTCTGTCACTGTCTGCCTGTGTTTCTGTCTGTTGCTCTCTCTGTCGGTCTGTATGTATCTCTCTCGTTTTCTTTCTTTCTTTTTTCTACACAACTTCTTAATTGTGCGCAACAGTTAAATTCTACATATTCTCTCTGATATGGTGTTACTGTTTACAAATAATATAAAGTTAGACGCATATTTCATTCATGTATTGCAATGAACTCAAATAAGTGCTTAAAACGTTATATGAACTACCAAAAGGATAATTGATACAATGACGATTAACTCACAATTGCAAACGTTGCAGCTACTTTTCCAGAATTCATTTTTAGAAGTGTTAATGTGTTTGAATCTACAACTTTCACTTGTTGATATATATTTTGAAAAAAATGTCGAAATAAGAAATCACAGTCCTTTGTGTGACTTGTGGTAAATTGATATTAATTTAGTACAGATGTTAATTTGCGTAGCAATCAAAATCGATAATTCGTTTCGATCAATGATCATTCATAATTCTAGAATTAAAAATATTGTGATCTGATAAAACAATAGGACAAACTCTTCTTTTGTGACGACTACTAATTCCCCACAAGCTGATGCACAATAACAACGTGGAAAAACAAAGTATTCTTATCAGTCTTATATGGACAAATCTACTCTAACGTTAGCATTCAGTGAATATTTTTTATTTTAAAACATTGTTCTTGCTGACATTTGCCAAAACGTTTTATCAGGCATATCTGACTGCAATAGATCGACTCTGGATCAATTTATCTTTGTCAAAGAGAAAGAGATAACAATTTTCGTCATGAAAACTTCTCCACTGTCGAGCTAGAATCTCAATCCACATTTCCTACCTTGTTACTTGAAGAATGAATTTCTTAATGTGGTTCACAAAACCACTCCACCATAAACCAGACGCTTGTGGGACGGTAACAGACATTATAAGCATCATCTGAAAGTTAATTAAAGTGGACTTTTTTATAACTCCAACTCTCTCTCTCTCTCTCTCTCTCTCTCTCTCTATATATATATATATATATATATATATATATATATATATATATATATATATATATATATATATATATATATATCAATCTATCTATCTATCTGTCTATCTCTCTACTCTTTAATTATCCACATCTCAAAATCTTCGTTACATGCACTCACAACATTCTCTGTCTGTCACTGTCACTGAAAAACAAAGTATTCTTATCAGTCTTATATGGACAAATCTACTCTAACGTTAGCATTCAGTGAATATTTTTTATTTTAAAACATTGTTCTTGCTGACATTTGCCAAAACGTTTTATCAGGCATATCTGACTGCAATAGATCGACTCTGGATCAATTTATCTTTGTCAAAGAGAAAGAGATAACAATTTTCGTCATGAAAACTTCTCCACTGTCGAGCTAGAATCTCAATCCACATTTCCTACCTTGTTACTTGAAGAATGAATGCGAGCTTTTTTGTTTTCTAATTCAAGTGCATCGTCAACCTAATCCTACAGAATGGCAATATTCTAACATCATCAATTTATCTCTACAGAACTACAATATTCTAACTACAGCATCAACTCATCCCCACAGAATTCCATTATTCTAACTATATTTTACATCTATATATACTGCATTTTAATACATCATCACCCATTCTTAGAAAACTGAAATATTCTAACCACAACATCAACATATTCACACAGATGTGCAATATTCCAACTACATCATCAACCTCGGGATACGACCACCCCGCAAATACGACCATTTTTGCCAGAACCGAATTTCATCCATTCATTTCTGTTATCCAGAATGTGTACTTTATTTGTATAACAGCTGAATTGTATTATAAGTAAATGATTTTTAATTCAAAGGATCATTTTTATGCAAAAATGTATTTATAAACAGAGTGTTATTATGTAAATAAATGATTATGTGATCAATATTTGTTGTTATTTCTTATTCAACAACACCATTCAAAAGTTCATTATGATTCATATGACCGTATTTGTTCTGGTGTACGATTTTCTCTCGATGCCTTGATATGAAGATTGACTTCCAGTTTCAAGTTCGAAGACGACGTTAGATAGAATGATTTGATTTGAGCATAACATGCGGTTAATGCACTTTCACGAAGTTATGCAATGTGAAATTTGGAGAGATAAACAATATGATTTCCGTTGAATACGTGAGTGATGTTTGTTTCCGTAAGGAGTTGTACACGAGAGGGGTAAATTGTTTACGTAAACTGTTCACTACTTATATACTGTTTCATTAAGGAATTGCTTACAGGAGTGACATATTGTTTCTGGAATGAGTTGTATACTAGAGTGGCATATTGTTTCTGAACCTCACTGCGCATGAAATTTGTCCCTTCATAAAACGTTGTTTTTTTATTAATTTTGTGATGTATATGCGTCATATTCGAAACGATATCCTTGCAAAATATCGCGGTCTATTTCCCCGGAGTTGAGGAGAAACGAGAGAAAATTCATATATCTAGCCTGCTTTAGAATGAACGCAACACTCGTGTGGAAAGGGTTCTCCATGTTCTCAGTTCTTGTCAGTGATTGCTGGTAATAACTAGTAAATCAAACTGTATTCCTGAAATCTTCTCCTAATTTTTACAGTTTTTTAAATGAAATGGGTTTCTTTGGACATACTCGCTCCAGACAGACTTTCATTTGGACGGTGCAGTACAGTTTGTGAATTGTTTTTATGTGACTATTGTGTGATGACGTTCTGCCATTGTTATTTTGAACTTTCATACTACTAGCTATGTTGGTTAAAATTTCATTACGTTTCGTCACCTTTATTTAACAATTCCAAATGTTGTTAAATATTAATCAAGATAAAAAGGCATTCTTTATATTTTGTATTAACGCCTTTGTTTGTTTTTATATGTATTACATCGTCTTTTGGAACCGTTAAAAAGATTAACATCCATGCTTGCGGATTATTTGTTGCGCAATGTCAGGCTCTAATAGACCTTGCATTTTTTTGCTTATTTTTTTTCGCACCTTGAGAACCCAGGCTTTTTTGGAAATAAATTAAAATAATTGTTTGTCGCAGATAGACTTATAAAATTTATCAAAATAAATCACTACTGCTCAATAAATCCCAATTACTGCATCCTTTTGATGCAATCAGTTTATTTGGAATTTGGAAAAAAATCACAAAGTTTATAATATCTTATTCTTTCCATTGCTCCTCTACAAATTGTGTTTTTCGTTACTTTCCTCTGTCCCTCAATCTTTCACGTTTTTCTACCTTTGTCCCTACCCCTGTCCCTTCCTACATCCATCTCTTCCTCGCTCAATCACCCACACAATCTCTATGCCTCTCTCTCCCTCTCTACCCCTCTCTCCCTTTTCCCTTCTCCCTTCCTTTCTCTCAAGTGCAAGTGGTTATACGTCTTTTCCAGAATTCATCTCTATAACTATTACTGTAAAATTGCAATTTGTTGCACTTTCTAGCACTGCTTTTATCTGCTGAAAAGGATTATATATTATTATTTACTTATGGATAAAACACTGGAATCATATGGCCATTTTCGCATTTATTAAGGGATTATTGCTATCAAGAATTAAATTTTGATCTCAAAAATTGATTTTTTTTTCATATCAAGAAATAATTTTGATCTAAAAATTCATTTTAGGATATCAATTATTAATTTTTTGCTATCTGTTAATTATATGTTTGATTTCTCTAAATGTATTCTTGATCTTTAAAAAATAACTTTTGATATCAAGAAATATTTATTGATATCAAAACCGAATTTTTTATCTCTAAAATTGGTTTTCATAGATCAAAAATTCAGTTTTTGATACCTAAACTCTCAATCTCAATTTTTACATCTGTTAGCAAAATCTAAATTTTGAGCTCAGTAATTTATTTTTCTTTATTGATATCATGATTTTATTTCAGATATCATTATTTCACAGTTAGACTTTTTATAATTTATATTTTTAAATCTGCAAATTATTTTTTATCCCCAAAATTAATTTTGATATCATAATATATCTGGCTATTTTTATATAAAAATTTAGAATCACACATCTATAAATAAAATAATGATTGGTCCTAGTATACAGAATCTTTCTTTTAATGTTTTACTTTACAAAAAAATCTTGATCTGTAAAATTGTGTTGTTATTATGGATATCAATAATTCAAGTTTGCGTTTCCAAAACTTAATTGACGACTCGTTAAGTTTTATGTAAATGTGTGCCTTCCTTAACATTTCGTGAGTTTGTAAACTTGATTTTTTTGATCTCAAAATTAAATATGTGCCATCTAAAATTCTATTATTGATAACAAAATATAAATTAATGAGATCTAGATTCATTTATTGATATCTTTAATTATATTTTGTTATCAACAATAATTATTCAATGCTAACACGGTATTCCATAGAATCACAGATGTGGCGAATTACGAGTGAGCACGAAATTCCTCACCAGTGCAACTTGTTTATAGCATATTTTAAATCTATAACCGCTTGGAAATGGTAGTATCGTATTAATCCAATAAGAATACAAAATCTTTCTTTCCTATGTGATTGGCCTTGTTAAATAATAGATAAAGACAGCTGTTTCCCAGCAGCTTATATATAATATAATATAACACAGTCAGACAATTAACAAAACAATATAATTCAAAATAAAATAATTTAAAAACAAATAAATTATCAAATTATATATGCATAGATCCGATTAGAATATACATATATCTTTATCTTATTAGCTTCGTCACGTATTTAATTTTTGTCATAAAACTTACGCTTTAATGTGGTAACTATTGTTTCCTTATGGTTTTTCATTTATGAAGGAGGCATTTGAATTGAATATGCCATGATTTTATGTATCTATTTCATACACATCATAACCCCGAAATTAAGACTACTTGTGGGACTTGCCGTAAGTGGTCTTTATTCCGGGGTGGTCTTAATTGCGGGGTTTCGAGTAAAATTGACCTACAGGGCACATGATGAAGTATATCATAGTGCGATGCGTACGACCAGTAATAACAGGAAAGAAACACGGTTTTAACCTCTTTTATAGTCACTTTATAGTTTCTTTGGGCACTTTTTATAATGTGGTGCCGCCAGATGTGATGATTATACCTTGGTATTCCTGATTTTAATTCTGTGCATACAATTTTTTTATAAAGAGGAGTCTAAAAGAATTGCTCTAAAGCGACACTTTGGAGCTGGGGTTTCGATGCTTGTTTAGATGTTACTGATTCCACTTTGTGCGGAAAAATAAGGATAATTTTTGGCAGTAGTTTTTGGTCGTTAGTAATTAAGCCCTTTAGTGGAGTTTTCAGAGGTGCATATTACGAAATAGGGAGTATCAGATGCACTTTCGCTATTCGATGCTGGATATTTTCACCTCTAATGCGCTCAGCATAGGTACTTGTTGGGTATCTGCTGTTCGATGCAAAGATAAGTTTTTTTAATGGTTTTATTTATTTAAGAAAACCCCTATTTATAATTTATACATGGATTAAATTCCATACGTGGCAAAAATTTCCTTCTTTGAAACCATCTTTGAAACCATCTGCATCTAACAATTTTCTTAGATCGTTTGCTGAAGAGAAGACTCGATATTTAGCTCTATCGTCAGCAATAAATCTGATCCGACAACTTACAAAGCTTGGTAAGTCATTGATATATAAGAGAAACGCTTTGTTTAATACCCAACAGAACTATAGCCTGTGATGGCTGAGTGGTCACCCACCTCAGGGGCTCTGAAAGAGTTCCATCATGTTATTTGTGTATGATAGAAGGAATTACTTTACACACTGAATACAAGAATACAAGGAGTTCATGCATTTGTTGTGACAGTCAAGGGTCAAGAGAAAGAGTTTATTCCCTAACATTTTCGGGGAATCCACATATTCCCTGAAATTTTGAGTGCTTCACTTCGCGTATTTCCTAAATATTTGAGAAAATTTGTGTAATGAGGAAAGCTAAGCAAATATTGTCAATAAATATTAATATCATATCACAGTAACAAATAATTCCACAGCAAACACTGAGAAGTAGCGTGAATTAAAACATTTTACATTCAAAGCACAGCAGTTCAAAATTCAGTTGTTCTGTGTCGGTATTGCTTTTAGGTTAATTGCCAGGTCAGTTCTCTCACAGTTTTGACAGGATTGCTCTTCAATTTCGTGCGAATGATCATTGGTTGGTGCTCGCTTCTTCCTCTTCTCTAAATTGTATTAAATATGTCTTCTCCTACACCTTTTTCTCAGCTTGCTTTCAGATTTTCCATAAACCGTCATTCATTGACTGCATTTTGAAAAAGCCTTTCCTTTCTAATACATCTACACGTATACAAAATATCAGGTTATTACTAGAAATACGTTAAATTTAATAACAAAGGCAAGAAATTCGCGTATTCACTAGCCCTTTATATAAGAGAAAACGTGAACTGCGTAGAAGTTTTAAGGAATATGCGTATTTCATTGCCCTATGAATTCCCAAAACATTTCAGGGAATACGATTATTACACGTATTTTTATTATTATTATTATTAACACATTTATATCGTACTTACAATGGCATAACCCTAAGCGCCAACAATATAGGTATTCTAATAAGAAATTAAAAAAAAAAAATAAATAAAAGCATTGACTAGATAAAATTGACGTTAACAGATTAATTGTATGCCAGTCTAAAAAGGTGAGTTTTAAGTAATTTCCGGAAAGCTAAAATATCATGTTCTTGTACTATTTTAAATGGTAAAGAGTTCATGCAGGGGCTGCATTTTGGAACGCTCTTTCCCCGTAGCGCTGATTAGATCGACGCTCTTGGAGAAGATACTGATCAGACGACCTCAGACTACCCGATGGGGTATAAGCTTTAAGGAGCTCTGTAATATACTCAGGTGCTGAATTGTTAAGGGCTTTATGAGTCAAAAGGGCGACTTTAAAGGCAATATGTTGCTCAACCGGTAAAAAATGGAGAGCCACAAGTTTATCCTTAACACTTTCTTCACTAGATGGTCTCACAATGCGTGCAGAGTGATTAAGGATGCGCTGAAGCCGCTTGATCTGCGTTTTGAGGAGGATGATTAATACACTGTTGCAGTAATCGATGCGATTGATCACCAACGCATGCACGAGTGTCTTTGCAGCATCGTCGTTTAAACGCGAACGAACATCAGTATCCACCATAGGTAGCAGTTGCACGTCCAGTTTATGTGCCTCCATTGTTAAACGCGAGTCAGCATTCATGAACACGATTAATCATTCCACCTCAGCCCATTCACTCCGCTTGGATAAAAAGGGATACTGGACACAGACCAAGAGTTCTCAAACACTTCAGGATAAAAAATACCGCAACCTATTGAAATCTTGTGGCGAAGTGCGAAGTAGGTAACTGAGAGTTGCGGCGTTCAGTTGTTCTGTCCATCACCACACTAGCGTTTAAGCAATAAGCTCCCATTGAATTACAACGGATTTCTTGTCGTCGCACTATCCCTGATGGTTTTTGTCATTTTCTCTCAGACAGAATCCCGGAAGTACTTGTCTTATTTATTCCTATGACCAGTCTTGAAACCATTTCTTTTAACGTTTGCATGGGATGCAACGTCAGAATGGGATGCAACGGGTTCAGTTCCTCACAAGTTTTCATATATGATTTTTTGTACTCGTGTCCCATCCTCGATGATGTTCAATGTAGAAAGCTTTTATGTTCTGACAAAGTAGCCAAGGATTCAATTAAAATAACAGGGGTTATTTTTATTGGTAAAAGGTTGGAGTCTATAGATAACACACATTGTTACACACTGTTTTTTTTAGATCATAAGCGACCCTACAATGAATTCAACGAAATTGTAATGTCTTTAGAGCGGAAAGATGCTCTACTTATCAGCCCAACACCTCCTTCCCACCTGAAAATTACTGAGTGGAATACTCGATTGACGAACTGGTGCTTAACCATGTTTCTGCAAGACACATCATGGCCAGATCATTGCCATCAATGTGTTCAGCTGTTAAATTTGACTTAATGTTGACATATTTTAGTTCGATTATCTAATGAAACATGAACTGCATATATCAAAATTGACATCACTTGTTCTGTCAATGTTTCTCTGTGTGTAGTTGAGGCAAGAGTAATAGTTGTATTGTAACTGTACCACTTCATCGTGGCACGTTACGCATACGGATATGGTATATCGGTTCAGGTTGCACTTATTCATGGAGATTGTTGGTGATAACTGTCCGAAAGCGTTTGTAAGTATCATTATTTTTACTTGTGATATGTAAATGATAGTAGAGTTGGTATTCCTCTTTCTCTTCGATCCCTACATGTGTAAATCAGGTCTGCACATGGGTGCTTTAAAATGAACTAAAAGCTAAGTTCATTTCAAAGCTATGTGTATCATGTTCTCAATATTATTCTTATTTCCTTCCAATTTATGCTTACACAAGAGACACTTTACATTATTTTACATGCCCATATGAAATTTATCCAGGCATCTAGTCGTCATCTACACTGTAAAATACTATATTTTATTTGTATTCGTAATAGCGATCATGAAATAAATGGAAAGAGCTCTTGTAACTTTCAAGTTGAGAAGCAATCATACTGACAAAATATGGCCTATTTGAGCAAAATTTGAGCAGGTTGTCTGAAAATCTGTATATAAAAACTCACTATTATTATTATTATTATTATTATTATTAATTTAAATGTGTACCCAAAATTTGAAATAGTTCCGCACTTTCATGGCATAAATGTACTGTTAAAAGAAAAAGAAGTTGAAAGAAACCGTTTCTATAAGCACGTCCTTATACATACCAGCAATTGTTACTACCACCTAGTTACTACTTTTGGTTGTCAGATTAAGGGTTGCAGAGATGCATAAACATATGACTACAGGAAATGAAGATTTTATGTGGAAATTGTTTTATTTTTGTGATGAGAGCTCTTTATGAAGCCCAAACAATGGTTTTTGCACTTTAAGATGATTTAAATGTTAATTCATTGTTGGAATTAGTTTATTTAGTAATTCTAAAGATAAATACTGACAAATATTGATCAATATAATAACAACTATTCTTTTATTCTTTTAATTTAAAGCGTTTCTATATTTTTAGCGCATTACACAGTCTTTTGTTTGCGTTTGTTAAATAGAACATTAGCATCCATTTTCACAGGCTATTCTCTGCACCTTACATGCAGACTCACATATTGGATGAAAACCGCAGGGCGCAGCGCAAACGTTGTATGTATTGTTACAGGCGCCCTTGCATGCGTGTTTTCGTGCCTCTTTCCACCAGTCTATTACCGGACCAAAGAAAGCAGACGCTTGCGGCATGCTGGCACACATTATACTCAAAATCTATACATAAAGGAAAAGAAATTGTTATTACCCTGCCATTATTCAAAGTGAATTATTGCAGCTAAATAAATCGGAATTGTTACTTTTTCTGTTTAACTCTCTCTCTCTCTCTCTCTCTCTCTCTCCTTCTCTTTTTCTCCTCTTTCTTTCTTTCTTTCTTTCTTTCTTTCTCCTTTCTTTCTTTCACCCTCTAACTATATTTTTCGAGTCTTCCTTCTGTTTTTTATCTCTCCCGCTTTTTTCCTACTCTCTGTTTCGTTATCTCTTCCTTTATCATCTCCTCCTTCCCCCTTCATATTATCTTCCTAACTCGCTCTCTCTCTCTCTCTCTCTCTCTCCCTCTCTCTCTCTCTCTCTCTCTCTCTCTCTCTCACTCTCGTTCCCTTTTTCTCTGTTTTCTCTCTCTCATTCATCAGTCTTTTCCCCTATCTCTGTTCTTTCTCTCTATTTCTGTCTCTCATTCACTCACTGTCTTTGTTCTCTTTCGCTCTTTTTCTCTGTCTCATTTATGAGTCTTTTTCTGTCTCTATCTCTACCTCTTTTTGCTTCCCCCTCTGTCTTTCTCTTTCGCTCTATCTCTCTTTTATTCTCTTTCTTCTTTTCTCTCTCAATGACTAACTCTCTTCTTTTTCTTTCTCATTCACCACTCTCTTTCCTCTGTTTCTCTCTCTCTCATTCATCACTCTCTTTCTTTTCTTTCTTCTCTTTCTCGCTCTCTCTCTCTCTCTCTCTCTCTCTCTCTCTCTCTCTCTCTCTCTCTCTCTCTCTCTCTCTCTCTGTTTCTTTTTCTCTCTTTCATTCACTAACTTTCTTTTCTTTCTCTCTCTCTCTCTCTCTCTCTCTCTCTCTCTCTCTCTCTCATACACCACTCTCTTTCTTAGTATTCTCTCTTTTTCTTTCTCTCTCTCTCATACATAACTCTCTTTCTTAGTATTCTCTCATTTTCTTTCACTCTCTTTCTCTTTCTCTCTCTCTCATTCACTCAGTCTCTCCCTCTCACCATCTCAGTGTCTCTGCTGTAACACTACTGTTTTAAATATATGAAGAAAGCAATTCTTTGTAGCAAAGATCACAGTATACATGCTGATATACCAAAAGCAAGAATTTAAATATATTATTTTTCCTTCACCTACTGTAAAACTCCACTAAAAGTTATACATTGGCAATCATGTGCAATAACATTTACTCACCATTGCAAATGTTGCAATTGCTTTTCCGGAATTCATTTTTATTATTTTACTGTGAATAGACGGCTTGTTGCACTGTCAACGACGACGTTTTTCTGCTGCAAGGGAAGACTTTCTTGCTTTATATATGACGTGAAAACAATAGAACCACAGATGTGGCCAGTTGCAAGTCAACACGATATTATTTACCAATGGGGTCTGTTTACAACATATTTTAAATCTATAGGATCTTAGAAAAGATAGCAATAGCGCACATAGAAAAATACTTTATTCTATTTCTTAAGCGTATGGCTATGATAAAGAAGAGCTGAAAACCTTCTTTGGAAGCTGCTGCTTATTTACCAGCAAGCTGATGCATCAACTATTACTAAAACTGCTCTATTACCAAGCAGTTTAAAAAGCAATATTATTCGGAGTACACAAATTATCAATCTGTTTATGCATCGATCCAATTAGAAATAGTATATGTCTGTATTTTATTAGTTCAGTCCTGTATAAAATTTTAATTATTTTGAAAATTAAGACGAAGGCTTTGTTTCGACCGCGCGTTTGTTGCGTATTGCGTAAAGAAAAATGTTTCCAATTTAAATTTAATAACTTTAAATTTAATAATAGTTATGAATTTATTTAGTGTTCTACTGAAGATGCCTTACAGGTGCCACTGCCGTCTGCCTATATAACCTGAACCGAAAACTTGATAGGTCACTTATAAATAAGAGAAAAGCACTGTAGAACACCCAGTAGGGGCTTGTGTTGAGCCTTCCAGGACAACCAACTGTTGCTTGGGTACATGGGTACTAACTCGCACTTATGAACAATTAGGATTAGGCATGTGACGTCAGTGTGGGACAGTATGAATGGATTTATTGAAACCTAACACATCCTCATCAGCATAACCACTCCAGACACTGCAAAATAGGACGTGGTTAAAATAATGAGCCAGCTGATTGTATAGACATAAATCTATGCCACAGCACTATTGTTGTCCAGATGACTCGTAGCTTTTGAGAAGACGATATTTTAGAAAATTATAGTACACTTTGATATTAAGCAATCATATCTATAGTTTTGAAGATTTTTTTGTAAATAATAACGGTATTACGATAACACCAGTCTTATGGAATGCATCGGAGGTCTGGAGAATATTTATATATTGAGTCAGTATGTGTTGAGGCCAATTCTTTGATAAGTCCTGGATACAAACAATCCGGTTAAATTTGTTTCAAGTTAAGCAATAAACTGCAATTAAGAGGAAACAGAATGCTTAGACAAGCAATTATTTCAATTGTAGTTAAGAAGGCTAAGAATGCCCTGCAAACACTTCTAAACGATAAAATATAGCTAAACATAGTGCTTTTTAAAGAAAAATTTAACACAAGTGTTGCGTTAAATTTTTAAGTGATGTGATATATATATATATATATATATATATATATATATATATATATATATATATATATATATATATATATATATATATATATATATATATATATATATATATATATATATATATATATATATATTTAAAAAAAACTTTAGAAGATGAGCATACGACAGGAAGTTCTTTCGAAGCAAATCTATCTGTTATTTTCAAGAACCACCCATTGAACATTGAACTTCATTTCATCCAAATTATAATAAGTATTCACAATAAAGTATTTCCGAAATAAGCAATTTGTTGAGAAGCATATTTTTATTCCGCACATTCGTTTCAAACACCAAATACCACCTCCCTCGTGATTTTAGTTATTGAAATGAAAAAGTAATTAGATTTATTCCTGCTCTAGTCAGTTCTAATTTTGCTTGAATGATAACAAGTTAAAAATTTCATTTTCTGTTCAAGCCTTTTATTTTTCTTAGATAAAAACGAAACATCTGTGTTTTTTTTTAAATTTAATTACAACGTTCTTCCACCCTCCCACCCCTAAAGATACAGATTCAAACATTTCTAATGGACAATGAATACTGTGAATTTTACATAGATATAGATTGTCCTTTATGTTTCTTTAAACAAGTGAATATTTTATATTTGCCAACTGCTTGATCTGCTGTACTTTGCTTAAAACATCTGTTAAAATCAGTACAAAGATATTTCCATAAAAGCCTTATACCTTATATTTGGACATAAAACAGAAATCACAGAAACCTTCAGTTCTTTTCTCTCTTTAAATGCAGAATTGTTTTTGATCTGTTGTGATACATCTGTTCGCTTACTTTTCACAGCGTTTTGTTCTCTGAAATTTTCGTATGATTTATATTTTTCCCTTAGAAAGACAAAAAGTCCAGTAACAAAACAATTTTGCTGGATAAAAACATTTTTGAGTTCTAAACACAGAGCAAATGAATGTATTTTCAAAAGCAATTAAGTAAAAAAAGTGAATATCACCTCACGAATATTGCCTTTTATCTATATTTTTTCTTAACAAAATCAACCCATTGTCGTTTTGGCATAATACGGAGGCATAACACGGTGTTTTCCAGTATTCATATCGGTCATACTGTGTACTGTATAATTGCGTACCTATGTTAAACTGGCATACTGCCTTGTGGTTTTCTTTTTTTATAAAAGCAGAAAAGCGTAAATATTCAAAACAAGCATATTTAGACATGATTAACAGCAAAAATCCCATACATTTTCATCTTTCTTGTTGTGTTTTTACATAAAATTGAACATTAATACTCATACAAAGAAAACAGGAGCATTTTATTGTATTTTAAATGATGAAATGGTAATGCTACATGAGGGAAAGATACTAAAAGCTTTAGTTTGTTTTATTTTGCTGTGCTTTTAAGAGCTACATTATGACAACAACATTATGGGATCGTTTTATTTTTAAGACATGGATTCAACCAAAAATGTCTTATCAAACCTTGTTTCTTTGCTTTTGCTTATCAGTCTTATCCTCCCAGAAAATGGCCAAACAATTTGTAAGACTGAACAGCATTGATCCACAACAACTTTAGATTCACGTATACATTTCTTTTTGTTACGCTTCGCGAAATCTTTTTGGGAGACTATCAGAATTGAAATTGATTATTTCGTTTAAACAATTATCATTTTGCGTTAAATTTAATTGCTTTTAATAAATCCGTTTTAATTTTTAAAAAAGTTATTTTCATCATAATTTCTTTGGAATATACAACAAATTAGATAGTTCGAAACCATCGATATTTTATAACAATGAAACGTACGAAATAATTAAATATAAATATGAAGTTCATAACTTCGACAGAGTTCCCCTTGTTTTCAAATTGTTTTAATCACGAGTACTCCTTTTGGTAAAACAAAATGAATTATTTCGAGATATTTATGTAGTTTCTTTGTGTTTTCATGGAAACTGAAAATAAATTATTGCATAATAAATAAATTGATAATTAATTTGCACTTCATTTCTCATCCCCTGTCCAAAGTATCTCAAAGCATAACAATTTTTCTATGCAAATATCTCAGGTATCTAAAAGTGTTTCTAGAGTATATTTAAAATTATCTGTTAAGTAAAATTATCTACAAATAACAAAGGTATTGACAAAGTGTCAAAAATTCTTTCGTTGGTATTATCCCGATTGTCGAAAAAGTATCTTGCTTTTCTTAATTATCTATGACAAATTTAATGAACAATATGAACTAAAACTTGATTTTATTTGCAAGTAAATAAATACCAGCAGTTAATTGGTGTGACATTCTGTGGTATCTCTCTATAACGCCTTGTGAAAATATCATACTTGGGAGGCTTAGAATAATCAATTATTAATAGATAAGCATACTCCCGTAGTTTTTTAATCCACAGAATTTTCTCTAAAATATGGGTACAAATTATATCTGTCAAAGTCTACTCAGTTGCGATTACCCCTATTGTAATTGAAAGGAACCATTAATCAAGGTTAAAACAGTATTTGTCTGAAGATCATCACTGTATTTAACAGGATAAAAAGATAACAAAGGCAAATGCATTAAAAATTATAACATTACAAAAGATTTTTTAAATTTCGAAAGAGTAATCTAAATCATTTTAAGCATTACTTTACAAGAAAGCAACTGAACGTCCAGGTAATTTTCAGTTGCCTATAAAAACATCGTTAAATTTGTAACTGAAGAATATTTTTGGAATGAAGGGGGTGGAGAATGTGATGAGGGGTACGAACGCTTGCCTCAAAAATACACCACTCGATATGGTATTTATCAATCTGAGTGTATTTATATGATTCTGTGAGTTCTTGAGTACAAAAAATCAACATAAAATGCTGTGTATGGGCAGTTTACTGCAACGCGTTTATGTGTAAGGCCGTGCCCATGTGCACTGGGGTCGCTCATTGAAAGTGTACATTATGTAACTGTAGAATCTGTGCTGTGCCACATTGAAAGTGTACATTATGTAACTGTAGAATCTGTGCTGTGCCACACACGTGAATTGCAGATTCAGCAGTGCCTATGCCAGTCGGCTTTCATTTTTTGCAGTTGTCCACTTAACTTCTACTGTGTGTGATCTTGTTTTTTTTTCAAATATCAGAAATTAGTTTCGTATGATTGAATTCCATAAAAATTTCTTTCAGTTCTTGAAGTTAAAACAATTTGGTAAGTGTTCGTTGAAGAAAGTTTAAGTCCTGTTTGAGGTATGCTTTGGGATCTACTGCGAAACTGCTGTATCCACAGATGTACTGGCAATCATGAAATAAAAATGTGTTTGATGTTTGCTGCTTGTTACGTAGGAGAGCAGTTTCAAGCCACTGTTTATCCACGTCAGTTAATTGTATGTGTTTGTATACACGGAAGTAATTTTAATTGCTTTATGCCAGTGTCATTGTAGGTTCGACTCCTGCAGGGTGCGCGCATAACGACTTTTTATGCGGCGATATCGGGTCCTCCGGTGGTGGCACATGTGCATTATAGTGAATATGACAATTCAGGACCGAGTCTTTTTTGTGTGTGTTTCACAAATACTTCCTTTTTTTTTACAAAAATGCATGTTATAGTGAATATGACAATTCAGGACCGAGTCTTTTTTGTGTGTGTTTCACAAATACCTCCTTTTTTTTTTTACAAAAAATGCATGTTATAGTGAATATGACAATATAGGACCTAGTCTTTTTTTTTACAAGAAATGCATGTTCATGTTAGGGTGAATAGCGGCCGGTAAATGTGTAATCGTGTGACCATTACTGCAAATTGCAATCAATCAATATTCACATATGTCACCATAAAATGCAATTCAAACGCGTTGCATAGTAACTAATTAAATTTCTTTCCGTACGGGATGTTTGGTATAATTGCAATTGGTTCTCCTGAGTTTTCGTGCTACGATGAACTGTTCACAACTGCAATTAAAGAGAACCAATGGGCTGCATCTGCTCCGGTGAGTGATTAAATTGTTACAGCCAATGAAATGTTTTTGGACTGAAATGCAATTTAGAATTCCAGTATAAAAAGCCATGTAAAAGAGGAATACATTCAACTACGTTATCATGGAAGCAGCTATTGGAGACAGTATCGTTGCAGGATTTTTGAATCTGGGTTTGTGGATTACCCAGTCCTTGCATCCCGTGGCTGCACTATCTTCTACCCCGGAAAACGCCAATGGGACCACCTCTGGAAGCAAGTCACAGCGACATTCGGGCGGCTGAACAACAACACGAAGATAGCGGCAATCCATTTGGGAACGAATTATATCAGCAGCTGTCCAACGATCCCAACAAAGGTGTTGATTGGGTGCGTTATTCATTTTTTACGAAGTTCTTACCCAGGAGTTGTAATTTGCAAGGGGCCTGTATATTGTACATATAAGCATGGAAAATCGGAACCAAATTATTTATTCGACCGATTTAACTGAAGAAATTTGGTGTAATAACCTGTCACTAATACGGAAATAAAACACCGTAGTCAAAAGTGCGGCTCACTTCATCCCTGGGCCGTGGTGGGCCATTTTGAGTGGTCCCCACAGCATCAGTATATAAGCCAAATAGTATATTTTCTGCTCTGGAGATTTTGTTCGACCGATTTGAAAACTGTTATTTGGCATAAAGATAGACGCTATAGGTAAGCTACTTTAGCCGTAAAAATTTCGGCGGGTCACTTCACCCCTGGGGTGGCAGGGTGCAAAGCCCGACCCCGGGGCCTGTATATTGTACATATAAGCATGGAAAATCGGAACCAAATTATTTATTCGACCGATTTAACTGAAGAAATTTGGTGTAATAACCTGTCACTAATACGGAAATAAAACACCGTAGTCAAAAGTGCGGCTCACTTCAACCCTTGGCCGTGGTGGGCCATTTTGAGTGGACCCACCCCCATCAGTATATAAGCCAAAATGGTATATTTTCTGCTCTGGAGATTTTATTCGACCGATTTGAAAACTGTTATTGGGCATAAAGATAGACGCTATAGGTAAGCTACTTTAGCCGTAAAAATTTCGGCGGGTCACTTCACCCTTGGGGTGGCAGGGTGCAAAGCCCGACCCCGGGGCCTGTATATTGTACATATAAGCATGGAAAATCGGAACCAAATTATTTATTCGACCGATTTGGCTGAAGATATTTGGTGTAATAACCTGTCACTAATACGGAAATAAAACACCGTAGTCAAAAGTGCGGCTCACTTCAAACCTGGGCCGTGGTGGGCAATTTTGAGTGGTCCCCACCCCCATCAGTATATAAGCGAAAACTGTTGAACTGTTATTTGGCATCTAGCCAAGATAGCTCCAACGCCGTTCCGAGACGCTGTCCAGCGTGCACTAGCACATGCGAACGCCTTGAGAAATGCTCGGCGTTCAAGAAGATGAGCGTGAAGGATAGGGTGCAGGTCCTGCGCAGGATCAGGGGTTGCATGAACTGCTTCCGCCCTAGACACTACGCCAGGGACTGCCGTCAGATCAAGGGTTGCCAGGTACCGGAATGCAACCTGAAGCACCACGCCATGATGCATGAGTGGTCCACACCAGTCACCATATCGGCAACCAGCAGTTCAACGGAACACTTCCTGGGCGTGGTCCCAGTGTCGATAGAGGTTGAGGGAAGGGTACACCACACGTATGCCTTGCTGGACAATGGTTCACAGAAGACCCTCTGCACCACCAAACTTGCCGACAGTCTTCATGTCGCCTCCCGACCGGTGACCTTTCATGTCAACAGCGTCACTGACCAAAGTATGGGATACAAGGGACGAGAGCTGGATATGACACTGAGGCTAGAAGGAGGCGGCGCCATGACCATACAAAGGGTCTGGACGATAAATCATTTGCCGGTGACTGCAGAACACATTGCCACGACCCGTGACCTGAAGTCATGGCCTCACTTAGCAGGGATTAAGGCCCCTACGCGACCCAAGGGAGACATCGGGCTGCTAATCGGGATCGACGTACCCTCAACCCACGTGCCGCTTGACGTGAAAAGAGGTGCTGACGGCGAGCCATATGCGGTCAAGACGCTCCTGGGGTGGTCAGTACGGGGGCCAAAGACCACCGCGCCCACTACAAGGAGGATGGCGGTCGTAGGTTGCACAAGCGTGTGCCGGACCACGGACCTGGAGCTGCGCCGAATGTACGAAGCGGACTTTTCAGAGAAACCGAAGGCCAACGGCGGCGGCTCCATAGAAGACAAACAGGCACTGACGATGATGCAGAATACACTGGCCATGGATGAAAACCACTACCAGCAGGGGCTCCCATGGCGGAAGGAAGATCCTCAACTACCAGACAGTCGCTACCAAGCCGAACAACGACTCCGGGGCCTCAAGAAGCGCTTCATTAGAGACCCGGATTACAAGGAGAAATATGTAGCCACCATGGAGGACTACATCGATCAAGGCCACGCCGAACCCGCTGAAGAAGAAGGGACGACCGGAAAGACATGGTACCTACCTCACCACGGCATCACAAACCCTCACAAGCCGGGAAAGGTTCGGGTAGTCTTTGACGCAGCTGCCAGAAGTGGAGGGGTCTCCTTAAACAGTGCACTCCTCCAAGGACCAGACTTAGTAAACGACCTCGTCGGCGTACTAATGCGGTTTCGACAAGACAAGGTGGCGCTCGCGGCAGACATCAGGCAAATGTTTCACCAGGTGCGCGTTCAGCCGAGTGACAGAGACGCCTTACGATTCTTATGGTGGCCACAAGGTAACACCTCACAGCCAGCGAAGACCTTCAGGATGGCAGTGCATATTTTTGGCGCGACCTCCTCACCCAGCTGCACGGCCTTTGCACTGAGACAAGCTGCAGAAGACCAGCGGGGGGAGTTTCCGGAAGCAGTGACACGCGCCGTCCTGAGGTCATTCTACGTTGACGACTTCCTGAAGTCCGTTGCAACTACCGAAGAAGCCTCGAGACTGGTCGAAGACATGGCCCGACTGCTGCGCAACAGAGGTTTTTCCCTTGAAAAGTGGATGTGTTCTGACCGCCGCGTGATTGAGGGAATTCAGGAACACCTCAGAAGTGGATCTACGCGGAAGTTCACAGCCACCGACCAACTACCACCAGAACGGGCCCTTGGACTGGAGTGGGACCTCGAAGAAGACGTCTTCAGATTTGAGGTTCAACAGCTCGACAAGCCGGTGACTCGACGTGGGATACTGAGTGAGATCAGCTCAATCTTCGATCCGCTAGGCCTCGTGGCCCCAGTCCTGCTACCCGGCCGACAGATGCTCCAGGAACTCTGCCGAGACGACGTAGGATGGGACCAACGCCTCCCTAAGGGCCAGACCGACAGATTTAGACTCTGGGTTGCCAGCCTCGCCGCCATGCAGATATTCAAGATACCCCGCCACTACGCAGTGAACCTGGGGAACGCGGTTACCGATGTCCAACTGCACGTCTTTTCCGACGCCAGTGAGCGAGGGTATGGCGCCTGCGTCTACTTGAGGATGACGGACGTTGATGGCAACACCGCCTGTCAACTAGTGCTCGGAAAGTCACGTGTCGGCCCGATGAAAACGCAGACGCTGCCCCGCTTAGAGTTGACAGCCGCAGTGGTCGGGGCGAGACTGGCCGGCCAGTGCCTGAGGGAACTGGACCATCAAATCACCCGCGTAACCATGTGGACGGACTCGATGATTGTTCTGGGCTACGTCACCAACCGGAGACGGCGCTTCAAGACCTTCGTAGCCAACCGCCTGACGACCATTATTGAGACTACGGAGCCGTAACAGTGGCGCCACGTGGACGGAAAACAGAATCCCGCCGACCTGGCGTCCAGAGGGATCGCCCCTGACGACTCTGCTGTCATGAAGATATGGCTGGAGGGACCGACCTTTCTACAAAGACCGGAGTCGGAATGGCCAACCACGCAATCGGCACCAGAAACCCCCGAAGACGACCCGGAGTTGAAGGCGGAAGTCAACGTTGCAGCAGCCACTACGGACCCAGACCCACTCCAGAGACTGATAGAACGCTACAGCACCCTGAGAAAACTACGCCGTCACGCCGCCTGGTGGCGCCGCTTTGCTGCCGGTAAACGCGGAACTGAACCCTTGACGGCCGAAGAGATCCAGAACGCCGAAGTGGCCTTAGTCCGGGTTGTGCAAAGCCTGAGCTTCCCGGAGGAGTATCGAAGCCTGGAGTCCGGGGACAAGATAAAGAAGGGAAGCAAGTTAGCCTCGCTCGACCCGCGACTAGAAGACGAAATTTTAGTGGTGGGAGGGCGGCTACAACACAGCCCACTGCCCGAGAGCGCCAAGCACCCTCGTATCATGCCGGAAAAGCACCATCTGACGTCACTGATCATTCGCGACGCCCACGAGTGCCAACACCATTCGGGTACCAATCACGTGCTTGCCACCGTTCGGCAGAGGTACTGGGTGATCCATGGACGCGCCGCCGTAAAACGTCAGCTGAAGCAGTGCCTAATGTGTCGACGTCTCTTCGGCTCCCGCGAAACCCAGCAAATGGCCCCACTGGTGGAAGAGAGATTGAACCCGGTTGATCCCCCCTTCACCTATGTGGGGGTCGATTATTTTGGGCCGATCCTTGTAAAATGCCGCCGATCGACCGTGAAACGATGGGGATGCCTGTTCACGTGCCTTGCCTCAAGAGCCATCCACATTGAGGTAGTCCATAGTCTGAATGCCGCGAGCTTCATTTCCGCGCTGCACCGCTTCTGCAGCCGCCGAGGCCGTCCCAAGGTGGTGTACAGCGACAATGGGACAAATTTTGTGGGTGCCGAGAAGGAACTGAGGGCAGAGCTGGAATCGTGGGCAGACGACATCGGGACCCGAACCGCCGACTACGGGATCGACTGGCGCTTCAACCCACCTCACGCTAGCCACCGTGGAGGCGCCACAGAACGGATGATCAGGAGCGTCAGGAAGATCCTGCTTGCCATAACCCGCGACCAGCCGCTCACGGACGAGATGCTCCTGACAACACTCGCCGAGGCCGAGCGGGTCGTGAACGACCGACCACTCACCTACTCAGGAGACGACCCTAACGACCCGGAAGTTCTCACACCGGCAAAGCTGGTTCTGCTGCGCTCAAATGGCTCCCGACCTATGGGGAAATTTACCGAGGACGACAACTTCACGCGTCGTTGGTGGCGCCGCGCGCAGCATTTGGCCAATGTTTTCTGGAAGCGCTGGCTGAAAGAATACGTGCAGACACTGCAGGAAAGGCCGTGCTGGAGGACAGCTCGTGAGAATCTGCGCCCCGGAGATGTTGTCCTCATCCGTGATACCAACACACCCAGAGGACAGTGGCCGATCGGACTGGTGCTAGAAGTAGAGCCAAGTCGCGACGGGCTGGTTCGGGCCGTCAAGCTACGCAGCCGAGAAAAACAGGTTCGACGACCAGTAACGGAACTGGTGAACCTCGAAGACCGAACGAGGCCGGCCGAAGAAACAGAGTGATGACTTCAGTTCCAGCCGCAGAGGGGTCCCCTTCATTGCGTGCACTGCTCTGCGACTCATGGAATGGTGAACTTGGAGGTTCCACCCGGAGTGTTCTGGAAGCTTCGCTCCAGCGGGGGGAGTGTTAGGTCCACCAAGTTCCATGTCACGAACTTTCGTTCCGTAAATGTTTTTGGACGGTTTTAATATATGTACCGTAGTTTTTGGGTTTCAACTTTGTTATCGAAATATGTCGAGTTTGGTATCGTTGTGTTCATCAAAATATGCTCTTTACAATGTGTCTTTTTAAAATTGCTTTAAAATTTTATTTCGGGTTATAAATTAAGTTTTAATAATTTCCTGAATTTTTAAATTCGAAAGTTAATTGCATTCGTGTTATTGGGGTTAACACTTGCCCCTAATTGCAATTAGTGTCAACGGCGCACCACATCTTCAGTGTTAGGATCATGTTCGCCTGCTCGCTAATCCTGACATCGCTTACTCGCTCAGCCCCTTAATTGGAGTTAGTGCCAGCGCCGCGCGGCATCTCCGCTGTTAGGATTAATTTAGCCTGCCCGCTAATCCCAGCAGCGTTTACTCAGTCAGGGCGGGTGGTATGCCTTACTCGTTAGCCTTACCCAATCACGCGCCAGAACCAAATTACTCCGGTGAATCCAAAAGCGTATATAAGCGGCGTTTTTTGGTGTAAAAATCAGTACAACTTGAAATCATAAGAATTACTGCTCTACGACTCATCAGCAACGGAATCGACTTGTGAACTTCACAGCGGATAACAACAATAGCGGAATATTGTTAAGTTATTGTGAAAAATAGCAAGAATTCAAGTGGAAACTGTCAATTTCATAGGGATCTAAGAAATAGTTAACAGTATTTCAGGCTTGTAGATTGGAAGACCGCAATATCTGGTATGTTTTGTCGTGTTATAAATAGGCATTAAGGTTAAATTGTGCCATTTTAGTGGGCTTCTTGTGTTGATTTCAGTCAGAAAAAACCTTTTTGATTTGAGTATCGGAACGTCTATACGGCTTCACCGTTATATGAGTGTTTGCATTATATTTTCGCATGTTTCTTAATTGTTGTTTATTCTCTGTTATGACGCAGAGAATCAGTGTCCAGTGTACAGTGTCCGGAGTACAGTGTCCGGAGTCAACGTCCAACGCGGAATAAAACTTGCACTGCATTACTCAATTGCTAGTCTTTCTTATTTGAACGTAATAAATTAGAGCCGAATAAATTCGCGTGGTTTCGAGTACACACATGAGTCCAACGGTGGACTCGACAATGTATTCAATTTTGCTAAGTGAATTTCGATGTATTCAATTGTCCAATGGAAACGATTATACACAAGGTAAAGGTAAAGGATTTATTTACAATAGTGAAGTACAGGTTTCACATGGAGGCGGTCTAAAGTTCAAGCGTTCACGGCAAATGAGTACAGAACAAAATGTGGCCTTAGTAAGTAAAATCAATGAAGTTGTGTCTTCTCGTTTTTGGGAATGTATGTCCTGGAGGAGCGACAATAGTCCATGGTCGAAGATCTTGCAAGAGCTGGGGTGGTCATGTAATGATCTCAATAAACAAAAGGTGTGGTCTGCATTTAAACGACTAGAGCGGTCTGGTGAACTGATTAAAACTGAAGACGGCTGTTATGTATCAGAGGCAAATGTGTGTAATGGGGTTGCAAACAATGAAAAGTTAGATACTTTAAAGACAAATGTAGGTAGTGCGATTGTAAACAATGAAATCTTGGCTAGCAGTTGTAATGTCGTAAAACCTGCTTCGTCAGATCTAGGTTCACTAGGGGACAGTCAGCTGTGCGACGGTGCTCATACGGTATGCGAATTTAAAACTACTATTTCTACCAAGCGGAAGCTGGCCTGTAAATCACTAACAAAAGACGCAACAAACCCAAAAAAGTGCAGAAAATGGAACAGAAGACACCTGTTGAGATAGGAAACTTTGAAACCTTAACACCGAGAAAAGATGTAAGTGCATCTAAAAGTTATCTTAACGTTTCACCTATCGAATTCGCCAACGAGGAAGCCATTCAAAGCACACCAGAACTAAAATCGGACGATGTAAGTAAAGAGCAATGTAAGTCTGCAAGTGGAAAGTTAGGTGTTGTTGTTGATGTTACAATGAAACCGAAACGTATGCCTTGTGAAAACGTAAATAACTTGCTTGACAGGAGACCAAAACGCCGAAGACGTAAAAAACAATCGTCTATTTGGGTAGTTGAGCCCAACGATAACGATTGTGTTAAACCTGCACCAAAAGCATCAGCGCCGCAGTTCGTTTCCTATTGCATTTGTAGGGGGGTTCTCGGGAACCAATGATCCAATGTGAGTCTTGTGAAGAATGGTATCACTGGGAGTGTGTGAAAATCCCGAAAAATTTGTACATTCCAAAGAAGGCTTCAGAATCATCGTTTCATTGTGGAATTGGTAGTTGTAATGCTGGAAATGGGTATTTAAAAATTCGTGATCACATTGTTTTGGAATATTGTACTGCAGAGCAAAAAGTTCTTAAAAGCAAAACAGTTGAAATTCCCACCGTTACCAATAACTTTTGTGAACCCGATTTTTTGCCGCGAAGTCCAGAATCATCATTTACTGAAAGAGCGATGTTACCTGAACTGAAAAAGGAATCGCCCTCAAAATTGACAGAAAAAATATCCGGAAGTCTTTCGAAAATAAATATTCCTATTCAAAACCAAGCTACTAAGGCTAAGAGAATTCGGAGAAAAAAACTTACATTGTTAGAACAACTGAATAACATTTGTGAAGGTGAAAAATTGGAAATTGTTGAAATAGATCCATTTATTGGAAAAGGTGTTCGAACCAAAGCCGATGTTGCGAACGGGGAGGTTTTGCTTGAGTATAAAGGAGAAATTATTCCTTTAGAATTTGCAAATACCTTAGAAAACCCAACTCGAGTAATGTTTTTGAAAGATTGTGCTATTGATGCCACTGATACCGAATGTTTTGGAAAGTATATTAATCATGGTCGTGGGGAGAAACAGGGTGAAAATGTTATATTAAAACTTTTACGGGATGAAGGTGTACCAAGAGTTGCAATGATAGCCGCCAAAAACATTTCGTCAAATACTGAATTGAAATATGATTATGGTGACAGAAGATCTGAAGTACTGAAGCAGAATAACTGGCTGTACAGAAATCCCCCTCAATCAAAAGCAGGTAAGAAACAAGAAAATCCCGCATTAAGTCAAAATACTGTAAAGAATGATAATATTGATATAAATGAGGGAATTCCTATAGAAACATGTCCAGAAAGTTGTCCCGAAAGCAATTGTTGTCCAGAAACCAATCCAATAGACACTATTTGTCCCGAAAATAATTTTTCACTCGAAATAAATTCTATAGACGCTGTTTGTTTTCCCAAATCGAAAGCTATAGAAACTGTTTATTGTCCCGAAACCTATTGTTGTCCCGAAGGAAATCCCATGGAAGCTGTTTGTTGTCCTGAAACCAATAATCCCAGAAAAAACTGTGCAGCCGAATGGCGAAGCAAATTCTGAGTTAATTAGAACAATTCAGCCTGATATTGACTTCCCAGGGAGCAAATTACTTTCCTCCGAAGCACCTCATTCAGAATCTGATTTGTTTATTGATGCGGAAACCGAAAGAGTTTTAGGTCCTTTTACAAAGCATGTTGTTGAAGAAATTCTAGTTACTACAATACCTGATGAATTTGTTTTAGGTGATGTAGAGCCCTCAAAATATGAATTTCCTATAGAAAATAAAAAATGGACCTCAATATACAATCAGCGAAAGGGCCACTCTTTACCCCGGAATGAATGGCAACATCTTTTTATAGAAGGTTTAAAAGTACATAATAAAAAATGTGTCTTCAAGTTTCTGCTTCATAAGTTATCAATAGCTAGTCAGCGAAAAACCCGTGCTCCAATTTTTAATGCAAGAGCCGTTTGTAGTTTTAAGGACTGTCCTGTGGTCGTTACTTTAAAAATGTTGGATCATCAGGTGGTACAAGTTGAGTATAAGAATAGCAATATAAAACACCATATTACTGAAAATCGTGCGCGACCGATAGTTGGATCTGAAAGGAGACAACTACGAGAACTATTTTTGGCTGGAAAAAAACCGATGAAACATTTTAATGAAAAAATTAATGAAAAGACTGGATCTGAAATTGTTGCTGGAAATAGGGATGGTATTGGTGGCTCCTTAAATACTTTTCAAAAAATTTCTAGTGAAAGCAGACAGAAACACAGACTTTTACCTGATACCTTTCAAAGTTTAGTGGAACTGAAAAAAGAATAAGATTTTAAAGATAGCAAGCAACAAACCTATTCAAGGTTTTGTCCAAGGAATAAGTTTATTCTCCCGATACGTTTTTCTATGGTCTTATTCCAGCATTGTGATATGGCATGAGCTATGTAAAAGAGACGCCGCCTTTATGGATGCTACAGGCAGCGTTATTAGAAAAAGTGAAGATGGAAAAAGTTTTTTGTATAATGAAATATCTTTTAGGAATCCGATTCCCAAAAAAAGTCAATCCCAATTGCTGCAGTGGTAAGTGATTCGCAATCTTGGTCAACCATAGAACATTTCTTAACCGCATTCAAGACAGCGGAGCAAAAAGTCTTTGGCTATAATAAATTATCTCTTCCGATTCAAATTAATATAGATTGGGCTATGGCAAGCATCAAAGCAATATTGCATAGTTTAACTAAAGAAGATCTTTTCGGGTACGTTAACAGGGCATGGGAAATTGTGACCGGAAACGCGAAGGAAGAGGATTTTCAAAAAACTTTCATTAGGGTTTGCCTAAGCCATTTCATGCATCGTATTGCCAAAAAATGTATGAAAGTTTACGGTAAGAAAAGTTCTCAATTTGGAATGCGAGTTGTTGCTTTATTAGCAAATTGTAAAACTTTAGCTGAAGCAACAGAAATGGTGTTCGATGCAGGTATAGTTACTTGCAGTAAGTATGCAACTGCGACTTGTCACGAAGCAAGTGCACGCTTAGTTAATAAAATAAACAGTTACTCCACAGACGTGTTTAGCATGGACGAGTTAGATAAATACAGTACCGACGATTGCGCTTCACCAACAAAACTAGCTTTTGGTTTTTACGAAGAAGGAGAAGTAATGTCAAGATTGCCTAATTCTAAGTTTGATATTTGGGCTAAATCGATTATGGCATCTGTACAAAAAACAGTACAAGAAAATGAGCTTGGTAAAAGTGTTCAGAACGTTTCGCTAAATAATAGGTATAAGCCCGAATTTATGACAATTTTGGCCAAACAATATTTAATCTGCATTCCAATATGGGGCGATTTACTTCTTGGGGATTTAAAAAGGCATTCTGATAACTATTTGGAAATGGCTCTTCCCTTAGACGCCCTACCTTATAACGGCATGTACTGTTCCGCCCATGCACCTTAAAAATTAACATCGATAGCTAAAGCTCGATTTAATGTAGTAAAGCGTGTCGATTTAAACGGGTAGTCGCAGTTGCGTTTGGATGACTTTGTCGGTACGATGTGTGAAAGCTGGCAGGCGATACATAAAACAATTGGTGAGGCAGCTTTGAAAACAGACAAATTACGCTCTGAAACAGTTCGAAAAGATACAGTTTCTAAGCCCAGATTAGAGTTAAAAGAAGAGTGGGATAAACGTAAACCATAACCTACTCAGTTAAAAAAAGTAAAGGTAAATTTCAACAGCCGCCAAAACCTCTATCCTGTTTTTGAAACATCAAAAAAGCCAGCCACGATTAAAGTCAAGTCGAATGAGTGTTTGCAAAACCAAAAGCAAAAGGTAAGCTCCAACCGTGCAACACAAAAAATAGATCTCAATCCAAATCATGAAAAAAAAACCCGGAAAATTCGAAAGCGAATTCCTCTAGAAAACCAATTTTTGAAGAGTCAATTCTAGACACATTTTGTAAAATTCCGAATTTGCAAAATAATTGTTGGTTTAATGCCATAACGCAAGCTTTGATTCAAACTGATATGGTAACCAGTATTTTTTGTAACATAAACTATCGTAATCTGTCCCGACCAATGAGAAAGTTGTTACAAATTTGGTTTTTTTCTTAAAACTAATAACAGAGATGTTTTACCAGATAATTTGCTTTTTGAACTCTTTGCATGCCGTTCCAAATCGTGGGAGACTTTACCCGAGATTTTTTACCGATGGCTCTCAAAATGACCCTCACGAATTTTATTTTCGTGTTGTGGGACCTTTGATAAGGGAAATAGGTTATTTCACCTCTGCTGAAAGGTCAATGACGTGTGATAGTTGTGGTAATACAACAGTTACAAAAGTTCCTGAACATTTCATCGAATTGGCACCAGTTGGAAATAATTCGTCTATACAAACTCTTCTTGATTTTCACCGTGGTGACGAAAAAGGTACTGCAATGTGTCAATGTTGTAAAAGCCCATCAAATGTCACGTTTAAAACCAAATTCACAAAAATCCAAAATACTATCTTGATAACAGTAAGAAGAATTATTCAGGAAAATGGCAAACCAGTTAAAGACTCGAGGCCAATTGCGATTGAAGTGTATATAAATTTCAATGAAAAACATGGGTTTGAAAATACTACTTACGGGCTGAAATCTATTGTTTTGCATTCTGGGTGCTCAAATAGCGGGCATTATACGGCCGCTGTTATAACCAGAGCTGCTGGTGAAGTTTCCATTTCCTATCTGAACGATCTAGACGAGCCGTACTGTGAATTGCTAAACGGCAATTTTGATATTTCGTTACAAAAAGGAGCATATCTTTTAATTTACGAAAAATGTGATCACATTCTTTCCATTCCAAATTACGTCATTCCTCTTCTGCAAGCTTTTTCAAATAGTAAATCAGATGCTCAATTAAAGATGCAGGATAATGTAGAATTCATTGAAAATGTCGATGTAGAAATAGGGAATATACGCCAAATAGAAATTGTAAAGGGTCTTAAAGCTTCAAAAACAAAGCACGATTTTGAAATTTTGTCTCAAAAAGTTCATTCGGGATTGTTTGCAAAATTTGGTAGCTCATTGGCCATTGATCTTTATAGCTATATGTCCAATCTATTGGAATTTTTGGCTGAGGTAAAGAGACCCGAGCCTGATAGACCTCAAAACACACTTTTTGGTATGCATTCTTGGAACGGTTTGGCGTGCTGTTGTGAAAGGACCTTTGAATGGGGAAAGGTAATACAAAGCCTAAAAATCACGGTTCTTACGCAAAATTCTATTATAGACGCCATCGAAAGTGAATTAGTTTTAACTAGGCTCTGTTTAAGGTGCGATTATTGCAAAAAGCAGATGGGTATAAATTACCCTTATATTAGAGTGGTACAAAACAGTCTTTTGATTAATGTCACTGGGAAGTTAACTTTGGGATCCATCAAAAACATTTTTGATATTAGTAAATTGATAGAGGACAGCTATCCTCAAACCACTGATATTTTTGAAGTTGGTTCCATTTTGTTTCAATCTGATAAGTTTTCTCAGGCTCTAGTCAAGAGGTCGCGCGACTCATCAGCAGAGGTTTTTTTATGAAGAAATTGATCTCTCAGGTAACAAAAAGCATGTAACTCGTGAAGTTCTTGATAATTACATCAGTGATTGTCACTCCACCATTGTAATCCTAGATAGATTTAGCTGCTCGGTCAGGAACAAGATCTACCCCGCTCAAAATGTTTAACAATAATTTCGGTGGATTTTTTTGTAAAATTGGCGGTTATCAGGTGCACGAAGGAATTTTGAGGGATATTCTTAACTTCAACAAGTGGTTTACGTCTGATTCTCTCAGTATATACTTTGAATTATTATCACATTCCTCTCCGAAGAAAGCCTTAGCGGCTCCTGCTGGATGGTTCAATCAAGTATTCTTTTTTAACAGTGATCCGAGTCAACCAC
This sequence comes from Protula sp. h YS-2021, assembly GCA_949752745.1. Lineage (NCBI taxonomy): Eukaryota > Metazoa > Annelida > Polychaeta > Sabellida > Serpulidae > Protula > Protula sp. h YS-2021. Next base: position 58,421,327 of record OX457028.1, read on the forward strand.
AATTCTACAAATTTCAATCGTTTTCTCCAAAATCCCTTTTTGATTTTAGAACTATATATTTTCCAGTTAACATCAACAACATGCATTGGATCCTTCTTGTGGTGCACGTTGGAGAGAAAGTTATAACTGTGTGTGATTCGGCAGGCTCGCGACACGATAATATTCTTAGTTGTTTGATCCAATATATGTATATATGTGTCAAGCAAGCCTCATTCAAAATGCCAAGCCCGAAAATTCAAAAATGTGGAAAGTGAGGTACTTCAGTGAGAGACAGGATTTTCTCCCACAGACAGACACTGTAAGCTGTGGCCCTTTTATTTGTTTTATGGCAAAATGCTTAGCCTATGAGATGAAATTAAATTTTGTTCCCCATCTGGCAAGACAGACTATAGCGTTTGAAATATTTAGTGGTAAGATATATAACGACAAGTTCTTTATATTTTAAATACTTTCTGCGTTCTTTAGTAAAATTCGCGTTGTTATTTATTTTTTACTATATTCTGATTGCCGTTGATGAATTTTTGCTTAGATGTTCAATAAAACTATTTTTGAAACTTTGCTATTCGTTTCTTTTCACCAATCTATGACCAACAAAATAAACACGCAAACAGGTAAGATATGTAGCGATAAGATGTTTTTATTGTAAATACTTTTTGAGTTCTTCAGTAGAATTCGCGTTATTTATTTTATTTATTTAAGAAAATAAACACGCATGGGTATTATTCTTTATTTCTTCACAATTTTATATTTATTATAGACATCACACAGACTTTGCAAATCACAAAAATGTTAACATATTCACAATTGCTCATTTAAATAATTCGTCAGTCTATCAACTAGAAAATAAATACATATGGTAAAAACTTTTTTATATTAACATTATTCGATTTTACTATAAACATTCGATTTTTACCATAATCATTTTTGCTATAAACATTTCTTTTTTATTTTAACCATAATTTATATTTACTGTAACAAATACATAACCACGTCATAATAAACTAATAAAATTATTTTATCTCCACATAATCATTTCTTAGCAATAAATTATTAACACTATTTATGTCTCATTTGGTCTATACATCATTTGAATGGCATGGTACCGCCATGGAATGGTTGCTGCTATTCTTGCCGATTGGTGCATGAGGACCAGTCTAACCTAAGAACAACATCAGAACAATATTACTACCTGCTTGATACATAGTGTTTATATTTACGAATTAAGACTTCCGGGAATTATTTTCGAAATTCTTATTTTCTGATGGGCCTTATTTTCTGATAGCTATTTTATGATAGCTTCAGCTTAGTGCTCTGACGTCATATTACGGAAGTAAATAAAGTGGCAATTACCCAATGGTTCTACGAGATATAAGTACGGAGCCCGATATTTTTTTATGCTTCGTGCCGATCTCCCGTCACGCCATGGCACCGCTGTTATGAAACAGATGACCTCTGAGAGATCTGTCTGTTGTGTATAAACAGTCTGTCTGTTGTGTATTGGCTTTTTAAAAAAGTAGTAGATTAAAAGAAAGCATTGTATAAAATCATCCAGACGTTTGATCCGAAAAATGTTTTACAGTAGATTTGCTTTTCGTTACAATCTCGTTCAATAAATACTGTTATAGTAATTTTCCTTTTCCAAGAAGTCCTACGATTGGTAAAACGGCTACTTCTAGAGCGATAAGTGCTTGGATTCTTCAGAAGTATAACGACATATCTGAAGAAAGTTTTACTAAGTTTTTGTCAGTTTACTGTATTATTCCAAACAGGTTTTTTTGTACTGATTCAGTTATTATTACGCTAAGTAGTGTGCATTTAAAATTGTCTCAAAATGACAAGAATTTGTGCTTTGATTTTGTTTGTCATTGAAAATTTTCAGTTTGAGGGCTAAGTTAACTAGACTATTGCAGAGTACTGCTTTTAGGCATCAAAGTGCTATTTTTGGGAGTAATTTTCTATTCCTAAAGTTCTGAGGAAAATACTTACATTTTGTACATTACCAGTCATTAGATAGGAAAGAGGACTTTTGGCCGGTTCGACCAGAAGTCCCATGGGATTTCTGGGAGGTCAGGAATCCCATGGCATTTCTGGACGGACCGGCCAAAAGTCTCATTAATCATTGATTCGTCCAGAAGCCAAATGAGATATTTAGCCGGTCTAGAAGTTCGATATCACATCTTTTCATTTTCGCCAACACTTTATTTTAGGATTGAAACTTCTGGCCGGTCTAGTTTTAATAACGATACCGGATGGTCTATTTCTAGACCGTTTTTATTTTTTGTTTGTTATTTTATTTATTTATTTATTTATTTTTTGCTTTAAGTTTTTTATTGATGACGTCAATTACCAGCAAAACAATGAAGTAGTAACATAAAAAAGGAACATCTCAAATGAAAAAGTGAAAAATGAATGATGACATGCAGTGCTGCCAAACTTACATGAATCTGATAGAGACATATACGTGAAAAAAGATTATCTTTCGTAAAGAACTTATTCCTTGCCGCGTTGTCTTCGATGTCTTCAACAGTGCTGAACAGTATGCTGATCATACATATGATGATACTTGTGCAGCAGATATGCAAACACACGTAAAAAAGATTAGCTGACGAGTCAGATCAACTTCCTGCAAAGAAACAAAAGAAGAAACCTACAAAGAAGGATGTAATGCAAGTGGGTAAAGGTAGAAGAACAAGCTTTGGTGGACATGCACATCAAGAAGTGTTTGAACCTGAAAAGGAATCCGACTTGCTGCTGGAAAGGCGACAGCAAGAAAATTGCAGCACACCGCATTTGAAAGAACGATTAGACAATGGAATAAAATGGTACATTGTCGTTTTAGCTCGGTTCAAGCAAATAACAACAAATGAAGAGTTTGATCAGCATGAACGTCAAGTATGGACGGGTGATGGATAAGATTCTCCAAATTGAAGTCCATACAGCGACATTAGAACCCTTGTAAGTTTCCAGCTACATTGAGTTGTCAAAGAAGATAAAGAATGCTAAGGGTGTTATCAACATCATGAACAGAGACAACACATGTTTCCTATTGCCTATATTGCCTTATCTACATCCGATGAATAATCACGTAAATCAGTAATACAAGTATTCGCCGTTTGAACATGAGCTGAATGTAGAAGATATAACATTTCCAACGTCAATTCATCAAATTCCTAAATTTGAAAAGAAGAACAACATTGCCATCAATATTTTTCGTTGTGAAAATGAAGTCGTGGTACCCATCCACATAAGTCGACTGAGTCAACATGAGAGCAATACTGAAATCAACTTACTGCTCATCAGTGAAAATGCGAAGAGACATTATTGCCTGATTAAGAACTTTAGTCGACCTATGAAGTATTGTACAAAACGTGACAAAAAGATCCAACTGTGTGCATGAGTTTATGCGACAAGACCTTTTGGACAAACACCGTGAAGCTTCTGGGACGCACTCAGCATAGCGATGTCATTTCCAGCGCATACCATCATTCGGTTCAAGGTAAACAATAAAAGGCACCCTTTTTTATTTATGATGACTCTTTGAATGCTGTATAGGGAAATGTGACACATAGGACAAGCATCAACAACACAAGGCCAACAGTTTTGCTTATGTCGGCGTCAGTGGATATCAGAAGCGTGATCCTGTGTTTTACTGTATAAAAAATGCTGTCCAGAAATTTCTACAGTATATGTTGCATGAACAGGATTACATTGTGAATCGACTGAGCAATTCAAAACCATTGAAATGACTGCTGAGGATAAGAAACAGTTTATTGAAGCTACCCATTTTTACATTTGCCATGAGTTGGTTGAAGTGGAGCGGGGACGAGAACATGATCACATCAACAGAAAATACTGTGGATCAGCTCATAGTGAATGCAACCTATAGTTTCGCTTGAGAATGGATCAGAAAGGAATGTGGAATTCATTCGTCATCCCTGTCTTATTGCACAACATACGAGGATATGACAGTCATCTTCTTATGGGAGTACAGGAAAATTAAAAAACTTGAAGCTGTCAATCATTCCCAACACTGTGGAAAAGTACATTGCGATTACCATGGAAAATGTAAAATTCATCGACTCCTACCAATTCATGGGAGCATCCTTAAAACGTTAGTAGCCAACTTAGCGGCTGAAGGCGTGACAGTCAGCAGCAAGAGTTACTTTTGAGAAAAGTAGTAAATCCTTAGGACTATGTTGATAAATCCTCCAAGTTTACAGAAACGAAGCTTCCGCCACAAGAAGACTTTTAAAATCAACAGACTTAAGAAGCAAGTGACGTCAGTGGATCACATGCTTCAGCAGACTAATGCGTATAAATGCTGCGACACTCAGCAAAAAAGTGATCACTTGTCGTCATGAACTCAAACGGGCAACTATCTCTGAATCACTTGGGTAATGTGACGATCTGTTATTGTGGAACTTTCATTATCCTATCTACTGAAGATCGATGAAGAATTATTTTTAATCTTTACCAATGCCAGGATTTCATGTACAAGTGTCAGAAGATGGACGCTGTGACGGTGGACGCTGTGCAGTTTCAGCAGTGTGGTGAGTCTACCGAACGCTATGATTTCATCAGCTCAGTGCAGAACATTGGAGTGAGGTGCACGATGCATGGCGAGAACTTGAAACTTAGCTTTGAATCAAATGGGCATGTACAATTGATACGTGGTTCAATTATATTGATTATCACTATCACTAAAACTTACCTACATCCGAAAAAAGAACTTAACTATAAATTTAAAAATTAAACAAGTTTAACAGAACAATGGTTTATAATGTCTATAGACAAAGTCTTTGACTACAAAATCTCCATCCCTTCTTTGTAATATATCTATAATGTCAAACATGTTACAATCTCGAGCTCTATGCAATATATAATAGACACAATAAAAGTCACAAGTACTACAAAGGAGCTGTTGCAATGGTATTGAATTATACACATACTCATTATTTAAAAACTTTCTAAACGACTATCTATAGGTGCAAGTCCATAAGAGTCAAAGTATTCCACAATTTTGTCAAAGTACAAGGCAACCCAATGTTCACCAAGTTCATCATGGTTGTCTGTGTTCATGACATAGGCCCCTTGCTGTAATGCTGGCAATTGATCCATAGGAAACACTCCGTAGAATAAGTCTTTTGTCATGGCATCAAACGTCAGTATGGTATCTATCTGCTTCGTGTCCATGACTGATAATCAAACTGAATACTGCAGTTCATGCTTATTTCAATGATGTTTTCAAATTCAGCACAGACTATGACATTCACTGTATTTTGCAAGGCATTGGCAAAATTCATCTCTAGCCGCAGGTTTCCTTGCTTGATAAGGTCGCAATGATCATCACCATCATAATCAGGTGTTAAGTCGAAAGAAAATAAAGCAAAACCTCTAGGCCAATTTTATGATGGAGATTTTCTCAACATTCAATTTATCAAAAGATTTGTCAGGAGTTTCAAAAGGGTCAAAATATTTTCCCTCATTATTGTTAAGCTTGAGAGGATTTGATAGGACTAATTCACCATCAGTGTAAAGTTGCATGCCGTTAAGATTAAAATGTTCAAAGCTGTATGGATTTCATGTTACTGTTCCAGCAAAATTTTCATTATGAACCATTCCAATTACAATACCAAAAAGATGTTACAAAGGATTGAAAACCAACGGGAATGGCTAAAATTTTGCATTCGTCTCGGGTAATAGGAAACTTGGCAGGAGTTTTCATCAATTCATCTGTATGCCCTACTTGAATTCCTGGACTAGCTGTCACTTTGTGTATGATTAAAATCACATCCCTCATTTCTACCTGAAAGGTATCACTTGCGCCATTAATAAATATTCATCTTTTTGCCTATGCAAAGGCAATGTCATGTTCATGCAATTTGGAAGATAACGATGCTACTCAAACAAGTGCACGCTTAAAGGATAAACTTACGGCTTAGACGCGTATGCAAATGACGATTATGTAGTCCATTATTTCCTGCCTCGGGTATTTCGCCATCCTCAGTATTTGCATGAAAACCCGTTATAAACCTTTTATGGTTGGATAATTTCATCGCATGAGAATTCATAGATCAAGCAGTATCATTATAGATGAGATGCATGGAGCGCTCAAAACTGACTTTCTTCCGAATCATGAATGAGGTAAGAAATGATGCTAGTATAAGCATGGGAATTGTTAATGTCCGAAATCACTCAATCATTAAGAGATAATTCAATTTTGGACCGTAAGCCATTAAACAAATAACTGATGGATACTGCACTACATCTACACTGCACACTGTTCCATCACGCTGTACAATGCTACATACAATATGAAGTCTACTATTCTTTAAATCTAAATATTCTTCTGTACTAACAGGAATATAAAATTGTATTGGGGCACCATCTTTAATTGCGGTCAGTGGTTGATAGAATACATTGTAACTTTTTCTACAACAGTTTGCGTTAGGGTATGTGAAACCCTTCCAATGGAGAAAGAGTACACTCACAAGAAAGATCATGGATTATTGACATTTTTTTCTATTGCCTAAATATATTTTTTGATGTTGCTCCTTTCACTTTCTTTCGCCTTGTAGCAACTTTCGTTGGTGTACTTCGTTTATCAATTGCACCAACAACTTCTTGAGCCCCATGATCAGTCAAGTCCTTAACCACATTCTTTTCAAGAAGTGGTGCAACAATTTCAGCTCCTGCCTTAATGAGTGGAATAGCTTTACGAACCAATGCCCCCAAGAACGAACCAATGCAATCCCCATATTGTAAGCGCACACCTATGAATTCTGGCAAATCCCTACACACTTGATGAAGGAAATTGTTGCGGTATGCAGATGGATTGTATCTATATGATTTCATATTTTTTTTCTAAAATGAAGTTTACAAATCACTTTTCCAGTTTGAAATGAAACATTATGATCTGTGTCATCCTTAATATTCATTTATATCATGTTAAATTCTGATTTTTTAACATGTACGTAATGGAGTTCTTTATAAGTTTTCATAATAGTATCACCATCATTACCTTCAATGGGAACAGAACCTAGTAAAGGAACACAATGTTCTCCAACTACTCGTGGCTCGCAAATACTGTAGTACACATAAAGTGTATAAAATCCAGGTTTCACATTTGCTTAATGTTCAGCAGGACCAGATTTTTCATACCATTGATCTGGTATAAATCCTAAAATCTCAGCTAACCCAGTAGAGAAGACCATGTCATAATCATTTCTCAAAATAAGAGAAACTCTCCGTCCAATGTTATAATACTTCAATCGAATAGAGTTTGTATTTTAGGTATAGATCTATAGTAACCATGTAGAAATCTATCATGTAATGATGACCGATAATCAACGGTTTGGTCTATTCCTTGTCTTACTGTCGTCCATCTGTGTGGTTATTGAATTTTAGCTAAGGTCACTTCATATTTTCCTTTGCAATATAATGTACTAGCAAGCGAATGTGATAACTAGAGGCTTTATTAGTAGGATTATAGTTCATGCTAGCATTACCAGGTAAAGAAATGTAAAACTTTTCTACTCCATGATCACTAAATCGTGTTGACGGATCATATGCACGTTTATTGACTGGATGCACCTTATTTTTACAGGAATATGAGTTGTAGTTTCATTTTCCTGCCAACCACTCTTTAAGCGATGTTAAAATTTTTCCCACCCTTCTAGAAACTCCATTTGCTGACGTTGTTTCATTTCTTTTGTAATATCTTCGAGTGGTCATTTTGCCAAAAACAGTTTTTTGGAATATTAGCGTCTGCAATTTCCTGAATAAACTGTTTCCAACATCGTGATGGTACTTGTCGTTCTTTTCTTCCCGAAGCAACCAATGCTTCTTTCAGTAAATCAATAATGTTGGAATTTTCAATAACATCTCCAGTTTTTAACATAAGTTCATTCTTATCTGTCCATCTCGTACCATATTTCCTAAATTCTACCGGAAGTTGTGTTACTTTAACATGATATATAAGTTGAAAATGTTTTAGAAATGTTAAATGTTGTGACTTTTCCGAGTTTTCTGCAGGAGCTACAGCAACTGCAACAGCTGCAGCAATAGATTTCGTTGCTGTGATTGAATTATGACCACGAACTTGAGAATTGCCATTGCAGTTTCACGATTTCGTTTCTTTTTAAAAGTTTATTAACTTTAGCTTTAATACCATCATATGAAGATTGACTTGATAATAATTTTCTATATTCTGATTCAGGAATAAAGACCATTTCAATGCATGCTTCATTTTTTAAATAACAATTGAGATAAAAATGGAAGCACAATTCCTGCAATGATTCCAATAAATCCACCTTTCTGATTAATCAACTTCTTTTTACGCTTGGGGGAAATTTTCTAATCAGCCAGATGTCGAATGATGTGTTGTTCACGCTTTAATTTTTTTGATACATATGTGGTTTCAATGGTAAGTGCCCATACAATATATTCAAACATATTTCAAACAAAGAGACCAGTTTATCTTTTGTGTCTTGTTTTCAATCAGGATTTACATCGTTTAGTACTGCTACCTGCTAATAAATGAAGAAATGATTGATTCGCTTAAATTCGTTTAGACATCATGAGGTTCAATACCAGACTGTTGTAATTCTTCTTCACACACTATTTTATTCACATAAACGTAATGTGTATCACTTGGTAGAATTCCTGTGCGAATACGTAACTTATCTTCTGTCTTTCAAATCAATGAATAAATAGCCATCAGGTTTGCTCGTAGCATCGTGATATGCCTCAATTAAAAACTGAGATTTCTAGATACATTTGTCGAGGAAATGTACCGATCTGTTGACTATTTCTTGGATTTTTTAAAAGAATAATGCAATGTAGCTAATATTACGCATTTCCTTTCCTTGGTGAAACAGATTGTGTACGATGAGAATAATGTTTAGATTTTTATTGCTACTTCCAACACTAAACAATCTCATCATGTATTCATCACTTTGGCATTTGGTCATGAGGTCATCGATAATGAGTAAGTTGTTCTGTTTTGGACTGAAACGCTTTTCAATATCCTCTGGAATTCTGTGATGAAATGTCATTCCTTTCATGGATTTGTACAACGGCCAATCCGCAGCATAGAGCCATGAAATATTTTTACGAAATCGTTGAATGACTTTATGTTCAATGAGCGCTTTCACAAGAGACGTTTTCCCACTACCTGTTGGTCCAGAAACCAGATTACTTTACCGAACAATTATGTTTCTTTTGCCAGCCTAACCCCCTTTACAAATAATTTTTTTCACCCCTCGTCTGTTTCGTCTTTTTCAATTTTATAGACGGATTGAAGTCTTTTGTAACAGCGTGTAATTCTTCGTCATAGAAATTACAATCAATGTCTTCGTCTAAGAGGTCTGACACGATACAAGTGTATTCCTTGCGTCTTACAACGATGTGTGACAATGAACACTTCTTGTACCCATTTTATATGGTAATCCCTCTGATAATGCATTTGGCAAGGATACATGAGGCCTATGATTGTAATTGCAGACTAAGTCTTGTAAAATATCTGTATACCGATACGTTTGCCGGTGTGGAAAATATCGATACATCATTCCTTCGAGAGCACGTTTGGCTCTTTCAGCAAAGTTGGCTTTCGTCTCATTCTTGGTAGTATATGCATGAATGCCTTCTTTGTTTAGAAACTGCTTCACCCATCTGTTCTTAAATTCTGTTCCACCATCTAACCTGAATGTCCTATGTCTTTTTGTTGTTTCTTGATAATTCCTTTGGAAGGCTTTAATGACACTAGTATGACTTTTGTTTGGAATAGGTTGTACCCAAAGGTGTTCGGAAAAGACATCAATGACAATTAGTAGAAAGTGATTGCCTTAATTATGTGCTGCACTATTGGCTGCATCTGTCAAGTCCACATCAGACATATCATCAATGCAACGGGTATTGATACGTTGTCTTTTAAATCTGTATTTCACTGGATGACGTAAACTATAGGCATCTTGATCTTGCAAACCAATTTTTCACTTTGCAATATGTTACAGGGTGTTTGTTTTGTTTCTGTATTTTGTACAATTTATTAGGTCCTGCAAATGTTCCACAGATTGCAGGTTTAATTAATTTTTTGTTAGGTAGTCTTTCTACGTTGCCACATTAACTTGAAATAAAACCAATCATTCACACAACAAAACTTTTATTTACATGCAAATACGAATAACTTAGCGAATATTTTAACAATTCACAGGAAAAATCAGTTAAAAGATTATCCTGTGCACTACAATTCACACATATAAACTTTAATGTTATTTAAACGTTTTGCAAATGTCTATATTCACTTCAGCTCGTCTATTATGGAACGTTACAAGTTCTGATATATCCGTTGACAGTGAATTATCGTCATAATGTAAAATAATTCTAGCAGCCACAGCTGACATGAAGCCAGCTGCTCAAATTGGCGTTGATAAGTCCTGAATTAATGTCACGGGTATTCCCTGGTTAAGTCAGTTCTTCACATTCACTTAGAAAAAACAGCTTCCCAGTGTTTATGCATATTCTTCACTTCCAATACCCAGTAGGATACAAAATAAAGAAGCTTTGAAAATATGAAGTCATATAGTTCACTTTGAAAACATCATCCAATGTCTCTATGCGTCTGTGAAGAAGGAGTAGAGATGTTGACATGTTTTACTGTTCTTCTTCCTGTAATATATTGACGGTATCACTTAAATTTTTCAAAGCGTGTTCATATATAACCTCTTTTAAAATGTCTACCATCTCTTCTATTATTTCCATCCTTTGAAACAACTTGTATAAGGTTACATTTATCAGAAAGAAAAAACATATTGTCACTATGTCTTTAATATTTCAGTGACTAAATTTTTAAACATTGTTGAAACCTTTTATACCTTACTTTTGAAATAAAACTGTTAACGTGGTGTACTTCCAGTTTCTTGTTTTTGACAAAATTCTTGTACAAGTCATCATGTGGTCGTACATCCAATGTCTTGCACCAAGCGAGATGAACTTGTAGCCTTCAATAAGTTTATCATACTGTTGAAACATGTATACAGCGTTCATGATCAAGTTCAAATAAGTTTTATACTAAAATCCTCTGACACTTGTAGATAAAATCCTGGTATTGATAAAGATTCAAAATGATCCTTCAGCACAGCTTGATCTTGAGGAGATATGATAATGTGAGTTCTCCTTCTCCTAAATTGGTTATTTACTTCAAAACAAAGTCTTAATTGCTTCTAAAACCTCCTTAACGCGTATCAACATTCTTCAAATGTAAAATTGGAGTCCAAAGGTAAAAAAATGAAAAATGCTGAGAATGGCCTGAAACGAAACAATGCACTAACATTTGAAATTCCCGTCTGGGGTCCCTTAGGTGAGTTCAGTTCGTCCCGCAGCGGGGGGGGGGGGGGGGGGCGGCAAGAAATCTCCTTGTACATCTATTACTCCAGTCAGTGCTTGGCTTACCACAGACGGTGCATCTATTAGTTATTGATAGATAAATTTTGAGGTATTTTTTTCAATGTTTCAGGATATTCTCGAAACATAGCTTATAAATGTAATCTTGTACTTTTAAAAGAAACATCATTTATACATTCTTGGTTTAAGTTGAAAGAAATGTTTGTCCAATAAAGTCTATTATATGCAACCTGGTACCTGCATAAGAACCATCACCAACAAACTATTGGCTTCAGGTGAAAAAAGTTGGCTTCAAAATTAGAACAATATAAGGAGAAAATGGGTCATGTTGTAATCCAAATGGTATGGTATTTGTTTTGGGAGGTTGTGCACAGATGTTTGCAAATATTGTGCCGATACTTTGATCGTTTTCTTAAAATATAAAGGGTAGTGAACGTCACTAGCAATTTGCATGTATCCAACAATCCCATATGAACACACCTCGGTTTAAAATGGTTTTGCTTAGTTAATACTGTTTAAACCGCATTCTGAATACGCAAAATCTAACTTACCTAAACGTAGTTTAATATTAATAGCTCAGCTTAATCTGTTTAAACTTGTATGTCCCAATGTATGGAAATAGCAGAGAAATAGTTCCACAGAAGACACATCAATAATCTCAAAACAAGTGGTGCAGGATAATTTTAGAGACATGCAAAGGCAATTTTCAATAAAAACATCTTCTATTGAAAATTCCATGTTATTGAGGCATCTCCTTACACGCCACTGTTTTGTGTTTCGATAAAAGGGAAGAGACAGCAAATTTATTAAAATGTTAATGGACCGGGATAAATAAAGTTATATTTGCAGTGTCATTACAGATAACAGTCCCTATGCCTTGCTTGAACCTATGCCTCCAGCCCTATGCGCCTTGGCTCTCTGTCCACTTGCTTGCTTTTTCGCTCTTTGTGCCCTCCCTGCATAGTTTTATATTTTTGAAATAAAGTAAAAGCAATTGGAGTTTAACGAATTGTTTATTGATAGTTTATTAATCCATCACAAGGCACAGATGATGATTGATGAGATTATCATCTACTGAATAAACTGCAATTCATTACTTATGAAGCCAGTTTATTAATCCACCCCAGAGCATGGGCTGTGATTGATGAGATTACATGTTGCAATATTTTATTTCATCAATGAATTGCAACAAACCTAATTGGAACATTTAGTATTAATACACCAAAGTCAGAGCTGGTCACTGATGGAATTTATTAAATTATTATTTTGTGAATACATATCGGGAGCTGTTAGCTCTTAAGTTTCGAGAGAAGAGGAGTTTCTGTACAAATACTGTCAACAAATAGAAGGTAAACGTCTATTCGAGCTTATCTTTAGTCGTTGTAGAGATTAATTCACAATAAGATGCATTGCAAATTGTAACTTTAGTGTCGTATTTTAATTTTTCAAGGATATGCCTGTATAATTTATTTAAGATTCAGTAGAAAAATTCTGTAGATACGGTGTTGTGTGAACTTGTAAATACACACCATTAATTTGACTCATTCTTTTTCCTTTCAAAAAAGCTAACAATAACCTGTTCTTGGGGGTGGCAAAGGGAAAGAGAGAGCAAAGGGCCTGAGACCACAGGGCTCAGATTAGTCGTTCCGTAGGTCAGTTGCGCCAGGTCGTAAGGTCCACAATATCAGTACACATTTCATATACACACAGTTTGTGCATGTTGTTTAGAAAACTAGAAAGATATGGTGAAAAATAATTTCAGAAGTTTATATAGATAGTGACTGTTATCAATGCCACAGTATTGCTATTTTGAAAAATAATAAATATAATACAATTCCTCGTAGGCAAGTCTACCCTGTCGGGTTGGCCTAGCGCAATAAAAAGAAGGCTTAACTGTCGCCCAATACATGCATGAATGTGTGTAATAAGAATGAAGAAAATGAGGTACAGTATGTATAATATTTTGGATCTCCTCCCTTTTAATGCACACCTTAAAAACAAACACCCTTTTGCGAAACACATAATGAACAACCGATCGTGTTTTGATATGTGTCTTATGAAACAGAATACACAGGTTATGTGAGCTCATTGAATGAATGAAACGATAAAATAACTTTTTCAATGCCACTCCTTTCACTGAAATATACAAGTAATGGGCACTTAAGACTTGCCGATGTCTGGAATCTTCTATAGTACTTATTTCTGATTTCAAGTGTATTTTTGCCACAAACACTGTTTAACTGTTCTATATTTATTGAACAGGAAATTGTATACTTTGCAGCTTTAATTCCGAAGCGCTTTGCTATAATCCAGCACACAGGTGTGCTTGTTTTAATGTTTGAAGAAAGTTCCAGATGGTAAAGTCACATGATGACGACTCACTGAACTGCTATAACATTCTAAAATTATTAAGAAACAAATATGTAATTGTGCTTACAGTTGTAAGCAGATTGGTAACTTCTAAGGGAAGAGTACAGGCACAGACACACAGATTTGCTATTTTAATGGAAATAAAGACAACCCAAAAGTAGGAAGAATTTAACAAAATCAAAAACTGATTTTTAAAATGCAAATTCAACTTTAGTTATATGCAAATTTTATAATTTTTATGAGAACATTCTCTTCGATTTTGGTTTTGTAGCCTTAAAGAGACAGTCTATCCATAAAATACGTCACTTCTATTGTGACGTAACAACTGCGTTAAATCACCAGGCGAGGGATGCAGAATAAATTCTCATAAAGTCTGTCTAACATTCGCTTACTAGTGCATAAAATGATTTTTTGTTAATGTCAGTGTTTTCTTGTATACACATGTATTTAATGTATGTTGGTCTAAGCATATGCTATCTCATCTACTGAATACTGCTTTTACAGTGCAGTATGACGTATTCGTATATGCAAGGCACACTGGTTTCAGTAGCACGGAGAATTAATATTTCAACGTTGTCTAACGAAGGTAAAGATAGTGTATTTTATGAATCAATATATATCCCTATGCTTGTACAATATATTGCAGGAATGGATCACGAGGCATGGTGCTTTGTATTAGATTAGGATAGGCGTTGAATTCATTTGAACGCAGCGCAGTATATGAATCTAATACGGAGCACGTCAGTCCCATGTCTATTGCTATCATAGTGCAAACATACCCAATTATAGCTCGGATATCCAAATATCAACATATCTCTTTCCCTTTTAGACAACTCCGAGTACGCTTTCATTGTATTTGTTGCATAGCAAAAACTTTTACGTAGCCTTCACTAAGCTGGCATACATCTGAAACTTTCGTGTGGATGTTACCACCGAAGCTAGGCCATAAAAAGTGAATAAAACTTAGAATAAAACAATATGAAATTTTTAGTAAAGAATGTATTATGCCAAAACAACTAAAAACAGCCAATTCGATCAGACATATTTTGCAACAGAAGACACCAAAATCAGCTCATATAGGAAAGGAAACGTACATCGCACACATATATATAAAATGAGCTCATGTAGCTCGGAAACATATATCAAATAATATTAGAATCGCCTTTCCAATAGTTTTAATGGATGTTGTTATTTTAAAATGATCGTTTTTATATTAATACAATGCCTCTTTTCATATCAAATGCCAATAAATCAATGCAGATCTCATTCATTTATATTTTTCTATCAATAACAGTACTTCTAATATGAAATGCTTTATTTTAGCTATGAAGAATTGGACTTTTAATAAATAATATGTAATAATCAATTATCTCTACTTATTTATATTTATTATAGTGCTACTTTTTTATGATATTTCTCTGTATTTATTGATAGCAAAATTTATTTTTAGATAACATTATGTATCTACATATAACAAATAATAATTTTAATATCACAAACTTACTCAGAGATAAAAGAAAATGATAAGATATAGTAAATATTAATTTATTGTACTAAAAAAATGACTTTTGCTCTAAAACTGATTCTTGATATCAATACCTGCCTAATAAATGTGAAACTAGAATTTCAATATATTTGTAGCTGATGCACAATAACAGCGTGGAAAAACAAAATATTCTTATCTGTTTCATATGCCCAAAACTACTCTAACGTCAGTGAATATTTTTTATTTTAAAACATTGTTCTTGCTGACATTTGCCAAAACGTTTTATCAGACATATCCATCTGGATCAATGGATCGACTCTGCATCAATTTGTCTTTGTCAAAGAGAAAGAGATAAACATTTTCGTCCTGAAAAAATCTCCACTGTCAGGCTAGAATCTCGATTCATTTTCTACCTTGTAACTTGAAGAATGAATGCTGTTTTTATTGGCATATCTCAAGTACATTGTCAACCTAACCCTACAGAATGGAAATATTCTAACATTATCAATTTATCTCTACAGAACTACAATATTCTAACAACTGCATCAACTCATCCCCACAGAATTCCAGTATTCTAACTATGTCTTACATCTATCTATACTGCATTTCAATATTCTAAATACCTTATCACCCTTTCTTAGAAAAATGAAATATTCTAACCACAACATCAACATATCCATACAGAAGTGCAATATTCCAAGTACATCATCAACCCATTCTTACCTAATTTCGATATTTCAGCTCCACCTGTACCTACGGATTTTGCATATTCGAAGAGCACTTAAATACACTAGAACTTCGGGATACGACCACCCCACAAATACTACCATTTTCTCCAGAACCGAATTTCATCCATTTATTTCTGTTATCTAGAGTGTGTACTTTATTTGTATAAGAGCTGAATTGTATAATAAATAAATGATTTTTTGTTTAAATGATCATTTTGATACAAAAATGCATTTATAAACAGAGTGTTATTATGTAAATAAATAATTATGTGATCAATATTTGTTGTTATTTCTTATTCACCAACACCATTCAAAAGGTCATTATGATCAAATAATGTCCAAATATGGGACACCATATGACCGTGTGACATAAACAATACCACCCCGCAAATACGACCACTTTAGCCCAGTCCTTGATGCGATCTATTTTCGGGATTCTGGTGTATGGTTTTCTCTCAATATCGTGATATGAAGATTGACTTCCAGTTTCAAGTTCGAAGATGTTAGATAGAATGATTTGATTTGAGCATAACATGCTGTCAATGCACCTTTATGAAGTTATGCAATGTGTAATTTGGAGAGATAAACAATATGGTTTCCGTTGAATACGTGGGTGATGTTTGTTTCCTTAAGGGGTTGTATGGGATATGATATATTGTTTCCGTAAGGAGTTCACTACTTATATACTGTTTCATTAAGGAATTGCAAACAGGAGTGGCATATTGTTTCTGTAAGGAGTTGTATACCAGAGTGGCATATTGTTTCTGAACCTCACTGCGCATGAAAATTTGTCCCTTGATAAAACCTTGGTTATTTATTAATTTGTAATGCAAATGCGTCATTTTTAGGAGCGATATCCTTGCAAAATATCTATTTCCCCGGAGTTGAGGAGAAAAGAAAGAAAATTCATATATCTAGTCTGCTTTAGAATGAATGCAACACTCGTGTGGAAAGGGTTCTCCGTGTTCTCAGTTCTTGTCGGTGATTTCTGGTAATAACTAGTAAATCAAACTGTATTCCTGAAATTTTCTCATAATTTATACAGTATTTTAAATGAAATGCGTTTCTTTGAACATAATCGCTCCAGACAGGCTTTCATTTGGACTGCGCAGTACAGTTTGTGAATTGTTTTTATGTGATTATTGTTTGATGACGTTTTGCATTGTTATTTTGAACTTTCATACTATTAGCTATGTTGGTTAAAATTTCAATGCGTTTCGTCACCTTTATTTAACAATGTTAAATAGTAATCAAGATAAAAAGGCATTCTTTATATTTTGTATTAACGTCTTTGTTTTTTATATGTATTAGCTCGTCTTTTGCTGGAGCCGTTTAACAAGATTAACATCAATGCTTGCGGATTATTTGTTGCGCAATGCATTAAGCTGGATATATTTGATGACTAGCGCACAGCACAGAGCAAATGTTGTACATCAGGTTTCAACAGACCTTGCATTTTTTGTTTATCTGTTTTCGCACCTTGAAAATAATTGTTTGTCGCTGACAGAATTATAAATTTTTTCAAAATGAACACTACTGCTCAATAAATCCCAATTACTGCATCCTTTTGATGCAATCAGTTTGTTTGGAAGCTCGAAAAAAAAGAAAGTTTATAACTAGAGGAGAAAATATGTTATTCTTTCCTTTGCTCCTCTACAAATTGTGTCTTTCGTTACTTTTCTCTGTCCCTCAATCTTTCAAGTTTTTCTACCTCTGTCCCTACCTCTGTCCCTTCCTACATCCGTCTCTTACGCGCTCAATCACCCACACAATCTCTATGCATCTCTCTCTCTCCCAATCTCTCCCTTTCTCCCCTCTCTCTTCCTTTCTCTCAAGTACAAATGGGTATACTTCTTTTCCAGAATTCATCAATATAACTATTACTGTAAAACTGCAATTTGTTGCATTTTCAACCACTGCTTTTCTCTGCTGAAATGGATTATATCATTATTTACATATGGATAAAACCCTGGGATCATATGGAATGCCATTTTCACATTTATTAAGGGATTACTGATATCAAGAATAATTTTTGATCTCTAAAATTGATTTTTTATATATCAAGAATTAATTTTGATCTAAAAACTCATTTTATGATACCAAGAATTAATTTTTTGCTATCTGTTAATTATGTGTTTGATTTCTCTAAATGTATTCTTGATATTTAAAAAATAACTTTTGATATCAAGAAATATTTATTGATATCAAAACCTAATTTATGATCCCCAAAATTGGTTTTCAGAGATCAAAAATTCAGTTTTGGATAGTTAAACTCTCAATCTCATTTTTTACAGCTGATAGTAAAATCTCAATTTCGATCTCAATAATTTATTTTTCTTTTATTGATATCATGATTTTTTTTCAGATATCATTATTTCAGAGTTAGACTTTTTACAATTGATATTTTGAAATCTGCAAATTATTTTTTGTCCCCAAAATTAATTTCGCTATCATAATATATCTAGCTATTTTTATATAAAAATTTAGAAGCACACATCTATGAATAAAATAATGACTGGTCGTAGCATGCAGAATCTTTCTTTTAATGTTTTACTTTACAGAAAAATTTTTGAGCTGTAAAATTGTATTGTTCTTATGGATATTAATAATTCAAGTTTCAAAAACTTAATTGGCGATTCGTAAAGTTTTATGTAAATGTGTGTCTTCCTTGACATTTCTTGAGTTTGTAAAATTGATTTTTTTATCTCAAAAATAAATATTTGCCATCTTACATTCTATTATTGATAACAAAATATAAATTAATGAGATCTAGACTCATTTATTGATATCTTTAATTATATTTTGATATCAAAAATAAGTATTCAATGCTAAAACGGCATTCCATAGAACCACAGATGTGGCGAATTACGAGAGAGCACGAAATGCCTCACCAGTGTAGCTTGTTTATAGCATATTTTAAATCTATAACCGCTTGGAAATGGTAGTATCGTTTTAATCCAATAAGAATACAAAATCTCTGTTTCGTATGTGGTTGGCTTCGTTAAAGAATAGATAAAGACAGCTGTTACCCAGCATCTTATATATAATATAATACCAAAAATTGTCAAACAATTTACAAAACAATATAATTCAAAATAAAATAATTTAAAAGCACATAATTTATCAAATTATTTATGTATAGATCCGATTAGAATATGCATATATCTTTATTTTATTAGCTTCATCACATATTTAATTTTTGTCATGAAACTTACCCTTTAATGTGGTAACTATTGTTTCCTTGTGGTGTTTTATTTATGAAGGAGGCATTTGAATTGTATATGCCATGATTTTATGTATCTATTTCATGTACTTCAGAACCCCGATATTAAGCCCACTTGTGGGACTGGCCGTAAGTAGTCTTAATTCCGGGGTGGTCTTAATTGCGAGATTCCGAATAAAATCGACCTATAGGGCACATGATGAAGTGTATGATAGTGCGATGCGTAAGACCAGTAATAACAGGAAAGAAACACGGTTTTAACCTCTTTTATTTCTATACAGAAATCGCTGGGTTTTGACCTTCACTTGCGTTTATTATTTAAACTTTATGCTGAAGTGAGTGTTCTTTTCGAATTCTTTTCCTATCCATATTTGCAACGTAATCATTAAAAACATTTAAATAACAGCTAAAAATGCCTGTTTATATACCAACGAAGAGGTCAATTAAAAACTGGAGTAGAACTCAACCAGTAAATATAAATCTACAGATAACAGACTTCAATTGCACATCATATGCGTTATCAATGAAAAACGCTTCTATTATTTGCATAATAAAATTTTGCCATTGACATCTTTCGTTTGGCTAATCCTCCTAATTGGGAGAGTTCGTGTTGTTGACACAGCTGAGATAATGTATTGAAAGAAAAACATGTGCACGTTATGACTGGTCGTAAGCGGGGTGAAATATAGCTTGCGGGAGTGAAAAAGTGGTCTTTGGTCGTAATAGCGGGGTGGTCTTAATTGCGGGGTTTCTTCACTATAGAAACCAATGAAAAACATTCGATTTTGGGGAAAAGCAGTCTTAATTGCGAGGTTGTCTTTCCCGGGGTTCCCGTGTATTATTTTGTGCGTTTCATGGCCCTCTGCATTATACTTCTAGCAAAATAATTTTGTGTTTTGGTGAGTTATCTATATTTTCTGTCTATACCCAATATTATCGAAACATCAGAACCTTTCGGATAACTTCAAAGTGCGAAACTGCTTATGGCCAGAAATAAACAGTCACTTTATAGTTTCTTTTGGGCACTTTTTATAATGTGGTGCCGTCAGATGTGATGGTTATACCTTGGTATTCCTGGTTTTAATTTTGTGCATACAATTAAAATAAAATTTCCTTTGGCGTAAAAATTTGTTTATAACAAAGAGGAGTCTAAAAGAACTGCTCTAAAGCGACACCTTGGAGCTGGGGTTTCGATGCTTGTTAAGATGTTAGAGATATATTCACTGAACTTTGTGTGGAAAAAGAAGGATGATTTACTGCAGTAGTTTTTTATCGTTAGTAATTAAGCCCTTTAGCGGAGTTTTCAGAGGCGCATATTGCGAAATAGGGAGTAGTAGATGCACTTTAGCTGTTCGCTGCTGGAGATTTTCACCCCTTATGTGCTCAGCATAGGTACTTGTGAGGTACCTGCGGTTCCATGTAAAGATAAGTTGTTTTAATGGTTTTATTTATTTAAGAAAAGAACTGTTTATAATTATACATGGATTAAATTCCATAAGTGGCAAAAATTCCCATCTTTGAAACCATCTGAATCTGATTACAATTTTTTGGTCGTTTACTGAAGAGAAGACTCGATATTTGGCCCTACCGTCAGCAAAAAAATCTGACCTGATAACTTACGAAGCTTGGTAAGTCATTGATATATAAGAGAAACGCTGTGTGGAACACCCAACAGAACTATAGCCTGTGATGACTGAGTGGTCACCACCTCAGGGGCTCTGAAAGAGTTCCATCATGTTATTTGTGTATGATAGAAGGAATTACCTTACACACCGAATGCAAGAATGCAAGGAATTCATGCATTTGTTGTGGCAGTCAAGAGTCAAGAAAAAGAGTTCATTCCTTAACATTTTCGGGGAATCCGCATATTCCCTGAAATTTCGAGTGCTTCACTTCGCGTATTTCCTAAATATTTCCGAAAATTTGTGTAATGAGGAAAGCTAAGCAAATATTGTCAATAAATATTAATATCATATCACAGTAACAAATAATTCCACAGCAAACACTGAGAAGTAGCGTGAATTAAACATTTTACATAAAACCTTTCAAAGCACAGTAGTTCAAAATTCAGTTGTTCTCTGTCAGTATTGGTTTTAGGTTAATGGCCAAGTCAGTTCTCTCACAGTTTTGACAGGATTGCTCTTCAATTTCGTTCGAAAGATCATTGGTTGGTGCTCGCTTCTTCCTCTTCTCTAAATTGCATTAAATATGTCTTCTCTTAGAACTTTTTTCAGATTGCTTTCAGATTTTACACTAACCGTCATTAATTGGCTGCATTTTGAAAAAGCCTTTCCTTTCTAATACATCTACACGCGTACAAAATATCAGATTATCACTAGAAATCAGTTAAATTGTAATAACAAAGGCAAGAAATTCGCGTATTCACTAGCCCCTTATATAAGAGAAAACGTGAACTGCATAGAAGTTTTAAGGAATATGCGTATTTCATAGCCCTATAAATTCCCAGAACATTTCAGGGAATACGAGTATTACACGAATTTTTATTATTATTATTAACACATTTATATCGTACTTACAATAGCATAACCCTAAGCGCCAACAATTTAGGTATTCTAATAAGAAATTAAAAATTAAAAATTAAAAAATTAAAAGCATTGACTAGATAAAACTGACGTTAACAGATTAATTGTATGCCAGTCTAAAAAGGTGAGTTTTAAGTAATTTTCTGGAAGCTAAAATATCACGTTCTTGTCTTATTCTAAATGGTAGAGTTCATAATTTGGGGACTACATTTTGGAACGCTCTTTCCCCGTAGTGCTGATTACATCGACGCTCTTGAAGAAGATACTGATCAGACGACCTCAGGCTACGCGATGGAGTGAAAGGAGCTTGTAATATACTCAGGTGCTGAATTGTTGAGGGCTTTCGGAGTCAAAAGGGCGACTTTAAAGGCAATACGCTGCTCAACCGGTAAAAAATGGAGAGTCACAAGTTTATCCTTAACACTTTCTTCACTAGATGGTCTCACAATGCGTGCAGAGTGATTAAGGATGTGCTGAAGCCGCTTGATCTGTGTTTTGGGTAGGATGATTAATACACTGTTGCAGTAATCGATGCGACTGATCACCAATGCATCACCAATGCATGCACGAGTGTCTTTGCAGCATCGTCGAGCATCACGTATCCACCATAGGTAGCAGTTGCACGTTCGAACAACAGAGTTTATATGTGCCTCCATTGTTAAACGCGAGTCAGCATTCGTGAACACGATTAATCATTCCACCTCAGCCCATTCACTCCGCTTGGACATAAAAGGGATACTGGACACAGACCAATAGTTCTTAAACACTCCAGGATAAAAAATACCGCAACCTATTGAAATTTAACGGCGAAGTGCCGCCTAGGTAACTGAGAGTTGCGGCGTTCAGTTTTTCTGTCCATTACCACACTGGCGTTTAGGCAATAAGCTCCCATTGAATTGCTAAGGAGGTCGCTGTATATTACAACGGATTTCTTGTCGTCCCACTATCCCTGATGGTTTTTGTCATTTTCTCTCAGACAGAGAATCCCGGAAGTACTTGTCTTATTTATTCCTATAACCAGTTTTGAAACCATTTAATTTAACGTTTGCATGGGATGCAACGTCAGAATGGAATGCAACGGGTTCAGTGCTTTACAAGTTTTCATATACGATTTTTTCGTACTCGTGTCCCATCCTCGATGATGTCCGATGTAGAAAACTTTTATGTTCTGACAAAGTAGCCAAGGATTCAATTAAAATAACAGGGGTTATTTTTATTGGTAAAAGGTTGGAGTCTATAGATAACACACATTGTTACATACTGTTTTTAGATCATAAGCGAGCCTACAATGAATTCAACGAAATTGCAATGTCTTTAGAGCGGAGAGGTGCTCTACTTATCAGCCCAACACCTCCTTCCCACCTGAAAATTACTGAATGGAATACTCGATTGACGAACTGGTGCTTAACCATGTGTCTGCAAGACAGATCATTGTCATCAATGTGTTCAGCTGTTAAATTTGACTTACTGTAGACATATTTTAGTTCGATTATCTAATGTAACATGAACTGCATATATCAAAATTGACATCACCTGTTCTGTCAATGGTTCTCTGTGTGCAGTTGCGGCAAGAGTGTTAGTTGCATTGTAACTGTACAACTTCATCGTGGTATGTTACCCATACGGGTATGGTATATTGGATCAGATTGCGCTTGTTCATGGAGATTGTTGGTGATAACTGTCCAAAAGCGTTTACAAGTCTCATTATTTTTACTTGTGATATCTAAATGATAGTAGAGTTGGTATTCCCCTTTGTCTTTGATCCCTACATGTGTAAATCATGTCTGCAAATGAGTGCTTTAAAATTTAACAAAAGATAAGTTCATTTCATAGCTATGTGTATCATGTTCTCATTTCCTTCCAATTTATTCTTATTCCCTTCCAATTTATGCTTACACAACAGACACTTTACATTATTTTTACATATTAAGGTTTTATTTGTATTCGTCATAGTGTAGTGTACTCATTGTGCCACTCAATTTTAATGCAACAAACTAGAACCTCTCTTCGCTAGCGAAATGTTAAACACTTGACAAAAATTAAAACGCACAAATACTTCCTTCAATGGATTATTTCTTGAATAATATATTGCAAACAACACAGCTTGAATACATCTTACAAGCCGAGTAGTGTTTGGTTTCTGTTGACTGATCTAGCATACGCCTCGTTATCTATTTACGTAGTGAGAGCTCGCACAAAGCTCACTGAGCAACTGTGTGTGATGTGGGTTAAATGCTACGCATTTACTTGCAAAAAATACACTCTTTTCACATGGCGTTTTAACAAAGAAAACGAAATCAAAGACGAAAATAAAAAGTGACATGCGCATGTTCAAATCAAGCTCTACATAAGTCCCAAGTTTCATGGTCGTAGGGCCCATAGTGTCAGAGAAGAAGAAGACACAAAAAATCGGAAAAAGTGTCAAGAAGAAAAAAAGGACGAATTTTGCTCGCACAAATTCATATAACCCTTGCAAGCCAAAGGCTTGTCAAGTGTTAATAAACCAACTTTAACATACTTGTAGATTTTAAGTGTATACTAGAAATTTTGCCTTGTTTGATAACTTTTAATTGGACCTGCGTATCCGGAACTTAAATAGTTCCGGACTTTCATGGCATAGTTGTACTGTTAAAAGAAATAGGGACAACAGGCATTATATATATATATAATTATTTGGGCATTATCGAGACCGAATGTCCTTTATAATAGGTATTATCGGGACCGCGAAATAATTTTGACTTCGAAGCTACATGGACATAATTCATAATTCATATCGAAATATCATTTTCACTCCAACATTTTGCGATCGTTTTGCTATTTTGATAGATTTTTAGTTTTATTATTTTTACCTTATATATATTATATATTGTATAAAAAGGCATTATCAGGACCGCCTTAAGATTTCGACTTACAACTTATATTATATATCCAAAGATTATTTATTTTTTTAGATTTTTTACAGTGTTACATTAAATTTCTACGTGAAGTTATTTGGGATGAAATGAAGTTCGATGTTGTTGTATTTCATATAGAGGTGCTTCTTGAAAATAACAGATAGATTTGCTTAGAAAGAACTTCCTGTCGTATGCACATCCCCTAAAGTTTATATATATATATATATATATATATATATATATATATATATATATATATATATATACATATATATATATATATATATATATATATATATATATATATATATATATATAGATCTATATATATATATATATATATATAAGTAAAAACAAGTCTCAGAAAAACCATTTCTATAAGTAGGTCCTTATACATACCAGCAATTGTAACTGCCACCTAGTCACAACTTTTGGTTGTCAGATTAAGGGTTGCAGAGATGCATAAACATATGACTGCAGAAAATGAAGGTTTTATGGGTGATTTTTTTTAGATGAGAGCTCTTTATGAAGCCCAACCAATGCTTTTTGTACTTCAAGACGATTTAAATTGTTAATGTTGTTGGAATTAGTTTATTTAATAATTCTAAAGATAAATACTGCCAAATATTGATCAAGATAATAACAAGTATTCTTTTAACTTAAAGTGTTTCTATATTTTTAACGTATTACACAGTCTTTTGTTTGCGTCTGTTAAGTAGAACGTTAGCATCCATTTTCACAGGCTATTTTCTGCACCTTACATGCAGAATCACATATTGGATGACCACCGCAGGGCGCAGCGCAAGCGTTGTACGTATCATGACAGGCGGCTTTGCATGCGTCTTCTTGTGCCTTCTTCCACCAGTTTGCTACCGCACCCCAGATAGCATCCGCTTGTGGCATGCTAGCACACATAATACTCAAAATCTATAAATAAATTAAAAGAAATTGTTATTACCGTATTCAAAATGAATTATCGCAGCTAAATAAATCAGGATTGTTATCTTCTTTTTTTAACGCTCTCCGTCCTCTTGTTCTCTTCTTGTTCTTTCTTTCTTTCTTTCTTTCTTTCTCTCGTTTTACTGTTATTCTTTTTTCTTTCTTTCTTCTTTCTTTCTTTTACCCTCTAACTATATTTTTCGAGTCTTCCTTCTTTTTTTGTTTTTCATCTCTCCCACTTTTTCCTACTCTCTATTTGGGTTATCTCTTCCTTTATCAGCTCCTCCTTCTCCCATCATACTATCTTCCTAACTCTTTGTCTCCTATTCACTCACTCTCGTTCCCTCTTTCTCTCTTCTCTCTCTCTCTCTCTCTCTCTCTCTCTCTCTGTCTCTCTTATTCATCAGTCTTTTTCTCTATCTCTGTTCTTTCCCTCTGTTTCTGTCTCTCATTCACTCACTGTTTTTCTTCTCTTTCGCTCTTTTTCTCTGTCTCATTTATGAGTCTCCTTCTATTTCTATCTCTACCCCTTTTTGTTTCTCTCCGCCTGTCTCTTTCTTTCTCTCTATCTCTCTTTTATTCTCTTTCTCTCTTTCTCTCTCAATGACTAACACTCTTCCTTCTTCCTCATTCACCACTCTCTTTCCTCTGTTCTCTCTCTCATTTAATCACTGTCTTTCTTCCCTATCTCTCTTTTTCTCTCTCTCATTCATCAGTCTCTTTCTCTCTCTATCTCTCTTTCTTTCTCTCGCTCTCTGCCAATCTTTCTTTCTCTCTATCCCTTTTTCTTTCTCTCTTTCTGTCACTCTCAGTCAATCTTTTTCTTTTTTTTCTTTTACAACTCTGCTTGATCTCTTTCTGTCTCTCTCTCTCTCTCTCTCTCTCTCTCTCTCTCTCTCTCTCTCTCTCTCTCTCCCATTCATCACTCTTTCTTCTCTTTCTCTCTTTTTTCTCTTTCTAATTTCTTTTTCTCTCTCTCTCTCTCTCTCTCTCTCAATCACTAACTTAATTTTCTTTCTCTGGCTCATATATCACTCTCTTACTTATCTTTCTCTCTTTTTCTTTCACTCTCTTTCACTTTTTTCTCTCTTTCTCTCTCTTATTCGCTCCCCCCCTCTCACCATCTCAGTGTCTCTGCTGTAGCATCTCTGTAACACTACTGTCTTAAATATATGAACAAAGCAATTCTTTGTACCAAAGATCACAGTATACAAGCTGATATACCAAAGGCAAATTTATATATATTATTTTTCCTTCATCTACTGTAAAACTCCACAAAAAGCTTTGCATTGGCAATCATGTACAATAACCAGGGTTGGGTTTCTACCAGGTAGAAACCCTTTTTCCCCTACCGTGGGTAAAAACTAGGGTAATAACCCGGGAAAAAGGGTTTTTACCCGGTAGAAATGGTAGAAATAGGGTAGAAACCCCCTTAACAACAACTTACCACAACACCTTTGGGTATCTATCCGATCTACTTGTAAGTTTACATCCATATTTTATATCTACAGTTCATATCCACAAACAACGCGATTATAAAAATATTGTAACACAAAAATTGTCTAGCTAACAGTCTTTATACAAATCTAAACATTCTACTAAAATATGACGGGTGCATTTAATAATCCACTTCTTTTGCTCCTCGGAGCATGCGATAACAGAACACTAATTTTGATGCTTTTTCGTTGCCCAATCTGTTTCTGACTTTAGAATGAATAGCACCAAAGTTCGAAAATACTCTTTCGATTGAAGCTGATGAACATGGCGCAGATAACAGGTCAATAACTGTAGTAATAAAGTGTGCAGAAATGCTGCTATTTGCAGCGCCTTTCCACCAAGTTATTGGGTTAACTTGTCTTGCCGTATCCGTGAAATAATGCCCAGGGAATGGTGCAGTTTTGGCCTCGAAGGCAATCAGCGTTTCTGCGTTTTCTTCACATTTGGTTATGATAAATTGACACGCAATATCATTTTGCTCATTTGTCAACTTTTCTCCCAAATATTTCGGATGTAGTTTGTAAGCCGTCAGATGCTCTGCGCTAATTGCTTGTTTAAATCGCCGCTCTATTGCTGGTTTATTGTGGCTTAAAACTGGATTTTCAAGCAGTGACAGCCACACGTGACAGGCATCGGCGATTGAAGTTTGATCAGATTGACAGGTGTCAAGAGCAGCGGCTACAGGGGTAAGCTGCGCGGCTAAGTCTTTAGCATTGCGATATATATTATAATCCTGTATTTTTCGGATTAATGCTGTATCAAACTCGTTTTCATGCTCTTCGCATATCTGCACATAAAACGAACGGTTTTTGATGAAAGTTTCCAAACAAATAAGTTGTGATTTCCATCTTGTATCGCCAGGTAACTGAGGTTTAACACTTCTTTCAATTTTATTTAACCACGCTGATGGTTTGTGGTGATTTCTAAAGTGTTTATTGACATCTTTTACGTGTTTCATGACATCTTTGGGTGTCAGATCTTCACCTAACAGATTGAGTAAGTGTGCAGAGCACCCATACACCGTAATCTCAGGATCATCTGCTTTTAAAGCATCCCTCATCTTGTTCATGTTGCTGGCATTGTCCGTAACTTCCGTTTTAACAGTACAGTTATATTGTTCTTTCGCTGTCTGTATGGAATTTTCGCACAGTGTTTTACAGTTATCCGCAGTTTTAGACATTGACCCCGTCTCAATGCTATCCAAAAAATATGGCTTTCCCTCCACAATGAGTGTAGTGGCAATAATTGGATCGTTATGACAGTTACTCCAACCGTCTTGAGCCAGAGCACCAGATTTACCGTCCAGTAATACCTTCATTTCGTCTTGCATTTCACTGTGAACAGTATCCAATAACGGCCCACCTAGAGTTTTGCTAGTGGGTGGAGTATACCCGGGACGCAACAGCTCGACAGCCCTAATGAACTCTGGATGTTCCACCACATTGAACGGAATATTGCATGCAAAGAAAAATCTCGCTAATTGATTGTCAATGTCTGTTTTCAATTTAGGTGTCGTTTTGAAAACGCTACTGTCTATACGCTGTTGCAGTGGTACATTGGTTTCAGCAGTTGCCTGTCGTTTGCGGGGTGGTGAAACTGATCTGTCTCTTTTTCGAGATACATTTTGTTCTGAAATTGACATTTCCATAGTATCTGCAGACGCAGATGCGTCGTTGGGAATATCCATATGAGCTGCGGCGCATTTACTATGATGGAGCTTTAAGCGACCGGCCTTTGCTAATTGTGTATTTCCACACCTGTGACATTTAGCATAGACTTTGGTATCCTTTGTGAATTGAGTAAAATGTTGCCATACTGAATCCCTTGGTCTGCCACCGTTATTCATGTTGAAATTTATTTTCAACGTTTTCTAAATTTATTTAATTTCCACTAAATACATTCAAAAGCTTAACTGTGTTTAGAAGCCTCAAAATACAATACTTTTGATTTCACAAAAATCATGTATTATATAGACCCTCTTAAGATGTTTAACTAACAAACGGATGTGACCATTTCTGACATCAAAGTAGTATCGCGCTGATGTTTACCGATTACTCCAGGGAAAACACATCCCTTTGTCAGGTATTACTTCTTACATAAATAGTCTGTTCGTTAATATCACAAGACCATTGCATAAGAGCAACTGCACAGCATACATAAGAAGAAATATTTGACAAAGGGATGTGGCTTCACGTGAGTAAAGTAAACAGTGGTGGTGGATATGAATTGCATGAAAGATAATTACCAACAGTACACAAGTTTGTGTGCAAAGATCTGAGAAATAAGCGCCGCCAACTCCATGGTAGAAACCCCATGGTAAAAACCCTTTTTACCGTCCGGATTTTTACCCGGTAATTACCATGGTATTTACCCACTTCGGTAGAAACTTGCCAACCCTGACAATAACATTTACTCACCATTGCAAATGTTGCAACTGCTTTTCCGGAATTCATTTTTATTATTTTACTGTGAATAGACGGTTTGTTGCACTGTCAACGACGACGTTTTTCTGTTGCAAGGGAAGACTTTCTTGCTTTGTATATGGCGTGAAAACAATAGAGCCACAGATGTGGCCAGTTGCAAGTCAACACGATATTATTTACCAATAGGGTCTGTTTACAACATATTTTAAATCTATACCATCTTAGAAAAGATGACAATAGCACGCATAGAAACATAGTTTATTCTATGTCTTAAGCGCATGGCTTTGGTAAAGAAGAGCTGAAAACCTTCTTTGGAAGCTACTGCTTATTTACCAGCAAGCTGATGCATCAACTAATACTAAAACTGCTCTGTTACCAAGCAGTTTAAAAAGCAATGTTATTCGGAGTACACAAATTATCAATCTGTTTATGCATCGATCCCATTAGAAATAGTATATGTCTCTATTTTATTAGTTTAGTCCTGCATAAAAATTTTAATTATTTTGAAATTTAATACGAAGGCTTTGTTTCGACCGCATGTTTGTTGCGTATTGCGTAAAGAAAAATGTGTCCAATTTAAGTTTAATAATTTTAAATTTAATAATAGTTATGAATTCATTTAGTTTTCTACTGAAGATCTCTTACCACTGCCGTCTGCCTATATAACCTGAACCGAAAACTTGATATAGCACTTATAAATTTTCTCATTAGAGAAAAGCAATAGGGGCTTGTGTTGAGCCTTCAAGGACAATCAACTGTTGCTTGCTAGTAAGAAAGCCGTAGATCCAGACATAGGTACTAACTCGCTCTTATTAACAATTAGGATTAGGATGAGACGTCAGTGTGGGACATTATGAATGGATTTATTGAAATCTAGCACATCCTCATCATTATAACCACTCCAGACACTGCAAAATAGGACATGGTTAAAATAATGAGCCCGCTGATTGTATAGACATAAATCTGTGCCACAGCACTACTGTTGCCCATATGACTCGTACCTTTTGAGAAGACCATGTTTTAGAGAATTCTAGTACACTTTGATGTTAAACAAACAGATCTATAGTTTTGAAGAATTTTTGTAAATAGGAACGATATTACGGTAACACCAGTCTTATCGAATGCATCGGATATCTGGAGACTATTTATATATTGACTCAGATTGTGTTGTGTGAATTCTTTGACAAGTCCTGGATACAAACAATCCGGTCCAATTTGTCTCAAGTTAAGTAATAAACTGCAAAAAAGAGGAAACAGAATGCTTTGACAAGCAATTATTTAAATTATAGTAAAGAAAGGTTAAGAATAACTAAACAAATGCTTTATATATATATATATATATATGTATATATATATATATATATATATATATATATATATATATATATATATATATATATATATATATATATATATATATATATATATATATATATATATATATATATATATATAAGTATTTTCGAAATAAGCAATTTGTTGAGAAGCATATTTTTATTCCGCACATTCGTTCAAACACCAAATACCACCTCCCTCGTGATTTTAGTTATTGGAATGAAAAAGCGCTAGTCAGTTCAAAATTGTTTTGCTTGAATAGTAACAATTTAAAGATTTCGTTTTCTGTTCAAGCTTTTTATTTTTCTTGGATAAAAACGAAACATCTGTGCTTTTTTATAGAATGGCAGCCACGGTTAAATTTAATTACAACGTTCCTCCACCTTCCTACCCCAAAAAATACCGATTCAAACATTTGTAATAGACAAGCATGCTTAGGAATACTATGAATTTCAACTAGATATAGATTTACTTTATGAGTCTTTAAATAAGTCCATATTTTATATTTGCCAACTGCTTGATCTGCTGTACTTTGCTTAAAACATCTGTTAAAATTAGTATAAAGATATTTCCATAAAAGCCTTATACCGTATATTTTTATATAAAACAGAATTCACGGAAACCTTGAGTTCAGTTCTCTCTTTAAATGTAGAATTGCTCTTAATCTGTTGTGATACATCTGTTCGCTTAGTTTTGATAGCGTTTTGTTCTCTGAAATTTTATATCGTATGATTTATATTTTTCCCTTGAAAGGACAAAAAAGAGTCTTGTAACAGAACATTTTTGCTGAATAAAAACATTTTTGAGTTCTAAATAGAGAGCAAATGAATGTATTTGTAAAAGCAATTAAGTAAAAAAAAGTGAATATCACCCCATGAATATTGCCTTTTATCCATATCTTTTCTTGCAAAAATCAACCCATTGTCGTTTTGGCAAAATACGGAGGCATAACACGGTGTTTTTCCGTATTCATGTCGGTCATACTGTGTACTGTATAATTGTGTACCTATGTTAAACTGGCATTCTGCATTGTGATTTTCTTTTTTATAAAAGCAGAAAAGCGTAAATGTTTAAAACAAGCATGTTTTACTTTCGACATGATTAACAGTGCGTTTAAGCATTCTTTGATATATTTTCACTCCAAAAGATTAAGTCAAACATGTAGCAAAAATCCCATACATTTTCATCTTTCTTGTGCTTTTACATAAAATTGAACATTAATAATACTCATACAAAGAAAACAAGAGCATTTTATTGTATTTTAAATGATGAAATGGTAATGCTACCTGAGGGAAAGATACTAAAGGCTTTAGTTTGTTTTACTTTGCTGTGCTTTTAAGAGCACCATTATGGCAACAACATTATAGGATCATTTTATTTTTAAGACCCTGGATTCAACCAAAAATGTTTTATCAAACTTTGTTTCTTTGCTATTGCTTAATAATCCTATCCTCCCAGAAAATGACCAAAAAACTGTAAGACTGAACAGCATTGATCCACAATAACTTTAGATGTAACGTATACAAATCTTTCTAAGAGACTATCAGAATTGAAATGGATTATTTCGTTTGAGCAATTATCATTTTGCGTTTAATTTAATTACTTTTTAATAAACCCGTTTTAATTTAAAAAAGGTTATTTTCATCATAATTTCTTTCGCATATACAACAAATTAGACATTGATTCATAGTTTGAAACCATCGAGTTTTATAATAATGAAACGTACGAAATAACTAAATATAAATATTAAGTTCATAACTGTTAGAAAGCTGCGTTGCGAGGAGAGGAATAAAACGGAAAATAGTTTGATGACGCGTTGGAATCCTATATTCACTTATTCGTCCACACTGGGTGCGCTTGGCCACAATTAACGAAGCGTTCACCCACAGTAAGGAAAACTATTTTGGATCCTCCTACAACTTTCTAAAATAAATCCGTGTTTCTTTAAGCACCCATTTATCCACTTAGTGATTCAGTACTTATTCTTAATAAAGAGTCTTAAATAACTGTCCAACTTTACGACGTAACAATTATACAGTTCTTTTATCTTAATATTGTCCACTTTTGGACCTTAACTTCTTGTTCACTTTAGGACCTTATAAGTACTTTGTCCACCGTTTGAACCTTCAATTCTTGCCTCCTCGTGGGACTCTTAAATTTGTCCACTTCTTAGGACTTAGACCTTCTGTCTATCCGTGTTTTTTATCTCGAGCACGTTATCTCGGAATCACTCCAGATGGAACAAAATCACATATTCTTAAACCCAAATTCTACCCCAGGGCGGACCAGTGCAATACGTGCCCCGTCCCCAATTCGGGATCTTATTGGCTACAGTATCTAAAGTAGTCTACAACAATAGGCCGAATCATTGACCCAATAAACTTATCTAATTTGACCACTATGGCAACCAAAAGATCTGACGGATTTTGCTTACATAATAACCCCTATCGCAAACATAGAAACCCCCGCCCAGAGACCCTTGATGGCTGCGGAAGGATGTTGCATAATGTCTTATCCTTTACACAAAATCAAACAAATTATTATCAGTAAGGAAAAGCTGTATTTACTTGGATTCTTTGAAACCACCAGGTTATCCGGTGGTAAAATACATCAACACATTAAAGCAATGGCAGTTTTTACTAATCTGATCGAGAAACAGCATCAAAACATCTGTAATTACATAAAAAACCACGTTTAAAGTTGAAATTGAACGAGCAAAAATACAGGAAAATTCACAGATTTTCTATTTAAAAATAAAACAGAAAACGCTCTTAGCGGTTTCTGCAATAACTTTGATATAGTTCCCATTGTTTTCAAATTGTTTTAATCGCAAGTACTCCTTTGGTAAAATAAGATGAATTATTTTGAGATAGTTTTGGATTTTGTTGGTTTTTTCATGGACACTGAAAATAAATTACTGCATAATAAATAAATTGATAATTAATTTGCACTTCATTTTTCATCCCTGTCTCAAAGCATAAAATTTTTTTATACAAATATCTCAGGTATCTAAAAGTGTTTCTAGAGTATATCTAAAATCATCCGTTTAGTAAAATTATCTACAACTAACAAATGTATCGACAAAGTATCA
This sequence comes from Protula sp. h YS-2021, assembly GCA_949752745.1. Classification (NCBI taxonomy): domain Eukaryota; kingdom Metazoa; phylum Annelida; class Polychaeta; order Sabellida; family Serpulidae; genus Protula; species Protula sp. h YS-2021. The sequence goes on from OX457028.1 coordinate 58,455,259, forward strand.
AAAATTATTTTGTTGGTATTGTCGAAAAAGTATCTTGCTTTTCTTAATTATCCATGATAAATTTAATGAACAATATGAACTAAAACTTAAGTAGCTAATTGATTTTATTTGCAAATAAATAAATACCAGCAGTTAATTGGTCTGACATTTTCTGGTATCTCTCTGTAACGCCTTTTAAAAATATCATACTTGGGAGGTTTATAATAACCAGTTATTAATAGATAAGCATATGCTCCCGTAGCTTTTTTAATCCATAGACTTTTCTCTAAAGTATGGGTACAAATTATATCTGTCAAAGTCTATTCAGTTTGCGATTACCCCTATTGCAATTAAAAGGAACCATTAATCAAGGTTAAAACAGTATTTGTCTGAAGTTCATCACTGCAATTAACAGGATAAAAAGATAACAAAGGCAAATGTAATAAAAATTATAACATTACAATTAAGAAAGATGAACAGATTTTTTAAATTTCGAAAGAGTAATCTAAATCATTTTAAGCATTACTTTACAAGAAAGCAACTGAACGTCCATGTAATTTTCAGTTGCCTATAAAAACATCGTTAAATTTGTAACTGAAGAATATTCTTTGACTGAAGGGGGTGGGGAATTTGATAAGGGGTACGAACGCTTACCTCAAAATACACCACTCGATATGGTATTATATGTCTCCCCCTAAGGGAGACATATATAGCATTTGGTGTGTCCGTCTGTCCGTCCGTCCGTCCGTGCCCACAATGATTATGTTATGTGGTGGATTTTCGGTACATCCGTCACTTATGTGGTTTTTGTTCCTTATGTAGTGGTTCTTATGAGGTCACCACATAAACACCCATTGAGCACAAAACAAACCACATAAGAGAGTCCGTCAAAGTCCGTAGATCAACTGTCTGGTAACACCATCTGTTGGTAAATAATGCAACTATAAAGCTAATTTCTAAGGCAAATAAGAAGAGCAGCATTTGTTTAAATCCTGCTGTGGGGTGGGGAGAATCTTAAGAATACTCCCACTGCGTTCTGTTTCGTGCATTTCTTCATTCTTCCTTCTTTTTTTCCCACTTATTTCTTTATCAAGTGCATCCTGATATACCCATCCTAGTTGGTGAATGGGACGTTAAAAGCCAAACAAACATTGAACACAAAACAGACAAACAAACAATTTGTTTAAAACTAGAAAGAATCCGCTACATAGCGGAATTGGCCCACTTGCAAAAACCACCAGAGGAAATATTTATATTACATTATGACCAAAAACCTTAAAGTCAAGCAGTACCCCCTTCTTTATCACCGCTTTCGTCCAATGGGCTCAAAATGAAGTCAAAATCCCTCTGTCTATAACCCTGTTCGAGATAAAAGTCAACTTCCAATTTTTGACCTTGACCGTGACCCAGAAATTTAAGGTAAACGTTGTTAGGCTCAAAGGGTAAAAAATGAGGTCAAACTCGCTCTATCTCTAACCGCTTTTGAGATAATAGTCAACTTCCAGTTTTTGACCGTGGCCGTGACCAAGAACATTAAGGTAAGAATTTCTAAAGTAACGTTATTTGCGCACAAAGGGTCGAAAATGAGAATCTCTCTATCTCTAACTGTTTTTGAGATAATAGTCAACTTCCTGTTTTTGACCTTGATCGTGACCGAAAAAGTCAAAGTCACCTAGGAAGCTCCTATGTAACGTTGTTTAGGCCCAGATGGTCGCCAATCAGCTCGAAATTGCCCTATCTCTAATCGTTTTCGAGATTATAGTCAACTTCCAGTTTTTTTACCTTGACCGTGACCGAGAAGGTCAAGGTCACCGAGGTACTTCTTATATAACGTTGTTTAGCCCCAAGGGGTCGACAATCAGCTCGAAATCGGTCTATCTCTAATCATTTTCGAGATTATAGTCAACTTCCAGATTTTTTTACCTTGACCGTGACCGATAAGGTCAAGGTCACCGAGGTACTTCTTATATAACGTTGTTTAGTCCCAAGGGGTCGACAATCAGCTCAAAATCGGTCTATCTCTAATCGTTTTCGAGATAATAGTCAACTTCCGCTTTTTGATCTCAGTCGTGACCGAGAAGGTCATGGTTACCGAGGTACCTCTTATGTAACGTTGTTTAGGCTGAGAGGGTCGAAAATGACCTCAAAATTGCTGTATCTCTAATCTTTTTCGAGATAATAGTCAACTTCTGGCTTTTGACCTTGATCGTGACCGACAACATCAAGGTCACCGAGAGATTTCTTATGTAACGTTATTTGGGCCCAAAAGGTCGAAAATGAGCTCAGAATGGCTCTATCTCTAACCGTTTCTGAGATAATAGTCAAATTTCGGTTTATGACCTTGACCGTGACCGAGATTGTCAAGGTCAGCAAGGTACCTCTTATGTAGCGTTGTTTAGGCCTAAGGGGTTGACAGTCAGCTTGAAATCGCTCTATCTCGGTTTTCGAGATAATAGTCAATTTCCGGTTTCGACCTTGACCGTGACTGAGAACGTCAAGGTCACCGAGCATTTCTTATATAACGGTATTTTGAGCCCAAGGGTTCGAACATAAGCTCAAAATCGTTCAATCTCTGATCGTTTTCGAGATAATAGTCAGTGACCTTAATTTGACATTGACCGCTGAGGTCCAAAAAATTGCTGGTTCACGGAGACCTCGTCGCCCTCTATACGTGTACCAATTTCATCTCCCTCTGTAGGAGGAGTTTGCTGGAAACCATCCAAACGGAAGAAAAAAACGAAAAAAGGGCAGAAATTTCCAGAAAAGTTAAAAACTTATACCCAGTTGTAAACAAAGTTTGCAAGTGGGAATTGTACAAAACAGTTGTGAAAGATAAGTTGTGAAATATCTTTATACAGTAAAGTACCTCATACACTATTCCGTTGATTTACAAATGACACAAAGCATAAAATATTATTGACACTGAAATGACGCCTGCTGGGAACCATATAAGGGCACGGGCAAATATAAACCACCACGTAAGTATTTTTTATTCCCAAATAAGCTTGTCTTTGAGCTACCACTTAAATGCATTTCAGCCATATCAAATGCTACCACATAATGCACCCACAACATAAAATACCTCTCGTTGGTCCGTCCGTCTGTCCGCAGTGAGTTCTTATAAAATTAATGAGTCGATTTTTCTCAAAACATACATACATATTGGGGTACATGTCTAGATGATGCCCGTGTTATTTTTTTTCGTTTCTTCGAAAATTCTATTTTTGGCAAATTTTTGAACATAGGGAGGGGGGGTTTAGTGCAGTTTTCTCACTTTGGCAGGCTATATCTCCAAAACAGTTTGTTGGATAAGGTTCAGATGTCGCAAGAAGAAGACACATCTAGCGCAAATGTATAGTGCCAAGTTTTTCTTGATTTCCGCCGAAAATTCATTTTCCGCGAATTTTAAAATTTTTGGTTTTTTTACTTTTTTGGGTCATTTTGTTGCGATATCTCCGAAACAGTTTGTTAGATTAAGCTGAATGGTGGCAAGAACAACACACATATATTGCAAACGTTTACTGCGAAGTTCATTTCCGCTGAAAATGTATTTTTGGCGAATTTTTACATTTTTGATTTTGAACTTTTTTGGCCATATTGTTACGATATCTCTAAAACGGTTTGTTGGATTAGGCTGAAACTTGGCAAGAAAAAATAACAAAAAGTGTAAATGTTTACTGCAAAGTTTTGCTTCATTTCCGTTGAAAATGTATTTTTGGCGAATTTTTTAATTTTTGATTTTTTACTTTTTTGGCCATATTGTTGCGATATCTCCAAAACAGTATGTTGGATTGGGCTGAAACATGACAAGAAGAACCTACATATGGTGCAAATGTTTACTGCTAAGTTTCTTTTTATTTCCGATGAAAATGTACTTTTGGTGAATTTTTTAATTTTTGATTTTGAACTTTTTTGGCCATATTGTTACGATATCTTCAAAGCGGTTTGTTGAATTAGGCTGAAACTTGGCAAGAAGAAATAACAAAAAGTGTAAATGTTTACTGCAAAGTTTTTCTTCATTTCCGTTGAAAATGTATTTTTGGCGAATTTTTAAATTTTTGATTTTTTTACATTTTTGGCCATATTGTTGTGATATCTCCAAAACAGTATGTTGGATTGGGCTGAAACGTGGCAAGAAGAACCCACATATAGTGCAAATGTTAACTGCGAAGTTTTTCTTCATTTTCTTTGAAAATGTACTTTTTTTTCATTTTAACTTTTTTGACCAATTTTTAGGCTCGCCAATGTTGTACTTTTAAGCAAGGAATTATTTTACGTGACTGATTGGGGGCGGTTTTAACAAAAACACTGGCCAATCTAGTTTATCAATCTATGTGTATTTACATGATTCTGTGAGTTCTTCAGTAAAACAATCAATATAAATGCTGGGAATGGGCGGTTTACTGCAACGCGTTTACGTGTAAAGGCTGTGCCCATATGGACTGGGGTCGCTCATTGAAAGTGTACATTATGTAACTGTAGAATCTGTGCTGTGCCACACGCACATGAATTGTAGATTCAGCAGTGCCTATGCCAGTCGGCTTTCATTTTGTGCAGTTGTCCACTTAACTTCTACTGTGTGTGATCTTGTTTTATTTTTTTTTAATATTTGAAATTAGTTTCATGTGATTGAATTCCATAAAAATTTCTTTCAGTTCTTGAAGTTAAAACAAATGGTAAGTGTTCCTTGAAGAAAGTTCAATTCGTGTTTGAGGTATGCTTTGGGATCTACTGCGAAACTGCTGTATCCACAGATGTTACGTAGGAGAACAGTTTCAAGCGATTGTTTATCCACGTCAGTTAATAGTATGTGTTTGTATACAGTGTTCTATTTAATAGCCTTGTTCTTACGTAGGTACGGCAGATACACCCAACGAGATACTGTGGCGAACAATGGGTTTGGCTTTATAGCTCCTGTGGGGAGGGGGGGGGGGGGGGTTCTCCACACATACCTCTCCAAAAACACAAAAATAGTACTAGTTTAAGACCATTTTAACCAAAGAAAAAAGGTGAAGTACATAAGAAATTGTTTTTAGAATATAATGCATTTTGGTTTGTGCTAAATACAGAAACTGTGACATGATGAAGATTGACGCTGAATATGCGAGTAAACAATGGGTTTTACCAGCTCCTATTCGACTCTCGGTGTCCTGACTTTTATGTTATTTTTGTGGACCTCTTAATGAGAGAAAAGAAGAACACCTGAGGACGTGCAACTGAACTATAATGCTTAATAAAACTTCACTGCAAACTGCACGACCGAATTTTTAATTAGAAATTAAGTTCTTAACACTTCTTGCATGTCTGCTGTCGTTTATCCAATATTAGGAATGTTTTGAATTCGTGGTTATAGAAAATGCTTAAATGTCATCGTTAAAATCTTTAATACAAAATTTTTATTGATTTTTAGACAGAGTATTAATCTATTGTATCTTTAATGACACTGAAATAATCTTATTAGTAAACAAAAATTTAGAAGATTTTATTTCACAGCAAATACTCTTGATATCAAAAATTCTATTTTTACATTAAACATTAAGCCGATGTACGAGATGACTGGGCGTTCCTGTTCACGGCTAGATAAGATTGAGATAAAGGCGCAGGGAGAATGTTTTGCCTTGCTCTTTGTCTCTACCTCGTATAGACCCACTCTTGCAATGAGTTGTTATCTCACCTTGGTCTAAAATTTGTGTTAACCTTCTATATATCTTCATTTCGAAGTCGTATATTTATGTGTTAAATGATGCAACTGCACGGCAGTGACTAAATTACCTACTAACTTGCATATTGGTGCAAAGTTGCATTTAGAGAGGGGGAGAGGAAAAAAACAATGCCGCGTCTTTTTTATTACGCACTGGCCAACAACAGAATATTGATCCAGCTTTCGGGATAATTTAATATTTCTCATTCGATCTGGATATCGCTGGTTTCATATAACTCTGTCTGTTTATTTCTGCAGCCAATTAAGGTAAAACAAGAATGAAACAAGAATATTAAAGAATAGTGTTATTTACAGCAGTCGTGTAACATGACGTTTTTTTTTTTTTTTGGAGGGGAAGGGGAGGTTGCTTTGGGATGGGTTGGAATCCCTCAGAATCCCTCAGATCGCATTCTTAATTTGTAAGAAATACTGAGTCTGGCTTGGCCCCGATCTGCAGCCCCCCCCCCCCCCCCCCCCTCCTCCTTGAGATACGTCACTGTTTCTTAACTATTTATCGGCACTCATTTGCCCCCAGTCAAGCTTTATAGCGTTGCCGTTACCTTCGTTCCAACGGAGTCGATTCTATATCTGGACTCCGGGAAAAGGTGATATGGTGCAGAAATACCGCCTCCCCTTTCCCCCAACCGATTTTAACATTGCTCCAGTTTTCAGCATATGCAAAGAGTTACTCAAATGCCATAGAAATAATGTAATCACGATTAATAAGGAAGCCCTAGAGAGGCCGTTGACGGTCATCGTCACCGTCAATAAGTTCCCAGGAGGCCTATAAGTACCCTATCCGTTAGCCACGCCTTATTATTGCCACCGAACAGCCGGTCACGGATTGGTTAATCTTTTGTGTTGGTGCCGTGTCTTACTGTTCCCACTGTACCAATGCGGGCGTTTTTTGGAAGTGTCACGGTCTGCATCAATATCTGCAACATTTAGCAGCTATTGACCTATAATATGAAGCATTATTGAAAAGAGAAAAAATATTGACTTTTGGTCAATATTTTCGTAACTGGCCAACACTATCTTCATGATGACTAGAAATAATTCAACATATGCCCTTAAAATATTAAAATAACGTTTTAATTATGAAAGACTGCAAGGGTTAGCACTGAAAAACTATTCGCTTGAGAATCGACCAATAAAATTACAGCATTAGCCAAAGTCGTGTAACAGGGACACGTGTTAATCATGTATCGATAACATGTGTTAACCATATTTAGTTCTTTTGTCCAAAAAAGCCAAAAAAAAAAAAAGTGTTTTGTGTAATAGCCATTTCCGAAACAAAAAGCTCTATGAAGCGTTAACGTGCGATCATCGTTTTTGTTTACCGTATGATAAACATGCTTGATATATGCACACTTTTTTCATAAAAAAACCTGTCTAGTTTTCATTGCAGAAACTTGCATTCTGCCTGCGCCTGTCCTCAGAAATAAGTTCTTCAGTAAAAAAAAAAAACGATGGTTTTTTTTTCAATTGGACACTGCTCTTTTAGGGGTAAAGTTTAGTGGGGTGTTTGGTTGCAAATCGTGTTATTTTAGGGCTTAGCTTTGGCTTTTTCCATCGAATTTCCACAAATTTTTGCTTTCTGGGTAGCTGTATTACGCGTGTTCGTTAGTTTCCATGGTCTTCCTTGAATTACCAACCACGCACCTTTTTTTGACCCACTTTAAGCAGCGGAAGGCAGTGAGATGTTTGCAAACAATAGGCGATCATTCAAATGCTAACAGGTGGTTGAGACCAAGCACTCGAAGTACCTCTTGCTCGCCGTTATTGCACATCACCATTAAACTGAGTAAACTGCATGGGGACGTTATGCTTTGGCAGAGAAATGTTCTTGTTGAGTGAAATACATGCAATTTTGAGACACGAGGTCATAACCGAAATAGTCTTTGGCCGTTTCTTTGCTTCAGAAAATAGTTCCAAATATGAACTTCAATGCACAAGATCATACTGTGAGTTTTGACATCAGACTTTCGTTCTTTTTTGTATCAGAGCGAAATCACAAGATATAAAAAAAAAATAATATATTTTTACATCTTATTCAAATTAGAAATCAGACAACATATTCTTTGCTTTGTAAATAGTGACTTTACCCAGTAAATATTGATGCTTTGCATCGACGTTGGATGGACATCGGGTTTTTGGATGGTTAAGGAAGCCTAAAACAACAACGTCTACCCGCCAACGTTGGAATGACATCGATTATCTGACGGCTAATGAACGTTGCGAAAAGGTTGAAAATAGAAATGAAAACGTCTAGCGACATTGTGCCGACGTCGTGATAATGACGATGAAAGACGCCGGGGCAAATATTTATCTAGAATTGCAATATGAACAGTGACAATCATAAGGTATCGTAGTAACTCCTCCCACAAAGTACCCCCCCCCCCCCCCCCCCCGCTTCGGGTCATCCAGTAAAGCAGGACATATAAAGGCAATTTTCACGGATATTTTTCGAAAGTAAGCGGAACCAGCTTTTTTTCTTTTTAAGATTCATTAAGTACGGTTTATGTTTTTACTAAAGCGGGGGACATTCCCTTCGTCCTGTTTGACTTTATGAGGGTTTTTTTTAGTTCTCTTTCTTTGAGGGGAATTTCCCCTGAAATGAAATAATCAACTGGTTTTATTTATACTATTCGCATTTCTGACACTGCAAAAATTAAAACGTTTTAAAATATTTATTGATAATGAACAGAAAAAAACTGAAAATGCAATCTTACATCACAAAACCACGAATTATATAGTTGAACCTCTGCCGGGACCAGAAAAAAGGCGTTTTAATTAAATGGGGCTCTCTCATTGTAAAGGCTGTATAGAAAACTACTACGGGAGTGGTATTCTTCTCTGTCCTTATTTTTAAGGATGTCCTTATTTTTAAAAATAAGGATAAAAAAGCTATTCTGCTCTATCCTCAAACTTAGCAAAGTCTTTTAAAAATAAGGATAAAAATAAGGATTAACCATCTAATCTCAAGAATAAGGACATCCTTAAAAATAAGGACAGAGCAGAATACCACTCCTAGTCATAATTTCGAGGTGGTCCTATTCGCTGGTTTACTTACTGAGATGTTCTAACGTACGCTGCCAGCGGTCAGGTGTGATTGACTTCTAGTTTTAGACTAAATATAGCCACTTGGCTGAATTAATCTCGATTCGGAAACCCTGGTGGATTCAACGAGATTGTGGTGCTTAAATACTCACCACAACCCCTGTCTTATTTTTAGATGGCGAAAAAAAATCCGCTATTGAAGGGCAAATTTTAAGCCTAAAAATCCCTAAAAAAACGAGAAATTCCTTCAGTCTGTCTCGTTTGCCATTCATTATTTTAATGAAAACAGACCGAATTTCTTTATGGTGGCCCGAAGTGATTTTTGCACCATTACTATACAATACAACGGATGCATCATGTCTCAAGTGAACACTGAATCGAGTCGACATTGACCGGATATTTTCAGTGCTGTTAGTTCGGCCAGGTACGGTTCTTTGCGTTTAATTATTATAAGTGGACCGACAGATTTGGATGGGGACGCGGATAAGGTTATCATGCACTCCTCATCTGTCCCGTAGTTTTTGTTAGTCATCCAGCGATTACACTTTCAGGTAGCGGCAACATACAACAACTGGCCGGTGTCGAGAGCTAAATTGAAGCTCCAGGTTATACAGTATCAGACTGAGAAATTCTTACGCTAAGGGCACCCCTAAGACTTATATAACGAAAACTGTGACGTGATTTATAGAACTTAAATGGGGTTTCAACGTCCCTTCCCAGGCCGCCCCCGGGCTGCATCCGCCAGTGTGACGTCATAGAACTAGAGTGGCAGGATCACCCGGAGGTAGCCGCACAGGCACAACCGGTCTACAAATTACAATTTGCAGTTTCAATATTCCTTTATAATATTCCCGAGAAAATTAAGATACTAATATATTTTTTTTAAGCAAAAGCTAGTTCAGTGCCCTTTACAAAATACCACCTTGAAAGAAAATATGGTGCAAATCAGCCAATGTTTTTCAAAATAGCCTTTTGCATGGCCACCTGTTACAGCTTGTGTTTCTGCAATGAAATGTTAGCGATTTCTTTACCACTTGGTTTCCGTCAAGCTGTGACGCCCTGTCCGTCCTTTGGGGAGGGGGGGGGGCGGGGAAGAGGGAATAGGGGTCTGATTTGATTGCGTGGATATAGTAATAGTGACAGGCAATCACTGTCTGGAAGGCTACTTGGCTTATAGAGTGGTCAACGTTCGCACGAACTTGGATCGAATTGGGGTGAAATGTGTTACCATGCGTGTCCAAAAAACGCAGAAAAAGGGGGTACCTTTGAGGCTAGATGCGGTCCACGGTGAGTGCCAATTTAAAAAAAGTGATGGGGGAGGGGGGGGGGTAACTTTTATTGAGTACTCTACGTCTCCCACAAAAAGTGGGAGAGGGGGTATTTCGGAATTTCACTCCGCGTTGGTTAAGAAAATGGGGTGTAATTTAAAATTAGCACTCCGCATTTTGCAGCCGTTTTAAAGGACTTGGTAACCAGTTAGTATGTGATCGCCCTCCTCACCCCCACCCCACCCCGATGGGGGGGTAGGGGGTAGGGCGATTGCTCAGTTTGATAAGATCGAACTTAAAATGTTCGCTTAACTGGAAAATGCAGTCATTTTAAACTGCAACTATAAAGATGGCTAAAAATCATCTTTATAGTTGGTTAACAGTTTTGTTTGTTTTTGTTAATTCGAAAAGATTGCTGACAGCAGTTGAAATGGTGTCAAAAGAGTGTATTGCATCCATTTGACAAAAAAAGACAAACAAACAAACAAAAGCAAAACAAACCAAAGCGAAAGTGAAAGCGGAACTGGCACTTAAAGTTAAACAATTCTAGGAAAAAATTTCACATTTTAATAAGCACTGGCATCCTGTCTAGGCCACTGAAAAAAAAACTGAAAAAAAAAAAATGCTGAGAAAAATTGTACCTTAGAGGGAAATAGTGCTAAAGCGTTAAAAAAGTGGCGAGTGGGCGGGGTTTCTAGTGCAAGTGACGCCTTGAAAGGTTATTTGATTTATTGTTACAGGGTCCTTTGATTTAAGCTTCTCATCGACGGATTAAGTAATGACAACCATTGGCAGGTGATAATCTGTTTTCTGAATTCACCAAAGAACTTTGTTTTTAACCTATTCGCCACGGTTTTAAACCTGACCGGACCTTTACTTTTTTAATATGTGATATCCAATAATTGTACCAACGAAATTTCGAGTTAAATCTAAATTGTAGTTTAAACTTAAACTGTCATTTTTTTCCTGATTTGCTTTTGAGGCATGTTCAAATAACCTCTGTGCTGAGTTGCGTATTTTTAAACTTACTTGCTGTGATATTTAAGTTGTTCCTTAACATCACAAGGAATCTCTTCATAAGGAAACTCTTCATAAGGAAACTCTTCATAAGGAAACATGTTTACTGTGTGTTTATGAGATAATCAATATATGTTGACCATGTGAATATATGGTAATCATATATCGTCAGCATATGTTATCCATATGTGGTAATAACTAATATCACATGGTACCGCCACATGTTTAGCATATGTTGACCACAAACTGATCCTTGCAAGCTATGGCTTAGCATAGAAAACATGCTCATATATGTTTACCACATGTTAAGTTCAGCATATGTCAACCAATGGCTCAACACATAGTAATAGTAAAATGTCAAATCACATTTTTTGATGACAATTTATAGATTTTTGTTCTGAAATGAATATTTACGCTGCAGCTATTATATTATGCTGCATCTATTATTAATTAAAATATTCTAAATTATCTGACAAAACTAACCGTTTTTGGTTAACGTATCTGATACGGTTAACCTATGTTTATTTAGTCTACAATATGTTAACCACGGTTAATATGTGTTAAGAATTTAGTGAACATATGCTAAACATATGTTTTACTTTGTTATGAACATGTGTTACTGATAGAAGGCCTTTGTTGGCCAAATCTTGAACTCTTCATTTAAAACAGAAAAAAATCAGGGTCAAATTTCTTCAGCATATTGTTTACATTTGAAAAAAGTGTTTAACATATAGTGAAATATATTTCATATTATATTTGGCAATACCAGTCCATGGGCTTAGAATATTGTTCTACAATCAACAGATACAGACCACATGATTTCTCTTGGTAACGGCTGCGACATCATGTTGCTATGTGTTACCGCCTTTTTTGCTCCTAACACGTTACCTGTCCTAGTTACCAATTATGTGACCAGTATGCTGGTCACCATTCCGCTACCACTGCGTCGCGCTCACCTATCACAACCCCCTCCGCCCCTCCCTCCCCCCATAACAGGTAACCTCGTTTTAGCATAACACTACCATAATCAAGCTTAACTAAAATACCTCTGCTACTGGCATTGGTAGTTGTTAATTTCATGACTTAAATACTTTGTCCACTATAGACAACAAGTGAGGGGCCATTCCAAACTCCGAGCTACCAGATTATGTTGGGCGTTCTGGTTCTTATGCACTCTGTGTGGGTAGGATGTATTACCTGAGGCTATGTATTGCCTTTCAGGTGGCCTTCGGTGCTTCATGCTGCCCTTCTTCTTGAAACTGTTTTTATTTTGACCTGCAACATATTTCCCCCCCCTCAATCTTCGCGTTACTCACTTGGTGTTTTCTAATTGGCTTGGTGGTCACCAACGGCATGTGGCAAGTTTCAACACCGAATCTCTGGTGTATACCTGCAAATAGAAAGACATGAACGAATCAGGCCATTGCTAGCAACTAGAATGTCTTCCGTCGTCATCCGTGTTACCGATTTGGGTGAGCAGACTAATTGCCATATCTCCTGGGGATGCATTTTCAGGTCGCCGCCGACCGCCCCACCTTATACCGCAAAGTCATATGGTACCCCCTGCATACGTGCTACCGCTTCTGTTGAAAGACTTTGGTTTTTCAACCAGTTCGCTATAGACATCACAGGTGAAGGTTTAACTGCATCTACTCACATACTTTGTTTACGCCCCATAAAACTAACTGTCCATAAAACACAACATCTAAGGCTTCTAAAACTAAAATTGACCTCACAAACCAGTGGGAGAGACCCGTTTCTGGAGTTCAGCAGGACAGCTGCTAAGGCGATCAGCGAGGTAGCGGCACTTGGCAACTGCGTGGGTGACAACACCGGGGACTAGGTTGGATCTCTCGTAATCTAGTCTTGTTATCGTAGCACTGGCGGTGTTGCGGCACAGCTGATGCCTAAATAGTGGCTTTGGTTTCAAACCCGCTGGAGGAAAAAACCACTTCATGGTGGCTTTCCCATCCGGGTTTCTCCTTCCATGGACGGGATGGGAACGTTGGAGTGCCAAGTGCTGGTATCTCGCTGATCGCCTTAGCTACTGTTCTGCTGAACTCCAGAACTGGGTCTCTCCCACTGGTTCGTGAGGTCAATTTTAGTTTTAGAAGCCCTCGATGTTGTGTTTTAGGGACAGTAAGTTTTATGGGCGTAAACAAAGTATGTGAATAGACGCAGCTATAACCGGCTCTGCCTTGTAACACACACACACACATATATATAAAACATATATAAAACACACACACACACACACACACACATATATATATATATATATATATATATATATATATATATATATATATATATATGTGTGTGTGTGTGTGTGTGTGTTTTATATATGTTTTACGTTACGCTATTTGACGCATAAAGATAAACGATAATAAACGATTGATCATCATCTCATCAACAGTTAGAGTTAGCTTATTTTCGACCTTTGGGCCTATAAAACAATATGTAAGAGATACCTTGGTGACCTTAACCTCCTGGGTCGTGGTCAAGGTAAAAACCTGAAGTTGGCCATTATCTCGAAAAAAGGGTTAGAAATAGAGTGCTTTTAAACTCATTTTCTATCCTTCGTGCCCAAAACAACATATGTCAGAGGTACCTCGGTGACTTTGAGGTCTTCAGTCATGGTCAATGTAAAAGCAGGAGGTGGGCCATTATCTCGAAAAAGGTTAGAGATAGAACGACTTTTAGATTATTGTTTGGCCTAAAAGACAAGATCTACGGTAAAGGTACCTTGGTGACCTTCACCTCCTAGTTCATGGTCAATTCTGAATTTTGAGAGCTCGGAACTGTATTTTTGGTGACCCTCAAGTGTAATTTTCGTTACTCGGTAACGAAAACGGTCTAGTTAGAAACTGTATTTCAACTTTGTTACGGCCATAGAAAAGGTAGCTCATACTTTGTAAAGCTTGATCCAACGGCAGCTGCAAGGCGTTTAATATTAACAAAATCAGAGTGTGACAGGGATTTTCCCTTTCTTTCAAAATCAAATATTTTATCTTTAAGTTAATTTTATCCATTTCCTGAACCCGGATTTAAACTCGCCAGCGTGCAATGACACGTTTTTGTTTGGAACTTGAGAACTGAGTTGTCCGCCCTGGCGTGTATCAAAACACACGACTTCTTGTACTTCTAAAGCCGGTGCTTTCCCCGCAAATATTACTGTACAAATTCCCATTTGTTCTCCTGATTAAATAATCACTATGAACAGGCTTTTTGGATTTGAATCTCTATGTACTTGCTGAAATTGACACGAGCAATCATTTTGTGACTATTTTAAAGGAAGGAATTCTTGTATTTAAAAAGAGGTGAATTCGCTGAGAATATTTTTGAGCAAAGGGACTTCCCGTTTCTTCTCCACGAGGTTCGTTTTTATCGTTTAATAAGTGTCCCATGTTGCGCATACCCATGCGTATCCCAAGCCAGACGTTTATATTTCGCTATAAGATGGGTTAATTGTCTTTCAGTAGCCCGCGTTTCCCAGAATAAGGAGTGTTGTTTCGGAAGTGTTCTCTGCGTCCGACAAGTATGGAGGTCCACTAGCGTGCGAGTACACCCTTTACAATTCAAGAGTCTTTAGTTCCCACTTATACATTTCTTTTCTAAATTATATATAAATTAATTATAAATATATTTTACTGGACCCAAGGAAAGTTTATTCTCTTCTCAGAAGTTTTTCTTTATCTGGGTAATTTCCAGAAAACTCCTGCTGGGCTATTTGATGTAGGAATTAAGCACACATATAGAGGGTGAAGAGTAGTCATGAGATCCGCAATTTTTCAATCTTGGCCTTCAAGGTCAAGGTCAAACAGTATTTTTACTGAAAGTGGCTTCCATACAACTCCTATTAGGCTATTTGATGTAGGAAGACGATATT